>CM062819.1:1116460179-1116840179 GCA_031772625.1 Pinus tabuliformis
GTGTCATCAACCTCTGATAATCATGTTGAAAACACACCGTCGACTAGTGAAAGTGAAGCCCCAGGACAAAAAGGAAAATACAGATTTCCTTGTAAATTGTGCGAAGGCGATCATGTCGTCCACCGTTGTCCCTTCTTAGATGAGGCTAAAAGAGTTTTGGACGATCGTCCGATTTCACCGTTACGACTTCCTCCTGGATATAAAAAACTCTTGCCGAGTCTGTCACTAGTTGAGAATCCGGTTGACCCGCCCAGGTGGTCGGCCGAAGTTTCTATCATCGAAGAAAAACCATCTGAATCCACACCAGACGAAAGTCAAAAGGTCGAGGCGGCAGTTGACCCGGTCTTGCCTTCAGAGGTTCCGTCTTTAGATGATACAATCACAGAAGAGAATAAGGATGACACCATCCAAATTCTTTTCGTAAGCACAGACTCCGATGAACATGGGGGCAATTTACCCATTCCTTTACTGCAGGAGGGAAGTTTGTCAGAGTCGTACCCGGCTGTCTATTCGGTCCCACCTCCAAGCAACCTAGTTGTCTCCTTCGACTGGAATCAACTAGGCAGACCCCATTTACCGGCTAGTGTACCATTCCGAATTATTGCTCAAGTATATAGAATGGTTATGGCTGATACCATCATAGATGAAGGGGCTTCTGTGAGTATCATTTCCTCGACTACTTGGAAAGCGCTTGGTTCACCATTGCTTTTGCCTGAGATGAGAAATCTAACAGGCTTTAACAAAGGAACCAGTCGACCGTTAGGGATCCTTCCCAATGTGCCCATAACACTGAGAGGGAAAGCCGTTCACATGAACGTAATGGTAGTTCAAGGACCCCTGGATTATAATCTACTCCTTGGACGAGACTATATTTATTGCATGGGAGCCATTGTCTCATCACTCTTTAGAGTGATGTGTTTTCCGCACGAAGGAAGAGTGGTCAAGCTCGTAGACCAGCTTTCATTTCCCGGATCACACAAAGCAAATAGTCATATACCATCCCTGAATGGTCTTTTCACATAAGGAATGTCTCATCAATCTCCAATCCGTCCACCTGATGAGCACGAGTGATTCGGGAGACATGACTGAAACCCAGGGGGCATGCACCCTAGTCTGCTTCGACAGGAAAACTTCGGGTATAGGGTAGGTTTCCATGAGAGATATATGACTAGACTGTACTCCCGTCCGTGACTGGAAGAGGGGGTTAGACTGGAACAAGATTCTCTCGTCAAAGTTATGTGAGTGGATTGTCTCACCTTTGTCTATTTCGGTAGACATGGCCGAAGAAATGTTTTGTTTGCGCTGTGAATAGAAAAATCTTTGGTAACCTGAAAGAGGATTACCTTTCCTGATAAAACAAATGTTTTGTCAGTAGAACAAAAGGTGGCCTTGAAACTTTATTTTATACCTGGGGGCATGCAAACCTTTTGGCATGCAAGCGAAGAGCGACTATTTATTTTTTTAAATTTGTAGGTCCTCTAACCCTTTAAACTCGTAGGATGGGTCGTTTCCTAACTTGCATAAAGAAAGGATGTGGGGCAAAACTCTAAAAATTGCCATTTTTAAATGGGACATTCTTATTATACGACTGGATTAATCAATCAGTTTTAGCTCATAGTTCAAGCTCGTTAAAAAATAAACATAAGCCATGAGCAAATGTTTCCCCCCGCGTTTAAGCTCATTAAAAAATGAACTATTCCCCGGTAAATAACCATCGTGAATGTAGTACTTCAGCCTTTAAAAGCCTTGGTCGTGTTCTCACCATCACCTCCACTCTGTATTGGCCGATCATTCACCTCCATTTGATTATTTACCCCTTTTGAGGAACAGCTGCGAAGAGTGATCTCACTAGCCATCCTTGTAACACTGCCGTGATTGGAACATTCCAAATCTTACTTGGAATCAGTTGCTACCCAATTTTATCACTCGTTCCTCAAAAGACGAGTCTCCTTTAAGCTCTTTTCAACTGACTCGTAAAATATGAAAAGATTGCCGAGCCATTGGGCTCTCCAGCTCGTTAAAGGGACCGGAAGTGCTATCCCTCCTCTAAATTTTAATCATTTTGGACCTGAGGGATTATTACACAAAAAGATCGAGCGCTTGTTTTGTTCGGCTCATTAAAAGTATCGAAAATTCATCCCTTCTGTATTGTTTTATACTTTTTCGGACTTAAGGGATTAGATGACGAAAAAGGAATTTTGGAGTTTCCTTTACGTTCCTTTTCAGACTCTCTAAAATTGAAAAGGACCGAGTTATCTTTGTCGTTAAACTCGTTAAAACTTAATAGCGACAAACTTGTCTATAGACGAGAACGAGTTTCACTATCGCTAGGCTTGTTAAAACATAGCGATGGGTTTGCTCGAAGGGCAAATTATAGAACAAGCATATGTTATCCTCCTCAAGCTTGACAAAAATAAAGAGGTACTGGTCAGCAATGACTAGGGAAAAAATGGGAAGAAAACTTGAAAAAACTTTGTTGGTAGCAAGTCACTCTTGAACATGACACTTTCACTCCACATCCAAGTCGGGTTGGGTTGTTTCATTCACCGGTCACATCACCATGGTCCCATCACACCATCCACATTTGGGGTAATGCTACCAATCCATCATGTCAGTGTCACCGATATGTTCAAGAGAAGTCATTCAGAGAATTCACCTGTGTCTCACCCGCTACAATACATTCATACTCCATTCTTTCATGACCGCCACCTTGAACTGTATGTCATCAGATCGTTTTCACCTCCATTAAAATCATTTGCTCCATTCCATGTCATTGATGTGGGATTCATTAAGCGGATCGCTTCTTGTCGACATTAGCTCATTATCCAAGAAGGCGATCTAGGAACACCCTGTTCAGTACTTTGAAGCTTGCATGCCTCAATGGCAAGTTTCTCACTTCCGGCGACAGGTTTACATCAATGGCCTTCGACCGAAAGATTTTGCGTGGTGTTCGACGCCAAGTCCTTTATTCACACCACGTGAATTGTACTGCAGTACCTTGAGGGTCATTATCATTATCGGTGATTCCTCTCGCGCATGTTAACAGCTTACATCATTGGCTGGTAATCAGGCGATGTCTTTCCATGTTCGACTCCAGAACATCTCTCACATGGATAGACTTGTACTTAGAGTGAAGATCGAACGAGATTGAAGACCCCGGATCTAGTCTCATCCATCCAGGCTGCGATATATATTCAGGGAAATAAAAACATCAAATGTACATCATTACTGCATAGATAATCATCCAATCAAAGGGATGATGGCTCTATCAGAATCATCAGTCTACACTCAGACGATTGTCTGTCCTATGTACATAAAAATTAATTTATAAAGCTGAGCATGGGAATGCCCGCCTCAGCTAGATCATGAAAATATTATGAAGATAATGTATTGTATTGTATCTTATTACAGGTCTCCTCCCAGCTTGAAAGAACTTCGGATCCTCATAATAAAGCATTTCACCCGATATCAAAAAGATTAACGACCTCATGCTTTAGGGGGCAACTGTTATAGACATTTTTGGGCACTACAACCCCAAGCATGAAATTTCCATAAACCAAGGGCTCCTAAGTCCCTAAAAGTGTTGTTATAACCCCTAAAGGAACAAGGTCAACTGATTACAGCTTCTCCCAGAAGTTCTCCATGAAAAACTGCTCAGAACTGGTCAAAACAGGATCATTTCAGCTGCTCCATAGGCAAAGTGCGTTGCATCTCACCTAAACACACTGTGTGGGTGCGTTGCATTTCAAAAAGCCCTTCTATGGGGTGCGATGGGCGAGAAGTGACAAATGGCAGTGTCATTCCGCGAGGTGGAGAGGCATGGAAACTTCCAGAAACTTCTCCTGTGACACTTGCCTCTCTGAATTCGACCAAGGATGAGTAAGAGATCATCAATCTCCAAGTGGAAGCAAGAACTATCAGAGGGAAGACACTAATCAAATCACAAGCTGACTCATCTCCCTTACAGATATCTATATATGGATCCCTCATCCCAGAGATCCAAAGGCTAGAATTTTGCATATTGTAAGGAATTGTTGTTGGTTTCTTGAGACAACATCAGATTGTTGGGTGATCTAAGCTTTGTATGAGGTGAAGAGGGGCTTCCTTGCTCAGAGGATGATGTTGGGTCAGAACAACTGGTTGTAACTCCCCTTGGCTCTTTCTTGTTTATCAATAAAAGCTATTCAAGTTTTCCTCCATATTCTTGTGTCATTTATTTTTACTGCATTTGTATGGTCAATTTACATCTGATCCTAGATTGTTTATGATTATAGATCCATTTTCTTGTATAGTGCTATGCTACTGTGATCTTACAGGTACTCTGTGAAGCTAGGCGTGCAAGGGAACAAGTAACGAAAGACTATCAAGAGAGAGAGGAATCAAACTAGGAGATTAGCGCAAGACAGAGGTTGGTCTTCTTTGTTCTTCTCTCATCTATACTTCATAAAGGAAAAACGAAAGTAGCTTTGCTTTGTTTGTTTCTAGGGTAGCTATCACACCTTAGTGGGATAAGCAGTTCTGTGTAGACACTTTTCCCTGTAACACTCATCCAAGCATGATGATGAGGATAATTGTGCCTTCGCTAGAAAGGCAAAGAAAGGGAAGGGGAAGTCATCCCATTGAAAATAAGATTCCAGTAAGGGTGACAAGAAGAAGGACTTGTCGAAGATTAAATGTTTTCATTGTCATGAGCTGGGAAAATATGCCACAAAGTGTCGGCACAAGAAGGTTTGTAAGAATCCCTCAGGGGGAGTGGAAGGTGAAGCTCTTCCTTCACAATTCGAGTTTGATTTCACCCTCATCGCTTGCATGGTGCCATCGGTGATGGGTAGTGTGTGGTAACGGGATAGTGGAGCCTCATTCCATATGACTGACAACAAAGAGTTCTTCAGTGACTCGGAGGAGAAAAACCTCTAGATGCACATCGATATGGGAGATGGTGGGAGGTATAACACAACCCATATCAATACTATTACCTTTCAAAGGGAGTCTGGTTCTCCTCCCACATTAAAACATGTCATGCATGTTCCAGTTTTGAAGAAGAATTTGGTTTTAGTTTCCATGTTGGAGGAATGTGGCTACGGTGTGATATTTAGTAAGGGAAAGGATTTCCTTCATCACATAGCCTCAGGACAGGTGAAGCAGATCAGGGTTCAGGTGAAGAACCTCTACAAATTAGATGTAGAAGACTGCGCTACTTTGAGCACAAAAGCAGAGAAGGTGTAGAGCCAAAACATCGACGAGTTGTGGCATAGAAGATTGGGTCACTTACACCACAGACCTTTGAAGATCATGCAACAAATTTCTATAGGACTTCCCAAGGGTACACTAGAGCAGAGAGACACATGCAAAGGGTGTACATTGGGTAAGTACACCAAGGCTTCCTTTCATGATATAGATAGTCAAGCGCAAGAAATCCTTGATAGAGTTCACTCAGATGTTTGTGGACCATTATCGACAGCCTCCACAACCAAGCACAGGTATTATGTTATATTAGTTGATGATTTTTCTTGTAAGTGTTGTATTTTCTTCATGCAAAGGAAAGATCAAGCATTCGCTAAATACTGGTAGGAAAATTAAAGCTCTCAGAAGCGATAACGATGGAGAATATATTTTGAATGAAATCAATAACTTCCATGCATCAGAAGGCATTCGACGGGAGTTAATAACACCTCATAACCCACACCAAAATGGGGTGGTTGAAAGGAAGAACATAAGTATTGTGGGAGTTTCACGAGCAATGTTACATGATCAGGGCCTACTGTTGAACTTATGGGATAAAGCATGCAACAAAACCATTTATTTGTAGAACAAAAGTCCTCATTGAATTATTGGGATGAGTACACGAGAAGAAGTTTTTTTAGGCAAGAAACCAGATGTGGCACACATCACGATATTTGGTTCATTAGTATACTATCATGTTACCAAGGATGCATGGAAAAATCTAGAGCCAACAATGATGTTGGACATATTTGTGGGGTACACTGATACACCTCACAACTATCGGGTGTACCTGACATCGAACAGGATGGCAGTGGTTCGTAGAGATGTGAAGTTCGATGAAGAGAAGGCATGAGATGTACCCTTGAGAGGGAAATTCAGTTACATGTAGATGAGGAGCTTTTAGCTCCAAAGGATAGGATGATTTGGAGGAGCCACACGTAGAAGAGAAAAAAGTGGAAGAACCCACTCATGCAGTGACTTCCAGAGATTGAAGGAAGCGCACCGAAGATGCTGCCAGATTGATGCATGATGCTAGAAATAATGTGGGAGCACCCACATCACAGCACAGATAGAGGAGGTCACTAGATCGGTACACTGGATACATGTATCTAATGAGAAAGAGTGTAGAGGTTGAGCCATCCTCTTTCGAGGAAGCAGTGCATCAGCTAGTATGGGTTGATACCATGGTTGAGGTGTATGACTCCATTATCAAAAACAATGTTTGGGAAGTGGTCCTAAGACCAACAGACAAGTCAGTGGTGAGTTCCAGATGGATTTAAAAGGTAAAGCAAGCAGCAAATGGGAATTTGGAGAAACAAAAGGTTAGATTTATGGCGAGAGTATTCTCTGAGGTGGAGGGAATTGATTATGATGAAACCTTTGCTCTAGTAACAAGGTACTCTTCAATCAGATCTATTCTAGCACTATCAGCATAGATGGGATAGCAAATACATGGATGTGAAGACAACATTCCTTAATGGTATGATTGAGGAAGAGGCATATATTGAGCACCCAGAAGGATTTGAGACCTTCAACAGAGAGTTGCATGTGTGTAGACTCAAGAGAAAGATGTATGGACTAAAGCAAGTACCCCGTGCTTGGTACGCTAGGATTGAAAACTATTTCACCAGGTTGGGCTTCACTGAAAGTGAAGCAGATGCGAACCTTTACCATATTGTGGCTGAAGGTAAATTGTTGATTATAGCACTATATGTCAATGATTTGATTCTAACATGTGACGAGAAGCTAATAAAATCTTGCAAAGTGGACCTTGCAAGAGAATTCGAGATGAAGGACCTAGGGATAATGCATTACTTTCTTCGTATGGAAGTTTGGCAAGGATATGGGGAACTTTTCTTCTCTCATGGAAAGTATGCCAATGAGATACTGAAGAAGTTCCACATGGAGAGAAACAAACCCATGGAGACTCCTCTAGCAAGGAATTGGAGGAAGGAAGATGCTACCTCAGGTGAAGTAGTGGAGGCTACTATTTATAGACAACTTGTGGGTTCACTTATGTATTTGGTGGACAAACAATTAGAAATGTGTTTTGTAGTTAACCAACTTAGTCAAGCCATGGTTAACCCAACCAAAATTTATTGAAAGGCAGTTAAACATGTGTTGAGATACCTCATATGGTACATACGAACAAAGGGAGTGAGGCTTCAAGGCCTCAAAAATGCATATTAGGCAAGGAGTCCATTTGAAAGGAAGAGCACATCATGTGAAATCTTCAGTATTGGGTCAACAGTAGTTTCTTGGTACAGTAGGAAGAAAAGATCAGTTGTACTTAGTTCAATAAAAGTAGAGTACATGGTTGCTACCCAAGCAACTTATGAGGTTATCTAGATGAGGAAGATCCTTTTTGGGTTATTTGGTCAGAATATGGATCCTATAGTGATTTACTGTGACAATCATAGTTGTATCAAACTTCTAAGAATCTAGTTTTTCATGATCAGTCCAAGCATATTGACATTCAGTATCACCATCTACGAGCTTATGTGCAAAGGAGAATCATGTTTCTAGAGTACATTCCTTGAGAGGAGAAGGGTACAAATAGTTTGACAAAGGCATTGTCAAGATCCAAATTCGTGTTTCACAGAGGTAGGATTGGGGTAGCGGATAATCCCTTTCTTGCTGAGAGGGAGTGTTGAAAATGCAACAAGAAAATGCTCATTTAATTTTCCTTCAAATTAAATTAGGAATTAAATTGTAGTTCCATATCTCATGACAACTTCTAATACTTAACTAAGTTAATTTGACTTAGTTATCTCAGTTAATTCGAGTTGGCAGTCTAACTAGAGTCATGTAGAGTGTCTCCTCCAATTAGGACCACTAGTTGAGTTTATTTTGAGTTGTAATTATTTAATTCAGTCCAACTAAGTTAAAGTCACTTAAACTAGTTCCAATTGATGGAAGAATTAGTTGGAGATCCAGTAGTGAGGTGTAACGAGCAGCAAAGGGGTGTAACTTACTATAGTGGGGTGTAACTTATTGTAGTGGGGTGTAACCTGTAGTAGTGAGGTGTAACTTGCAGTAGTGGGGTGTAACGTGCAATGATCAGTAAATTAAAGATTCACTCATAATTAACTCATGCATGTGAGATCACAAAAAGACCCAGTTGAGATTGGAGTTTAGGGACAATGTAATATATGTTGTATAATCATCTGAATTGTACAATTCGTGCATGCAATGAGAGGAAGGCCTATGAGGATTACGCAATTCATAACTGTGGGATTTCCCAATTAAATATGGGTTAATTCCCAAGGAAACAACGCAAGGAAATAGGAGCTTGGCAGCGAGTAGAATTGGCTAAAGTATTGGATTGAGCTTGTCTGGAAAGTAGTGAGATAGATAGAGATAGTGAAAAGATTGCTTGGGCTTGAGAAAAACATTGTAGTCTTCTCATATTTTCTTATTAAAACAATATAAAGATAGGGTGGGTTTATAGTGGTGGCTTTCCACAGAAAATCATGGCATTATGTGTGATTGAATTATTTCTCTTATATGGTTCGTGATTTCATCGATCGTTTATTGTTTCCACTGATGAATAGAGTAGATTCAAGTCAATTTTTTTAACATATTACAATGTGCAGTTTGAATCTACAAGGAATTTCTAAACACAAGTTATAGCATTTTCAAGTCTATCTCCTCTTGTAGGGAAAGTTAGATAACTCCCAAGGTTATCTTAAATATGGACAAGTCTTTCCAAAGTTTGATTTAGAGATTTTCTAGACCACAAGAGCTATTATACTTGACCCAAAATTTTGTCTTTCATGTGTAGGCCTCAAGGTAAGTAATGAGATTTGATGTCAAAACCTTAAAATTTCACACAATAAAAGCTACCAATCATGCCAACCCTCAACGTATAATGTTAATGTAATTCTTAGCCTTGAATAATGAAGAGTTAAGGAGTTGTATTATTTCCTCATAAACTAAAATCATTGTAGCTTATTTTAGATGGTAAGGAAAATAGAAATACATTTCAAAATTATTTGAGGATGAATATATATTTACTTAATTAAAAAAGTGTATTAGATATACAAAATCAAACATAATTAATGAGTTTAAAAAATCCTTATAAAACATTTTACAATAACATAGCTTTAAATTATTTTTTAAAATATTACAAAATGACAAATGTGGCCATGGATGAAATATACAACTTGTACCATTGTATAATTTGAAACTAAAGGTTCTCATTGAGTAAATATATATAAAAAAGTGAAAATTAGTTTGTTAAAAATATTGAAGGGATTATATATATATATATATATATATATATATATATATATATATATATATATATATATATTTAAATAATATGAGTTTTGTCCATTAATTTAATTTAATGATTAAGAAAAGATATCATTCTTTTTTAAATTTTTTTTCTTCTATTAGATATATTTTGTATTATTTCTATCACCCATATTGAATTAGTGAGTTTTCTTATAACTATACAAAAGAGTTGAGTTGTGGCTTTGCTTGGGATTTTTACAGGTTTTCACTACGAACTTAATTCTGTGTTGACTCTTTTGCAATTGTGGTTATGTAGTTTTAAGAAAACTTTATTTGTTATTATTTGTTTTTAAAAGTGGCTATTATTATTCTTTATAAAAGAATACTATTAAATTATTTATTTTATTAATACTAAGCTACTATATACAAGTCATATGATCGTCTAGTAAAGAATACAATTACAAGTAGGAATATAGTTAGCACTTCAATCTTTTCAAGTTGACTCTTAAACTTACAACTTTTCCTTATGAGATAAGATATGAATGGGATTTATAAACACTTTGTTTCTCTTAAATTTCTGGCCATGGTAGAGCCTCACTACAATTCACTATTAATAAAAATATAAACGAAAACGAGAGACCACAATAAATGAATGATGTCCAACATAAAAGGAAGTCGACTGCAGAGAACCATGTGAAACCAACATCTCACTGTATAAGATTAGGTCATGCTGCTGAAAAACAAGCACTAATAAAAGGTCATGCTGCTGAAAAACAAGCACTAATAAAAGGTCATGCTACTAAAGAAAAAAACAAACTATCATATTTAAAGTATATATCTTATAGGAAAATTACATTTATGTGAAAAAATTACATAATGGAAAATAACCATAACGAAAATAACTATGATTCGATTACAAATAATTCCTAGTACCTAGAACCTATCAAGCATTATCCAAAATATTATATTGTGAATCAACATCAAGATTCTATATGTGCACATTGTGATGTGACATGAGCAACCAAAAAAAATTGATACAGAAAAAGTGACATGAACATTGTGAATTGATCATAAATGCACTATGGATTTTATTGGCAATGCACTCCTACATATCACTTTCATATCTTATCACTTTGAGTCTTAAACTTACAACTTTTCATTTGTTCTCTCTTCGTGTAGTATCACTTTCTCTTAAATATTTGTCTCCAATACTTTAGACGCACTCCTTGACAAGACTAGTTATTGGTTCGAGGGTCAGATTAAATGAGTTGCATGGTAAAAATCCTGGCCTTACATCTGTTGATTTTTTTATCCAAGGGTCAGCATTAGCCTGGATTAGGGTTAGGGTAACCGTAACTGAGGAATAGTGTCACCCTAGGTTTCATTTCACATTGCTCGCATCTGAGAGAAGGCTCTGCCATTTTCCACTTCATGTTTTTTGTTTGTCACAGAGGTTAACATTCTGCTCTTCGCCAAAACCCCTAGGGTACTTGAGGTGTGAAGTGTTTTCTTCGAGTTGTTCCACCGAGGGGTATTATGACTATTTTTTTATAATTTTTTTCCTCACACAGGTACCTTTCTCTGGAATAATCATATTTTATGATAACCCACAATTCTTAGTGAGGAGCGATGGCCTACACTTCCACGTTCTCTCTCATCAAGATTAAGGGATTTTTTAGGGTTCCACATGGTAATCTCTCTCTCTATATATATATAAAATGTTTCCTTCTCCTTCTTTATTATTAAGAAGTTCTCTCTCATCAAGATTAAGGGATTTTTTAGGGTTCCACATGGTAATCTCTCTCTCTATATATATATATATAAAATGTTTCCTTCTCCTTCTTTATTATTAAGGGTTTTCTCAGTTTGCAAAATTTTTATTTACATACTCTACATCTGCCTACTCACCTACACGGAATTGTTCCCCATCTCTAGAAGGCCAAGCGACCCTTACATGTTATCCTCTTAACACTGATTAGGGTCGGTCGGTTTTTGTTTTCCTCTCTGCGGTGTTTCTCTGCATACTCGACCTGTTGTTAACGATTGTTTCATTTTTTTCCTTTGTATGAAGGTCCTCCACGGTCTGCCAAGGGAATTGGTATGCCAATTCAGAATGGGAGTTCTCTCTTTTTAATTTTGGTTATTCCTCCATCTTCAAGGTGATAAAACATTATTTTTCATTTTTCTTGAAAAAAAATCTTTAGGTCTGCGGATGTACTGAAGCCTGACTCCATTGTGGTAGCCTTTCAACAATATATTTTGTGGCCATCGACATGTATTTTTTAAGGAATACAATATGTACCCTTAGGGTTTACTCTGCTATTAATTGTGTTAGGGAAAGATAGATACGGCCTACCCTAGGCCTGTACATGAAACTGTAATTTTATAAATCATTTTTGGGGTAAAATATGAATCAGACTGTTTGTTCTTGCCGAGGCTTGAATTAGGGTGGAACGAACTTGTCCTCCATAATGGATATGATGACCACACAGTATATGATAACGAGTATCATTTAAATTTGTACTCTTTTCAGGTTAAGGTTAATATGGAATTTAGTATATGTTCTCTCTTTTTTCTTAGTATGTGATAACAAAAGATTTATTTTCATCTAAGCTCTCTTTTCTGAAAATAGTGAAGCATATCGTCACTGTGTTCATATGA
Organism: Pinus tabuliformis; assembly: GCA_031772625.1. NCBI lineage: Eukaryota > Viridiplantae > Streptophyta > Pinopsida > Pinales > Pinaceae > Pinus > Pinus tabuliformis. The sequence continues at coordinate 1,116,472,303 of CM062819.1, forward strand.
AATCTGTAAAGCTCCTTTAATATGCAATATTGGTTTAGCTCTTTCTTTTATGTGTTAAAAGAATTTTTTTGTATGTTTTTTCTTTCTTTCTTTATTTAGGGTTATAACTTGTAACACTTACCATTGGTCAACAAATACTAACTAGTTAATATAATAATAAAAATTATTTACCTCACAATACATTCTATTATGATACTACATGTTGGCAATGCCAAGTACCATACTCTATATCGGTACGACATGATGGTAATGCCAAGAATGATAGGTTTCTATGCCACAGGAGGTGAGACAACAGTCGACCCAACTATTTAATCACTCGATATAGGAAGGAGTGGTGCGACAAAGGTAACCCTGCATAGATCTGATTCCTGATAGGCTTTATTTATAGGCCTATTATAAGCCTATGGATCAAAGTGAGTGATCCCTCCTCACATGTTATATGGGAGATGTCTTGGGGAGGTAGGGGTCGAAGTCAAATGGATAATATACTGCTTGAAATGCAAATTCTGTTGACTATGTCTCTGTTGTTGTATCTACTACTGTCGCTATTACCAGATATGCTCTGATTAGTGTTATCCTTGCTTCTGCAACAACCTTGACTTTTTTCCCTATTACTAGTATTGGTGCTTTGCAGTGTTTTTTTTGTGAATGAATGAGCAATATTATAGAGAATGACCTATTTAAATAGGACTATAGATCGAGAACAAAGGTAGAAATATTTCAATACATATTGTTGAAATGGGCATTGGCCTTTGCATTGGCCTCATTACAGCATTTTTCAACCTTGCAGTAGAGAACATTGCAGGGTTTAAGATGCTTGTTGCCTCTAGATTGATACTACAAAACATGTATGGTATTAATTCTCTTTAATCTATGAAGCTCCACCCTTATTCGATGGGTTTGTGCTACTATCCATATTCAATTTAGCACTACACAAAATTGATGGATCAGTCATATTTCGCTTTTCCTACAGTGATTAATTCATTTGTTTATCACGAATCCAGACAAAGATTTCTGCCAGGTTAGAATTTGATTAATATTCAATTCCGTGAAATATTTGTTGAGGTGTTGGTATAGAGTGCAGTGCATAATTGCAGTTCTCAATTTTATTGATTTGACAACTGGTTGAAATGAGTTAAATTACAGGTATATATTGTCCTTTTTCAATGTCAACGGGTGTTAATCTAGCATTACATTGTTTTTACTTTCATAAACGGGTTGCTTAATGTGCATTAATAGACTCTTTAATTTACTAACCTTCTACCTGGGAGGCTGTTGAATGAAGCCCATAGATAAAAGTATCCTGGGACTTTGAATTTCTCTGGATTTCTTGTTCAATGTGTGAATGCAGTATTTGTTAATCCACGCTTCCGGTTTTGACTCATAATCCTAATTTATATTTATTTGGGATACTCAAGTACTCTTGAAGTCATGAACTACTTGACTTCTATACCACTTTTTAGTGACGAAAGCTTCTAGCAGTCATCAAAGAATATTAGATGGAAACACTAAATACTTGTATTTATGGAAAATTCAAGGGATGATGGTAAAATGAGGAAAAATAAAAATTTCCATGAACAACAAACAACCTGGAAAAAGAAGAAAGTATTTAAAACTTACCAGAAATGGCTACCAGTTGTTAATTACTATTTTTCATTTTAGAGGGCTTTTGAAACTTGTGAGATTTGTTAAATATTTTGGGATTTTGAAACCATAAATATAAATTATGAATATTCTTCTAATTATCAGGAAAATGAAGCATATAAGAACGATCATGTTATGGTCCTGTGCATATTATAATGATTGCCAACGAGCCTCAAAGAAAATTACTGTGAATGGGTTAAAACTATGGAATGGAAGTTTTCTACAGGCTTGATTGTAAACACACCTTACATTCAAGTATAATGAATAACACTTGACTAATATAGTTAGTGTTGTCTATTTCTATGGTATTCACTGCACTGTCTTGACTATTTATCAGGGAGAAAATTAGGAATCTTGACCTTATTGCTATTATGAGTTCTTTGTGCTGAATTTTATGGCAGATCCCAATTGAGTTTCATTGTATGGTCTGTGCAATCCAAATGATCGTTGTCTCTGTTTTTTATGTATAGTTATACTAAGGTAGTATTTTAATATGGAGTATTTTTTAACACTTTCTAGAACAAATGTGTTTGAATTATTACTTTGTTGTCTCCCAAATAGACAAAATGATTATTGTTTAAAAAATTATTCTGTTAAAACATGTTTCCAATCTTATTGTCAAGTGGTTTTGAACTTGGCCAATTTTTTTAATCTTTCACCTATATGTATCATGTTGGAAAAATAAGTACGATATCATAGTCTATCGTAGTCTCAATGGCATGTCCTAAATAGGTGTATGTGACCATCTAAAATAAGATTTATGCATGTATATCCAGAGATTTAGAGAGCTAGAATGAAGCATAACTATATTAAATGAGACATTACTTAGAAGATTGTTGGCATTATGATGGGTGGTAGGTGATTGACTACCATTGAACTTCTTTCTTGCAGTGGAGGTGGTAGTCAAGATCCTATGGATGTTTCAATAATGAACTGTCTAATCCCTGCAATGTTTCCAAGAGCTCGATATAAGAAAACACGTCTCCTTTAACTCAAGTTTCCTTTGACGCTAAGAAAAGAGGAAAAAAAAGCTCCAAAATGGCAAAGGTTGTTCATTCACAGCAGATGTGACCTTTTTTTCCTTTTATATAGTTTTCTTCAAGGTTTTTCCTCGAGGTTGACCTACTCTTTCCATTTCAACTACTGGTTGAAAGATTTTTCATGTTGTTTTTCTTTAAGGGTTTATCTAGCAGTTGGTTCTTTTGCCTTTTCAGATGAATTTTTCTTTCCATTCTAGACATCACATTATGTTTCCCAAGGAAGTAGGTCTAATGTTGTTTGTAGAACAACAACCTTTTCGGTTGATCTTTTCTTTCCATTCTAGACATCACATTATGTTGTCCAAGGCAGTAGGTCTAATGCTGCCTGCAGCATAGCAAAGATGAATCCTTATCAACAATAAAAAATTTCCAAAACAAAGAAAGACAGGAAAGCTTTATGGGTGAAAAAACCACAAGTTTCATACACACTAGTAAGTTTCTTTAACTCCTTTGATTGTGAGCATGAAGAAACCATGCTCAACCCAATCTTGAGTATTTGACCTGTACTTTCCAAGGTCATTTTCTACTATATTTACTGTGATACAGGACTGATAAAAAACACTTTGTTTCAATGCTAATTGGGAACTCTACATTTCCTTCTTATGACAGAGTCAAATAGTATTGATACACTGAAAAGGGAAAAAAATGTGAAGGCTTATGGTGTTTCTTGCCAAAATTTATGTTCCTACCATGTGGCTCATTCTAACAACTCATTATCTAAATGCAAGAGCTAAAATGAAGTGTTTATAGTTGTGGGCATGATTACTTCTATATCAACCATTTCATTCCTCTGAAATTTTTTACAAGGACATGATTTTATAGTTCAGTGCTTTTGATACCTCAAAATTTGACACTTGAAAACAGATTCTTGGTGAGTAAAAAAAATCCCTTCTCCATCCCTTTTCAAGGGAAAAACTGGCAGCTAGCTCCTTATTGCACATCCCAAATGAGATATCAAATATCATGACCCCTCTCCACCTCTCATAGTCGTTATCCACCATCTCATAGCCATTAACATGCCTTCTATTGAGGAAATAATTGAATGACTCATCTATGTGTCATAGCGGGCTTCTACAACTTATCACGTTGTTCCATGCTTTGTTGATCTCCGTGCTTTGTTGACACACAAAGTAGGAATAATAAAACATTGCTCATAACCCTTTGCTAATTCAAGATTGACCTTATTTTCATTTATAATCATGATCGTTTTTACCAATTTTTTGACTTCTTTCCCACATAAGCTTCTTCTAATATGATCATTGTACTTGCTGAGCTTGATACAAGAAGTAAACCCATTCAAGCTTTGAACATAACTAATTGTTAGCTCTGATAAAAAGGGAATGTGATATGCCTCATTTACCTAATCATGATATGCATTATCCAAGATAGTACCCATGCTCCTCCACTTTTTGATACTGCTTAGATGCAATTTCAATTTTCAAGTACCCAACCAATTTGACTTGCTCATGGCTATCCCCTCCATTTTTGTTCACGATCATTAGGGCTTTGTCCCATGGATGGGAGCCCTCTCTACAAGTTGCACAAAATCATGCTCATAGCCCTTTGCTCATTCATGATTAACCTTATTTGCATTTATAATCTCGATTGTTTTTACCAATTTTTGACTTCTTGCCTTGACTGTGCCAAACAATAAATGGTACTGAACTAAAGGCATGACATCCATCTCATTAGCAGCAGTTGCAACTAAGCCCAAAGAGAACGATTTCAGTACATCCTCATCCTCATGCTCTAAAGGCGCAACATCTCCCTCATTAGCAGCAGCACTGCTGAGGCCAAAGAGGAGGATTTCGGTACATTCTCCTCCTCATCCTCAATAGCAATAACCCCCTGCCTCTACTAGATTAAATTGACTAGATTAAGTTTATAATACTTAACGGTTCACATGATCTTCAAATTACAGGAATGTCCCTTTACAACTTCTTTATGTGCGTATTTTATTTTCAACTTCTTGTCTGCTTTTGCTGTCAATAATGAGCTTCCAAGAAGTTAAGAATCAAGAATTGAACAATGTATCGACCCTACAAGGTTCAAGCCCTTAACTTCTTGAGGGTTTTTCCAAATGGTTTTAATATTTTTTGAGGTGTTGACTGCATGCTCTTGTCGAATGTATTCATTCTTCAAGTATTCAAATGCATTCTTTACTTGGATTTCAATACTAAGATGTTATGTATAGATTTATACATTAATACCAGGGTTTCAAACCTACACGTGTGAATTGTTCTCATGGTTTTCAGGCACCATCTGAGGAATTTTGTCATTTGATGATAATTGTCTTTAGCTTTTGGAAATATGTGAAAACTACAAATGTGAATTGCTACCAATGACTTTTAGGAACATTATGTGGAATATTTGTCATTTGGCAATAATTGCTTCTATGTGAAAATTGTTTTGTCTTTCTTGTGCTCATCTTGTTTCACTAGGACATGTAAAGACTAAGAAAATTGATCTTATTTTCCATTGTTTACAATGACTTCCAGGCACCATATGTGGAATCTTTGTCATTCAACAATAATTGCTTTTATGTGAAAATTATTTTGTCTTTCCTGTGCTTGGCTTGTTGCACAAAATCCTCCTCATAGCCCCTTGCTGATTTATAACTGAAAATAAAATTATATTATCTTATCGAGCACCATCTTATGTGATCATGTTGTTATCTTACCTAAGGCATATGAATCTATTTCAACACACCTGTAGCATGGTTTAGAGAGGTTTTCGAAAAATCTGTTCTACAAGTAGCCTATGAGATGATCGTGTTGTTATCTTGCCTAAGGCATAGGAATCTATTTCAACACACCTGTAGCATGGTTTAGGCAGTTTTTTGAAAAATTTGTTCTACAAGTAGCCTATGAACAAGAATCCTTCGTTGCCATGGGTTGTTGGGAATCTTTTGCTAGCTCCTTTTCTCTTATATGGATTAGAGTATGGTCCAAATAAAGAAAGGAAAGGCCTATACTGGTTTTGTCTGAACATATGGCAAGGCCCATTCTTATCCAAATAGATCAAACAAGGTTCACCTTAGACTCCCTCACCTTTGAATGTCAAGAAGGTGCAGACCTCAGTATTAGTTACAAATCTCAGGATAAGGCTCTAATCCCATATAATTTGAATAGTGAATACATGTTAATAAGGAGGATACTAAGCTCACAGTAACTACACCTTTCTTACTAGTCTATCATATTCAATAAGCTGGAATACCTAACGAGTAAAATATAGTGCAAGTTCCATAACTAAGGGTGTATACATATTATCACACATCTCTCATTCGAGACATGTGTTGGTACCAATGTTATAATTACCTAACCTCTTATAAGCTAAGAGTAATGAAACTAGTATCCATATTCCTTGTTCATGTCTGATTCATACATATTGGTGAAACGAATGATACCGGTAATAACTACAAAATGTGTAATTACTCTGCTCACTTGTTCCCTTATCATGGTAGTTTGATTCCCATATGTTCCTAAGCTCGTACATGATATGAACTAGATATATCTAATCCCTTTGTTGGTGGATTAGGTTGATTCCCTTCATATAAGCTTCTACATGATTAAAGGCATGGTGATTTAAACACATAGATTGGCTAAGATATTATGCTTGCATCTCCATTACATGTGGTAGAAGTATTCCCATAATAGTGATAGCTTATACATTACATGAAAGTTACATCATACATATTACCTTAAATAATAGGTGTTAACCTTAAGCAAAAATTGACTTATATCCATAAGTAACCAATGGTCTTAGTAATTCCATGGGTTCCAAGTAGGGTAAGCTTAATAATATAAGGAGTAGTCTACCTAGGCAGTCGTTTTCCGGCACTGGCCGGAAAATCGTCTGGCTCCGGCCACCAGGAATGTCTTCACCCTCCACCACCCTCTCGTAGCTCCGCCACCCTCCTCCGCTTCTCACCCACCCTCCCTGGCAATCCTGACATTCCCTGCCAGGGCCTGACAAGATATCAGATTCGATCGCAGGGAATGGGCCCTGACATCCCCTGACAGACTAGCTATTGCAGCCGCGGTGTATTGTTCGGGAGCTCCTTATTCCGGTTCCATTCGAATTGTCACCCGCGCGCTGGTATTACCCTGTTGCATAATCGCCAAGATTGCAATGCATAATTCTTGACCCGGAGAATCACTCCATTTCTTTTTCTTTCTGGTGGACCAAATTTCTTCATCATCATCAGCCTCATCATTTCCTTAGTTTTTCCTGCATTTCATGGCCATGGAGTCTTACTCGCCCTCCGAGAACTCTCGCTCTCATCTCCATCTCTGTGCTTTGGCAGTGTTTCAGAATTTGCTGAACGAAGGTACCCAATGAATTCATTTGGTTATTTCTTACTTTAATTTTATTGAAAATTCAGTCACTTGATATTTGGGTCTTTTTAATTTCAATTCAGAGCTTATCAAGAGTATTCATCTGTATCAACTGGGAGATGGCACCGTTTCCGCTGTTCAACGAGAGTTTATGTTCTGCCCCAGCTCCTATAAGCAGATATGCCGTGACAATATTCCACTTGTTCATGCTTGTGGAAAGGAGAAGTCACAGGAGTTCATGGCGAATCTGGAGGAAAGAGAAGAGCGCGGACTTTGGATTTGTATTCTCCATTATAACTGCAATCTCAGCCCTGGCAACTTCATAATTCCCAATATTCTAAACCTAGCCAGGTGGGCATTGCACGGCTTTGTTAGAAAATTATAAATAGCCTAGACTTAATCAATTAATGATTAATATATGTCTGTATATATATCTAGGTTTTCGCTATAAATTTGAATGGAGCTGCATTCGTATCCATGCAGAAACCCTGCGCTGAATGCCATACCAGAACTAGCAATTGACCTCGATCGCGTTGCAAGATATGGACAAGCAGTAGATTCTTCTCACCCTCAGAAAAAAATGGGCGAGAAAATATTAAACTGTGCATTAGCTGACACGCAGTTCAGTTTCCTTAGCATTGAGAGTTTTTGGCCTGCTATTCCTAGCTTAACAACTGTGCAGGACTGTATTGATGATGCAGTCAGTAGGTCCCCCATTGTCGTTGAATGTACTCTGCGCATCGATCAGATCGATGAGTCTTATGGCATCAGAAACATCTGCAAAGAAGATAACCCTAATTCTATCCCTAACCCCAGGCAACCAATCACCTCATACCTGAAAGGTATGCTGCTATTCTTTTCCTGTTGCTTACATTTTACTCTTTAATTTTATGAAGATACACCTAGCAGTCATCAAATTAAAGGATCCAAACCGTTGTAGTTTATGAAGGACAGGAACACTTGACATTAGTACTGCAAATGTCTGGTCATTGACTTATTTGTAGTGGCTCAGAATCACAGACAAGTATAATGCTTGCGTTTATCTTATTTGTGTGGCAGGGTGTTCATCTTGTCACCCAAATGACGTAAGCTCAATCACTTGCAATAATTCAAGATACCTTGAAAAGGAAAACCACACTGCTGATCAGAAGTCAAGTCTAAGTATAGCAGACATGGCAGTCTTCCAGTCAATTGAATGCAGCCATGCACTACAGAGTTCAAATAATGATGCTTCTGAGGATTCATCAATGTTATGCTGTAAGAAAACTAATGTGGACCTTCCCAGTAGTGCTGGTGTAAAAGGTAAGAAGAGAAGGGCATCAAGTGAGGAGAAAGATGAGAATAGGCAAATCCACCGAGCACCCACCCAGCGTGTTGCCAACATTGCACTGAAGGATCTTCCAAAATATTTTGATGTGCCAATCACTGAAGCTTCAAGGAGTTTGAAGGTAGGGCTTACAGTCTTGAAAAGGAAATGTAGAGAATTTGGCATCCCTCGCTGGCCACACAGGAAAATCAAGTCGCTTGATAGTCTCATACAGGATCTACAGGTAACTTCTACGGCTTTTATATTTGCTTTAGGAGCATCTCTGTATCCTTGCAGTAACGTCATAATATCATGCACATTGAAATTGTGGTTCTTACTCAGTGAGGACACCATTCTATTATGTCATTTCATTTAACTACAAAATTATGAAAAATAGTAGAAAACTTGAAGCTAGTTCAATTCTATATTAATAAAGCGATGGTTTTATATAGATCGATGTCTTTGTTTCTATCCTCTTGATAATGGTAGCTTATGAAAGGACTAAAGATAAATTTCACTAATAAAATAAGAGAAGGCATTTGTTCAGCTACATTATGTTTATAACAAGTGATTTGTACTGTATGTTTCAGTCGGAGATAATTTTCCTATTGATTCAAATTGAATGCTTGATTTGGGGCAGGAAGAAGCCAAGAGACAGGAGAGAGAAGATAAGGCTGCAGCTATGGCAGCCATGAAAAGAACAAGAATATTGGAAACTGAGAGACAAAAGATTGAGAAGAAACCTGGAATAGACATCCAAAAAGACACCAAGAGATTTCGACAGGACATATTTAAGAGAAAGCACAAGGCAAGAGCTCTTAAAAAGAAGTATGATTAAACAAAGTCTTCCGGTAGAAATCACATGAGAGAAGATGGAGATCCATCAGAGGAAGTTCCATCAGTTTCCACCATCCTAACATTGATGATAGATAAAGCCAGAACTTCCCCATCTACCAATTAATTATTTGTGTCTATCTTTTGTTTTTTGTGACAGAAATTTCAGCAAATAAATTCTGACAACTTCCACAGTTTATTGCCAACAAATTTGATGCAGAACGACATGAACTCTTTTTGTGGCTTGGTGCAGAAATCTTACTTCGTCAATTTTTTGTCAAAAAGACTGTGCCTATGAATGTATGAGGTGTTAAATTTCAAATGTTTGGAGATAAGTCAGTTTGGTTATTGACAATACAGATGTTTGTAACGCTATAAATTTTCAAAGTCATCAAAGCAAGGCAAGAAGTCTATTCATTGTTGCCCAAATGCTCTCAGAACATGTATATGGACAAAATATCCATCCATTAAGTGATTAATCGATATAACAGTAACATTGAAGTACCCACAAATTGCAAATTCAATTTTGAATTCTTTTATATTTAGAGGCTCTGTGGTTTGTATATCAATTACTATTTGCATGTGTTTAAGAACCAAACCCTGCTTATGTACAGATAAGCTCCTTTGTCATAGTTCTTTGGCAGCTATCATCCATCAATGTGAATCATAATTCCTTTTAACTTATGTAACTAAATCATCCAACTCATCCTGTCTCTGGTTTGTCCATATCACGATCATCCAGTTCTCGGGATATTGATCCAACTGCATTGTTGAATTGTTCTGTCAGCAAGTTCAGATACTCTGACCCCAAATTTCTTGCCGGCAGATCATTTATGACTAGTACTACATTTATCTGTTTACTCTTAAATTTTCCTGCCACAGGCTCACACTACTACATTCAAATTTTCTGTTTGTCTTTAGAGATTGATTTGAATTTTGCACCTAATATGTTAATTTGTGCAATACATATCTTTTGTAAGGTGCATGTACACTGAAAAATGTAGCGACTGTGGAGCATTTGCCAATTTGTCATTTACCATTGTTTTATGCTTTTCATTCCTTGAAAGAGGATAAACTCCATAGGTTTGAGCTTTTGCAGTTTGTAACACGTCATTTATGGATATTCGTGAAGTTTATAACATGCCATTTTTTGGGAGGATGTAAACTCCATGCCTTCGAGTTCTGGCTCCGGCCACCGGAATGTCTCCACCCTCCGCCACCCTCTCGGAGCTCCGCCACCCTCCTTCTCCGCTTCTCCGCCACCCTCCCTGGCAATCCTGACATTCCCTGCCCCCGGCCTGACAAAAAATCGGATTCGGATCGCAGGGAATGGGGCCTGACATCCCCTGACAGACTACTCCGATCGGGGACGAGCTATTGCAGCCGCGGTGTATCCGGAGAATCAGCGATATACCTTAACTGAATTGAACAACCAGACCTTAGCCGGTCAATTCTTCTGGTCATAAATTCTACAACAGCTAAAGTCTAGTTTCTGCATTTGCTGCACTATTTTGGCTTTGTTTCGACTGAGTTCAGACAGTCTCAGAATCCTCTGGTTCTTTGTGTTGAAATGGAAGGAAAAGAAGAAGACGTTAAGCTCGGGGCGAACAAGTATTCCGAGAGGCAGCCGCTGGGGACTGCGGCACAGATGAGGGAAAAGGATTACAAGGAGCCGGATCCCGCGCCACTGTTCGAACCCGGGGAGTTGGCGTCATGGTCCTTCTGGAGGGCGGGTATTGCAGAGTTCATGGCGACTTTCTTGTTTCTTTACGTCACGATCCTCACGGTCATGGGTGTCAAGAGGGCCGATAATGTTTGCACTGGATTTGTTGGAATTTAGGGGATTGCATGGGCCTTTGGGGGAATGATCTTCTGTCTCGTCTATTGCACAGCCGGTATTTCAGGTGGTCACATTAACCCAGCAGTGACCTTTGGGCTGTTCTTGGCCAGAAAGCTGTCTCTGCCCCGGGCTGTGTTCTACATGATATGTCAGTGCTTGGGAGCCATCTGTGGCGCTGGTGTTGTGAAGGGCTTCATGGAAGGCGAGTACCAAGCGGACGGTGGAGGTGCTAACTCTGTGGCTCATGGCTACACCAAGGGAGATGGCTTGGGTGCTGAGATTGTGGGAACCTTCGTTCTGGTCTACACCGTTTTCTCTGCTACCGATGCCAAACGAAGCGCCCGGGATTCTCACGTTCCTCTGCTAGCACCACTTCCAATAGGGTTTGCAGTTTTTCTGGTTCACCTTGCCACAATTCCCATCACTGGAACTGGCATCAACCCTGCCCGAAGCTTGGGAGCTGCCATCATCTACAACAAGTCTCATGTTTGGGATGACCATTGGATTTTCTGGGTCGGTCCATTCTTGGGCGCTGGCTTGGCAGCTATTTACCACCAGATGATCATTCGTGCCATTCCCTTCAAAACTCGCTCCTAGAAACAGCCCAGCCTAGCCTAGCATATTGGAGAGGGGGCTTAAACTTTAAGGCTGAGAGGTCTGTTAACGCATGTGTATTGTCGTATGATAAATGGTTTTACAGGATGGATGATATCCATATATTATGTTTTAACTTTTAAGTGTGATTTAGGCCAGCGGAAGCCACTGGCAGATTCTGCTCTCGTGGGCTTCAGTGGAGTGTATTATTCCTCTCACTGTAAAATAATGGACACTTTGGTTGTTGCACTCAGTGGGTCTGTCTGTAAATTTCGTCTTTATCTTCTTTTTTAATGGAAGTTATAGCCAGTGTGGTTGAAAAAAACTCTAGTTTCTGGAACAGCTAATTCTGGTTTCTGAAACGAGTTTAACGAACAGCAGGCGTGACTTCAGTTAGGAATACCATCTTCTCTGGTTTCTTTTCATTTATATAACATACATTGTTATTGTTATTATCGTGCCTGAATGATATAGTGTGTTCATTCCTTACCATCTGTGAGTGATTTAATAGCTTTCATCGTTATCATCATCTTTGAATTTTATAAAATCTTCTGTTTCTGTCTTCATTGCATTCTTTCCTGATATCTGCAATGCAAAAGAAAAGTAAGGGAGCCATCAACAACAGGGGCTGTCATAAAATGTCATGCGCAGAAGAGGATTCAGGGTACTCCCCACTTGAGAGAATATTTACAGGATGTACCCACTTTTGGAAATCCTCTTATGCATAACCAGTATTTTCGCCCCATTGAAGGGTTTTTTGTGACTGAGAACGATATGGTAATGGAGGACATTGTTGTGGATATCCAGAGAATGTCAAGGGAAACACAAGTACTATATCACAGAGCAGGGCCTCGGTCTGAGATACGTTTTAGCCCTGATGAAGTCCATGCTGCCATTGTTACATGTGGGAGGTTATCACCTGGCGTTAACGCAGTCATCAGAGAGCTTGTAATTGGTCTCTGGTTTCGATATGGAGTAAGGGATATAAGAGGGATCAGGTCAGGCTATCGTGGGTTTTATTCATCACTACTCCTTTTCATTATGAATCAACATGTCTCTAGTGGAATCATATCCACCAATAATGTTTCCTATTATGGTCTTTGCCAAGTCAATTGATTTAGAGAATGACCCCAGGTCATTTAGGACTACTATGAGCAAAAGCTTGAGCGAGTGAACTGCGATGACAAATTCATAAATGGCTAGTACTGACCTCCAAAGCCAAGGTGAGAATGTCGGTGCTTGATAAGAATGGAGCTACATTTGAGCCCTTGGCTTATGAGCTCAAAATTGAACTCAAATCATAAAGAGATTCTATTTAATGTCAATAGCATTCTTACAGATCCCCCCACACCTTGATGGCTATTAGTACTCTGCTTCTAGCAGCTAATGAGGCTAAGGCAACCAATGTTGTCGATAACTGGCATTCTGCTTGCTGGCTACTAGAAGGCCGTGGATGAACACTACCTATGGCATTGCTGGTAGCAACTAGCCCTCATCTAGTCAATTACGTACTTACCTCTAGTGATTCTAAAAATTGAGATGCAACCAATGCCCTTATTTGCCATTAACTCGTCATTTACTCCTATTTTAGTTGATCCACATAGTACTTAATGGCTTTGCGCAAGAATAACAATTAGTTCTTGACTCAATAGTTCTTGAATCTTCAAAGTATCAAGATTCACGTTAGCACATCCAAAAAGTCATTGTGACATGTCGCTGTCTTTGCCGTTGAACCTTGGTGTGTGGTCTGGCATGCCACATTCTTCACCGCTGAACCACAACCCCATTAGCCTTTTCATAGATAATGGCTAAATGCTTTAATGTAATTACAATCTGATGGACTTAGAACCTTTAGACCTTCACGGATTATCAAGGGATTACTGGCCAGCCTGTTTTTATGTGGTTGACATGATTTATTAACTTGACTGGAGATGCTAAGTGAAATTTTCAGGATGCAATTTTTAATATGAACCCCATGAAGGGTATCCTATTTATTGTTGTGAGTGTTTTATAGAAATCACATTTTCTGATATCTCCAAACTTCAAAGTGATTAACTGATTGTCTTGTCTTAACTTAAACAGGGTGCACAATTTGATTGATAACAGCTATAATATATGTGTGAAAGTAGCTCATCTGCAGAATAGGTACTATTGAAGGATGAGCATAAAGTAACAGGAATTGCCACAAAATCTGAGTAGGGCAGTGAACCTCTCCACTCATGTTTAGATTCCAACTCGGATGACAGTTAAAATGAATGATTTCATAACTTAAGCCTTCAGACCTGGCAATAATAATCATAAAGCATACATGTATCAAACCCAATTGGGCTATCAAGTATTATTGATTGATAAAGACACCAAATCTCTGTAAACTTCAAAGAGCTGTTGAAATAGTTCCCTATTAAGCAGATGTGAAATCACTACACATCAGAACTTGAAGTCCCTAGATTTATTAATGAAGTCTTCTTGTACGACTAATAAATTTATCTGAGCTCAGATATAGCTAGATTCCATGACATCAGAATTAAGAGGGCATAGATATGCTTCATCTAGGTCATTATCCATATCTAACACAAACAAAGATTGATTTCAAAGTGGTGTTTTCCAAGAATGTATATGAATAATGAAAAATGCACCTGTTTAAAGCTACTATGGCTTTGTTTAATTTAACATTCCATGTAAACTGATAAAATAAACTAACAGTTGTTTATTCAAAGAAACTCAGTTAACGAGATTAATATGTTTCCAGAGGCACAAATATGACAATTATCGATAGTACATAACACAAACTTAACCTGAAAATGTGTACTGAAGTTTCAATGGATGTTTCCAATTCAACTATAACTGGGCTTCAATTATTGACTTCGAAAAACCACAAATCTACATCTGGTCATCTTATACCCATGATTTGAGAGATTCAATCAATATTTAACAAAATATATTTTCTATATTTCCCAATCATGACACATACCCATGATTTGAGAGATTCAATCAATATTTAACAAAATATATTTTCTATATTTCCCAATCATTTGTGTCATGAGATGATATAAAACTATGATGATGTCAACATTGTAGTATGTTACTATGCCAAGAAATTTGAGGCTGGAGGCCTATAACCCTCCTCAATGTCTCCCACAAGGTTATTACAAACATTTTAAGAAAAATGTCATAGTGACCAAATCACTCTCTTTGTTTAATGCTTTAGAAAAGCAAATAACCGTATTCTATTACCGTGCCACAACTAAATGATATACAGACAGAATCAATAAGAGCCATGCTAAATATGAGCTATAACTCATTCATATAGTTGAATTACCAATGTCAAGCCATTCATAGGCAAATATAAAAGAGATCTGTTCACTTCCATTCCAACACTGTTTGTTCACTTTATCAAATCCTTTGACAGTCTATTACCCACTACAACACTGTTTGTTCCTCTGAAGATTCATTTGCAGATTTCAAGAATCTGTTCACTTCCATTCCTGCCCTTCCAGAGATGTAGTGTATAGATACAAAAGGAAGTTACAAATTTACAACATACACTTTTTAAGCTTGAAATGAAGCCATAGAAAATGGATGCACCGTTAGAATTATTATTCAAAATTTCTCATTTTGTGACCAAATCACACTCTTTGTTTAATGCTTTAGAAAAGCAAATAACCGTATTCTATTACCGTGCCACAACTAAATGATATACAGACAGAATCAATAAGAGCCATGCTAAATATGAGCTATAACTCATTCATATAGTTGAATTACCAATGTCAAGCCATTCATAGGCAAATATAAAAGAGATCAATGCTGGTCCATAAGGCAGAGTAGAAAAGAAAAAAAAAGGTACCTTAGATCACTAATTCACTCACTGAATGCTAAAAGGGACTAAAACAAGTATATAAGCAATGGGTGAAACTGTACACAGAATTGAACATCTTCATTTAATCTCAATCTAGTTCTCACATTTAGGTTTCTAAAATATGTGAACATGTCTTTGATCAACCAGAGTTTGTTAATGGAGAGGCAAATCACTTCAACAATTTCATAAAGGTGACTTAGACACTATAACCTTGATATGAGATTCAATCAATATTTAACAAAATATATTTTCTATATTTCCCAATCATTTGTGTCATGAGATGATATAAAACTATGATGATGTCAACATTGTAGTATGTTACTATGCCAAGAAATTTGAGGCTGGAGGCCTATAACCCTCCTCAATGTCTCCCACAAGGTTATTACAAACATTTTAAGAAAATGATTCAAGTCGCAAGCTTCCAAAATCATAAGAAAGAATATTATCACCTTGCAGAGCATCAAATTGGCCAGGGAGATGAGTAAGAAGGCTCACTTCCTTGAATTTGATCTTGACAAGTCATATAATATAATTAAGTGAGGATTTATTGTAAGCATGCTACATGGGTTAGATTTTGTTTAGCAAAGCAATCAACACCCTTTTCTTTGATTTTTGGTAGACTACTCCCTTTGGCCCGAAAGCCAACCCCTATTACATTGAAAATGATCAACTTTACAGAGAAATAAAGCTACCAGCTTTAAGGAATGAAATCCTAACAATAAACTAAAATAAAACAATCTGTACTATAAGAGTTATGTATCAAGACTGATTATGCCTTTGATAAGCTCCAAGTCGGATTATTAGCCTCTGTCAAGGCATGCTACAAACCGGATAAACTCGAAGAAATTGAGTTTACCATCTATCAAAAAATGGCATGTTCCAAACTTGACAGAACTCGAAGGCATGGAGTTTACATCCTCCCAAAAAATGGCATGTTATAAACTTCACGAATATCCATAAATGACGTGTTACAAACTGCAAAAGCTCAAACCTATGGAGTTTATCCTCTTTCAAGGAATGAAAAGCATAAAACAATGGTAAATGACAAATTGGCAAATGCTCCACAGTCGCTACATTTTTCAGTGTACATGCACCTTACAAAAGATATGTATTGCACAAATTAACATATTAGGTGCAAAATTCAAATCAATCTCTAAAGACAAACAGAAAATTTGAATGTAGTAGTGTGAGCCTGTGGCAGGAAAATTTAAGAGTAAACAGATAAATGTAGTACTAGTCATAAATGATCTGCCGGCAAGAAATTTGGTGTCAGAGTATCTGAACTTGCTGACAGAACAATTCAACAATGCAGTTGGATCAATATCCCGAGAACTGGATGATCGTGATATGGACAAACCAGAGACAGGATGAGTTGGATACCAGCTTGGCTGATTTAGTTACATAAGTTAAAAGGAATTATGATTCACATGATGGATGATAGCTGCCAAAGAACTATGACAAAGGAGCTTATCTGTACATAAGCAGGGTTTGGTTCTTAAACACATGCAAATAGTAATTGATATACAAACCACAGAGCCTCTAAATATAAAAGAATTCAAAATTGAATTTGCAATTTGTGGGTACTTCAATGTTACTGTTATATCGATTAATCACTTAATGGATGGATATTTTGTCCATATACATGTTCTGAGAGCATTTGGGCAACAATGAATAGACTTCTTGCCTTGCTTTGATGACTTTGAAAATTTATAGCGTTACAAACATCTGTATCGTCAATAACCAAACTGACTTATCTCCAAACATTTGAAATTTAACACCTCATACATTCATAGGCACAGTCTTTTTGACAAAAAATTGACGAAGTAAGATTTCTGCACCAAGCCACAAAAAGAGTTCATGTCGTTCTGCATCAAATTTGTTGGCAATAAACTGTGGAAGTTGTCAGAATTTATTTGCTGAAAATTCTGTCACAAAAAACAAAAGATAGACACAAATAATTAATTGGTAGATGGGGAAGTTCTGGCTTTATCTATCATCAATGTTAGGATGGTGGAAACTGATGGAACTTCTTCTGATGGATCTCCATCTTCTCTCATGTGATTTCTACCGGAAGACTTTGTTCAATCATACTTCTTTTTAAGAGCTCTTGCCTTGTGCTTTCTCTTAAATATGTCCTGTCGAAATCTCTTGGTGTCTTTTTGGATGTCTATTCCAGGTTTCTTCTCAATCTTTTGTCTCTCAGTTTCCAATATTCTTGTTCTTTTCATGGCTGCCATAGCTGCAGCCTTATCTTCTCTCTCCTGTCTCTTGGCTTCTTCCTGCCCCAAATCAAGCATTCAATTTGAATCAATAGGAAAATTATCTCCGACTGAAACATACAGTACAAATCACTTGTTATAAACATAATGTAGCTGAACAAATGCCTTCTCTTATTTTATTAGTGAAATTTATCTTTAGTCCTTTCATAAGCTACCATTATCAAGAGGATAGAAACAAAGACATCGATCTATATAAAACCATCGCTTTATTAATATAGAATTGAACTAGCTTCAAGTTTTCTACTATTTTTCATAATTTTGTAGTTAAATGAAATGACATAATAGAATGGTGTCCTCACCGAGTAAGAACCACAATTTCAATGTGCATGATATTATAACGTTACTGCAAGGATACAGAGATGCTCCTAAAGCAAATATAAAAGCCGTAGAAGTTACCTGTAGATCCTGTATGAGACTATCAAGCGACTTGATTTTCCTGTGTGGCCAGCGAGGGATGCCAAATTCTCTACATTTCCTTTTCAAGACTGTAAGCCCTACCTTCAAACTCCTTGAAGCTTCAGTGATTGGCACATCAAAATATTTTGCAAGATCCTTCAGTGCAATGTTGGCAACACGCTGGGTGGGTGCTCGGTGGATTTGCCTATTCTCATCTTTCTCCTCACTTGATGCCCTTCTCTTCTTACCTTTTACACCAGCACTACTGGGAAGGTCCACATTAGTTTTCTTACAGCATAACATTGATGAATCCTCAGAAGCATCATTCTTTGAACTCTGTGGTGCATGGCTGCATTCAATTGACTGGAAGACTGCCATGTCTGCTATACTTAGACTTGACTTCTGATCAGCAGTGTGGTTTTCCTTTTCAAGGTATCTTGAATTATTGCAAGTGATTGAGCTTACTTCATTTGGGTGACAAGATGAACACCCTGCCACACAAATAAGATAAACGCAAGCATTATACTTGTCTGTGATTCTGAGCCACTACAAATAAGTCAATGACCAGACATTTGCAGTACTAATGTCAAGTGTCCCTGTCCTTCATAAACTACAACGGTTTGGATCCTTTAATTTGATGACTGCTAGGTGTATATTCATAAAATTAAAGAGTAAAATGTAAGCAACAGGAAAAGAATAGCAGCATACCTTTCAGGTATGAGGTGATTGGTTGCCTGGGGTTAGGGATAGAATTAGGGTTATCTTCTTTGCAGATGTTTCTGATGCCATAAGACTCATCGATCTGATCGATGCGCAGAGTACATTCAACAACAATGGGGGACCTACTGACTGCATCATCAATACAGTCCTGCACAGTTGTTAAGCCAGGAATAGCAGGCCAAAAACTCTCAATGCTAAGGAAACTGGACTGCGTGTCAGCTAATGCACAGTTTAATATTTTCTCGCCCATTTTTTTCTGAGGGTGAGAAGAATCTACCGCTTGTCCGTATCTTGCAACGCGATCGAGGTCAATTGCTAGTTCTGGTATGGCATTCAGCGCAGGGTTTCTGCATGGATACGAATGCAGCTCCATTCAAATTTATAGTGAAAACCTAGATATATATACAGACATATATTAATTATTAATTGATAAAGTCTAGGCTATTTATAATTTTCTAACAAAGCCGTGCAATGCCCACCTGGCTAGGTTTAGAATATTGGGAATTATGAAGTTGCCAGGGCTGAGATTGCAGTTATAATGGAGAATACAAATCCAAAGTCCGCGCTCTTCTCCTTCCTTCAGATTCGCCATGAACTCCTGTGCCTTCTCCTTTCCACAAGCATGAACAAGTGGAATATTGTCACGGCATATCTGCTTATAGGAGCTGGGGCAGAACATAAACTCTCGTTGAACAGCGGAAACGGTGCCATCTCCCAGTTGATACAGATGAATACTCTTGATAAGCTCTGAATTGAAATTAAAAAGACCCAAATATCAAGTGACTGAATTTTCAATAAAATTAAAGTAAGAAATAACCAAATGAATTCATTGGGTACCTTCGTTCAGCAAATTCTGAAACACTGCCAAAGCACAGAGATGGAGATGAGAGCGAGAGTTCTCGGAGGGCGAGTAAGACTCCATGGCCATGAAATGCAGGAAAAACTAAGGAAATGATGAGGCTGATGATGATGAAGAAATTTGGTCCACCAGACAGAAAAAGAAATGGAGTGATTCTCCGGGTCAAGAATTATGCATTGCAATCTTGGCGATTATGCAACAAGGTAATACCAGCGCGGGTGACAATTCGAATGGAACCGGAATAAGGAGCTCCCGAACCATACACCGCGGCTGCACTAGCTAGTCTGTCAGGGGATGTCAGGCTCCATTCCCTGCGATCCGAATCCGATATCTTGTCAGGCCCTGGCAGGGAATGTCAGGATTGCCAGGGAGGGTGGCGGGGAATGTCAGGATTGCCAGGGAGGGTGGCGGACAAGCGGAGAAGGAGGGTGGCGGAGTTCCGAGAGGGTGGTGGAGGGTGAAGACATTCCCGGTGGCCGGAGCCGGACGATTTTCCGGCCGGTGCCGAAAAACGGGCCATTCTACCGCCTAGGTAAACTACTCCGGTGGAAACACTCCGGGCGTCCGATATCAAACCCTAGATCAGACAGTGCAGAGGCGTTGGGTTAGTTTATGCCAACCGCCTCCTCCCGGTCTCCGGTCAGAACCCTCTCATCCGACTTTGTAACCAGCGCTGCTCTGCTTCCTCTGATTAGGATTTGGATTGCTTCATCGAACCCTTTGCTGCGTAAGAGTAGATTTTGGTCTTTCCCACCCTGCCCGTCAATGATTCAGAGTGTGCACCAGAGTTGACACTATGTCCGACCTTTCAGGTATCATGGCGGTGGTCTTTTGTGAGTCTTTCTCCTCGGCAGCAGGGGTTTTCCTGAGGGGTTTTCTTGAGGAGTTTTCCAATTCATGCTGCCAACCACTGCTGCGGTAGAAGGCAAGTCTGTTAGCCATCCGAGGGTTATATGAGCACCAATAATCAATACGGGATCAGAATGCCCAGATCCAGGCGATTTACAAAGGGAGTTTTTATGAAGAGCAACGTTGCTGCCGCCTACTTTTGCATTTATCTTCAATACTGAACGGGCCAATCATTGGGACGCTTTCATAAACAACACTGCGTTATCAGTGCCACTTCGATGTCACATATAAACTTCAGGTAGTTGTAGCCAGCACGATCTGTAGCTCACCTTTAGTTTGGGTTTGAATGTTGTCAATGATTTCGCGAAGTTGGAAATAATCCCCCATGCCATCATACAACTTCGCGAAATCATTGACAACATTCAGACCCAAACTAAAGGTGAGCTACAGAGGTGAGCTACAGATTGAAGATAAATGCAAAAGTAGGCGGCAGCAACGTTGCTCTTCATAAAAACTCCCTTTGTAAGTCGCCGCATTCTGATCCCGTATTGATTATTGGTGCTCATATAACCCTCGGATGGCTGACAGACTTGCCTTCTACCGCAGCAGTGGTTGGCAGCATGAATTGGAAGACTCTTCAAGAAAACCCCTGCTCAACTCTGGTGAACACTCCGAATCATTGACTGGCAGGGTGGGAAAGACCAAAATCTACTCTTGCCCAGTAAACGGTTCGATGAAGCAATGCAAACCCTAAAAAGTCGAATGAGAGGGTTCTGACCGGAGACCGGGAGGAGGCGGTTGGCATAAACTAACCCAACGCCTCTGCACTGTCTGATCTAGGGTTTGATATCGGACGCCCGGAGTGTTTCCACCTATTGTCCTGGCAGGGCTGACATGACTGCCTAATAGTTATAGACATATAAGTAGAATGTAATCCAAAGTTTGTAAACCAAAAACGAAAGAGCTATAATCGATGAACGAGTCGAGCAATGTCTTAATGCATGTTTACAAGATTTGATTACTCCTTTGAAAAAGAAAATAAACAAGATTGGCGGCAAGGTAGCTCGTCCCGGCCTTCGGGGGAGCGGGCATGTCTAATTCAGCCCATGTGTTGAAGCGTAAACACTATTAGTAATGATACATGTAATACATATGTGTTCATTACCAATAATATGTGTCTTAACGAGCATGAATGAGATCACTTTTTAAGCATTATTATTATTATTAAGCTTACCGTACTTGGAACCCATGGAATTACTAAGACCATGGATTACTTATGTATATAAGCCAATTTTTGCTTAAGGTTAACCCCTATTAATTAGGGTAATATGTATGATGTAACTTTCATGTAATGTATAAGCTAGTGAAAAATGTGAATATTTCTACCATATGTAATGGAGATGCAAGCATAATAGCTTAACCAATCTACGTGTTTAAATCACTATGCTTCTAATCATGTAGAAGCTCATATGAAGGGAATCAACCCAATCCACCAACAAAGGGATTAGATATATCTAGTTCATATCATGTATGAGCTTAGGAACATATGGGAATCAAACTACCATGATAAGGGAACAAGTAAGCAAAGTAATTACACACTTTGTAGTTATTACCGGTATTATTCGTTTCATCAATATGTATGAATCAGACATGAACAAGGATCAATGAATCAATGGGAATTGAAAATATCTGTCAAATATGGATACTAGTTTCATTACTCTTAGCTTATAAGAGGTTAGGAATCTATAACATTGGTACCAAGTGTCACATGTGTGGAATGAGAGATGTGTGATAATATGTATACACCCTTAGTATGGAACTTGTGCTATATTTTACTCGTTAGGTATTCCACCTTATTGAATATGATAGACTAGTAAGAAAGGTGTAGTTACTGTGAGCTTAGTATCCTCCTTATTAACATGTATTCACTATTCAAATTATATGGGATTAGAGCCTTATCATGAGATTTGTAACTAACACTGAGCTCTGCAGCTTCTTGAAATTCAAAGGTGATGCAGTCTAAGGTGAACCTTGTTTGATCTATTTGGATAAAAATGGGCCTTGCCATATGTTTAGACAAAACCAGTATAGGCCTTTCCTTTCTTTATCTGGACCGAACTCTGATCCATATAAGAGAAAAGGAGCTAGCAAAAGATTCCCAACGGCCCATGGCAGTGAAGGATTCTTGTTCATAGGCTACTTGTAGAACAATTTTTTCAAAAAATTGCCTAAACCATGCTACAGGTGTGTTGAAATAGATTAGTATGCCTTAGGCAAGATAACAACACGATATTCTCATAGGCTAATTGTAGAACAAATTTTTCAAAAACCTCTCTAAACCATGCTACAGGTGTGTTGAAATAGATTCCTATGCCTTAGGTAAGATAACAACAGGATCACATAGGATGGTGCTGGATAAGATAAGATAATTTTATTGTCAGTTATAAATGAGCAAGGGGCTATGAGGAGGATTTTGTGCAACAAGCCAAGCACATGAAAGACAAAATAGTTTTCACATAAAAGCAATTATTGTCGAATGACAAAGATTCCACAGATGGTGCCTGAAAGTCATTGTAAACAATGGAAAATAAGATCAATTTTCTTAGTCTTTACATGTCCTAGTGAAACAAGACAAGCACAAGAAAGACAAAACAATTTTCACATAGAAGCAATTATTGCCAAATGACAAATATTCCACATAAGGTGCCTAAAAGTCATTGGTAGCAATTCACATTTGTAGTTTTCACATATTTCCAAAAGCTAAAGACAATTATCATCAAATGACAAGATTCCATAGATGGTGCCTAAAAAACATGAGAACAATTCACAAGTGTAGGTTTGAAACCCTCGTATTAATGTATAAATCTATACATAACATCTTAGTATTGAAATCCAAGTAAAGAATGCATTTGAATACTTGAAGAATGAATACATTCGACAAGAGCATGCAGTCAACACCTCAAACAATATTAAAACCATTTGGAAAAACCCTCAAGAAGTTAAGGGCTTGAACCTTGTAGGGTCGATACATTGTTCAATTCTTGATTCTTAACTTCTTGGAAGCTCATTATTGACAGCAAAAGCAGACAAGAAGTTGAAAATAAAATACGCACATAAAGAAGTTGTAAAGGGACATTCGTGTAATTTGAAGATCATGTGAACCGTTAAGTATTATAAACTTAATCTAGTCAATTTAATCTAGTAGAGGCAGGGAGTAATTGCTAATGAGGATGAGGAGGAGAATGTACCGAACAAAAATGGAGGGGATTGTGAAGCAGAGGCCATGAGCAAGTCAAATTGGTTGGGTACTTGAAAATTGAAATTGCATCTAAGCAGTATCAAAAAGTGGAGGAGCATGGGTACTATCTTGGATAATGCATATCATGATTAGGTAAATGAGGCATATCACATTCCCTTTTTATTAGAGCTATAACGATTAGTTATGTTCAAAGCTTGAATGGGTTTACTTCTTGTATCAAGCTCAACAAGTACAATGATCATATTAGAAGAAGCTTATGTGGGCAATTCCTCCGCCCAGGTAGACTACTCCCCATGTCTATACACTTCCGTACTAATAAATGGTAGAATTTCTCCACTCTACTTCTCTGCTTGGTATCATTCCCATTACTCCAACTGAAAGTGATGAGACCCCAGTTTTCTATGCGCTTTCCAAACTCCAACTGAAAGTGATGAGGCCCCAGTTTTCTTTCCAAACTCCGACTGAAAGTCTCAGTCATGACTTTCCTCACAAGAACTCCTTTTACAATATAGTGGTTTTCCAAGTTGGAAGGCCATGATAGTGGTTTTGTATTTGAATTCTTTCCTCACCAAAGCAAAGCTATTGATATGCACCAAATGAGACAAAAGCAACATGATTTCATGCATTCACAGGAATAGCTAAGCGTTGCTGAGAAAATAATTCAAATACTTAACCACTATCATAGTGTTGGGTGCCAACCCTCGAATTCGCAGCTCAACGATGACATTGGACTTTGATTTGGGTGCCAACGCTGTGGGACTTATAGCGGCTCAACGATCTGTCTTTATTTGATTTACATAATGTAGCGGTACTGAGAAATTAGAAAATCTAAATGCTTGATTTATATAATGTAAACTTTCAAAGAAATAATAAAATTTAAATGTTTGTTTTTTTTGTGAAATAATAAAATTTAAATATTTTAATTTTTTATTTATAGGACTTAGCTTTAGTTAGCTTCCTCCTGGCCCAACCCCGGGACACTCCAAGATTTTTTTTCGAACCTGCTCTGCTCCCATGTGAGCAGATGGATAAATACATCCCATTCGTTGCACTGATCCAAGGGCTGTTCGTAGTGGGGGGTCGGGCTTACAATGACCACCACCTCCTGGCTGGCAATTGCGACCTCCTTCCTGGCTCTAGCGCCCCCCCCCCCCCCCCCCCCTACCACAACTGTTATAGCCAGATTAAGGCGCCCCTCAAAGCAAAAGATTTGATCCCAAAAGCCAATTAGAGAGACACTTTCACCTTCAGTTAGTCCTACGCGTACCCAACTTTCACCAGTATGACTCTCTCTCACACACTATTCACTCCCACCTTCCCCCCCTTCTCGTTACACTCCAAAAATCCCTCCTTCCCTCTAGCGACATCATCTAGTTATTACATCAATCTTATGAACCTCAATTCGAATCTACTTTCGAGATACCCTCTGCAACGTTTGGATCTACTTCAACTCTGCAATTATAGATCTATCATTGGGATAATCTATCCCATTTCGATTCGGATGGAATAGGATGAATAGATTCCGACTAGTGCCGAATTATCAGTCCCACCATCAAATCTTGACTTCTGAGTTCTCGATCCTACTTTTTTATATGTACAGAGTATCGTGATTCAATTGGAACGGACAAAGAGGGACAATATGAGCAAAGAAGAGGGAGAGAACAAATTGATCCATCTATCTATTTTGATCGGGGGTTAAATGTTTTATTATTTATTTTTATTACTTATTTGGGGTACTTAAATGTTTAATTTTTTTATTTACAGTACTTTGTTTTAGTTAGCTTCAGTAAAATAATCAAATTATCATTTATTTATTGTACTTAATTTTAAATGGTTTTTTTTGTTTTTTGTTTTTTTTTTTATTATGTTTAGATTTAGTAAAATAAAATTTAAATGTTTAATTTTTTTATTTAAAGTACATAGTTTCTTTAGTTAGCTTCTTTATTAAAAGTGAAATAGTAGAATTTAAATGTTTTATCTTTTATTAAAATTTAAAGTTTTAAGTGCTTACATGCAGTTAAGGCTAATTTATTAAAATTTAAAACTTTTAAGTGCTTACATGTAGTTAATGCTAACTTAGTTGGGTTATGTATTGATTC
Source organism: Pinus tabuliformis (assembly GCA_031772625.1). Lineage (NCBI taxonomy): Eukaryota > Viridiplantae > Streptophyta > Pinopsida > Pinales > Pinaceae > Pinus > Pinus tabuliformis. Next base: position 1,116,498,215 of record CM062819.1, read on the forward strand.
TTTCAATCACTATTGAATATATAAGTCGTTAAGGTTAACTTATTAGAATTTATAAGTTTTAAGTGTCACTATTGAATATATAAGTGGTTAAGGCTAACTTATTAGAATTTAAAAGTTTGAATATATAAGTCGTTAAGGTTAACTAATTAGAATTTAAAAGTGCCACTATTGAATATATAAGTGGTTAAGGCTAACTTATTAGAATTTAAAAGTTTTAAGTGCTTACATGCAGTTAAAGCTAACTTAGTTGGGTTATGTATTGATTCTTTCATCACTAGCTTTAATGCTTACATGCACTTAAGTTTAATTTAGTTGGGTTATGTATTGATTCTTTCAATCACTATTGAATATATAAGTCATTCTTACAAATTTATTCAATTATTCTCCACTTAGATTCTTCCCCTTATGCAAGCTCTAATAATTTAACATACAAATTTTAGGAGTTTATTAATATTTCAAATTTTATAATCTTTTATATTTTACATATAATTTTTTTTTTACAATTTTAATTTTCAAAACATTTCTTAAATCAAATTCAAATTTTATAGTCTTCTATATTTTATTCATAATATTTTTTTTACAATATCAATTTTTAAAATATTTATCTCTATATAAAGTTTAACTAGACCAAGTATTATTTACAATAATCAAACTTCATTAAGTGAATGGAGCCACATAAAAGTAAATACAAACTAGACCAAGTATTATTTACAATAATCAAATGTCATTAAGTGAATGTAGTCACATAAAAGTAAATAAAGTTCCTACCTAGTGAAATTATATAATCAAAATCAAATGCCATTAGGTGAATGGAGCCACATAAAAGTAAATAAAGTTCCTATCCGGTGAAACTATATAATCAAAATCAAATGTCATTAGGTGAATGAAGCCACATAAAATTTTACAAGACAGAAATTTAAGTATTAACTCTAATAATTTAACATACAAATTTCTATAACAACAATTTCTTAATATTTCAATTCTTATAATCTTTTACATTTTAAATTTAATATTTTTTTTATAATATCAATTTTCAAAATATTTCTCCAATTAAAATTTTATTAGTAAAATTATCTAAAATTTAAAATTTAGTGATTTCATAATTTAACTTCTATCTTCACTTTATCTCCATCAAGTTTAACCTCAAACTTTAATAAAACCTACACCAATTATTACTTACAAAAAGTCCCTATTTAGTGAAATTAAATAAAAAAATAAAATGTCTTTAGGTGAACGAGGCCACATAAAGTTTTACACTTAATGGATTTAAGTATTAACTCTAATAATTTAATATACAAATTTTTATAACAAGAGTTTCTTAAAATTTCAAATCTTATAATTTTATATATTTTATTGATAATAATTTTTTTTTACAATATTAATTTTCAAAACCTTTCTTCATTTACAATTTTATTAACAAAATTATTCAAAATTTAGTGAACTTTATTCCTATAAAGTTTAACCTCAAACTTTAATAAAAACTAGACTAAGTATTATTTACAAAAATCCCTATTTAGTGAAATTGAATAAGTAGAATAGAGCCACATAAAATTCTACACTTGATAAATTTAAGTATTATTATGAAGTATTATTTGCAAAAAGTCCTTGTGATATATATTCAATGAAATAAATAAACATATGTTTAATGTCTATGGAACTATCTATTATGATTATGATTTACTTTATAAAAATCTTAAAATAACACCATTTTAATTGAGATAAAATCTTATATTTCTTCACACTTAACACTTTTTTGAAAGTCCAACAAAAATTTAAGAGATACACTTTTCAAATTATTTGAGGTACAATTCATAAATTTAAGTATTATTTGCAAAAAGTCCCTGGGATATATATTCACTGCAATAAATAAATGTTATAAAATAAATAAACATATATTTAATGTCTATGGAACTATTTATTATGATTATGATTTGCTTTATAAAAAACTTAAAATAATACCTTTTTAATTAAGAAAATATCTTATATTTTTTAAAAATAACTTTCTATGGTTCTAAACACTTAACACTTTATGGAAAATACAACAAAAACTTAAGAGATACATTTTTCTAATTATGGAAACTACAATTAAAAGTTAACGAAGCAAGGTAAATGTAGTTACTAAGAATTTCTTAATATCAAAAACTTAAGAGATACATTTTTCTAATTATGGAAACTACAATTAAAAGTTAAGGAAGCAAGATAAATGTAGTTACTAAGAATTTCTTAATATCAATTGCCCTTAAAATTAAATGTGAGAGGGATACACTTTTCAAATTATGGAAAGTACAATTAAAAGCTAAGGAAGGAAGGTAGATGTAGTTAGTAAGAATTTCTTGGTATCAATTTCCCTTAAAATTAAATGTAGGTATATATCGGATTTTCATTAAAAATAAAATAATGATTTTCCCTTAAATGTACAAAAGATTGAATATTAAATGTTTGTTGATATCTATTTTTATTAAAAAAATAATAATATTTTTCTTCTTGAAATGTGTAAAAGATTCAATATATTTAATTTAGATTTATATTTTAGTTTATTATGTTCAAGTTTGAAAATAATGTTATTATGTAATGAAAATTATATAAATTTTTAATTGTTTCTTCAACAACTCATTTGACATGTAGCTACTAGTAAATTTATGGATGTCTACTATTTGTTCTCCTTATGGAGGTCCACTACTTGTTCTCTTCTCTCTAGACCTAAAATTATGGAGGTCTACTACTTGTTCTCTTGTTTGTAGACCTAGTTACAACACCCAATGTGAACCTTGAATATTTTAGATTTTTTAGGACTCACAATGGTCAATTGAGTTGCCCACTAAACTTTTAAATATATATTTTCCCTTAAAATTAAATGTAGGTATATATCGATTTTCATTGAAAATAAAATAATGTTTTTTTCTTAAATGTGCAAAAGGTTGAATATTAAATGTTTGTTGATATCTATTTTTATTAAAAATAAAATAATAATCTTTGCTTGAAATGGGTAAAAGATTTTAATTTAGATTTATATTTTAATTTATTATGTTAGATAATGTTATTATGTAATGAAAATTATATAAATTTTAGTTGTTTCTTCAACAACTCATTTGACATATAGCTACTTGTTCTCCTTATGGAGGTCTACTACATGTTCTCCTTCTCGAGATCTACTACTTGTTCTCCTCTCTGTAGACCTAGTTAACATCGAATGTGAACCTTGAATATTTTAGATTTTTTAGGACTCACATTGGTCAATTGAGTTGCCCACTAAACTTTTAAATATTTATTTTTGCTTTTGTTTTTATTGTTTTGAATTTAAAATTTACAAATAATAAAATATAAATTTTAATTTAATAATTTTGAATAAATAACATAATCTATAATTAAAAAGAAAAATAGAATGAAAATTATAAGATAGTAAAATCATAAATTTATATTATTGTTTTTAAAAAATAATGAAATTAAGTTGTTTAAATAAAAAATTTAATATGAAACAATGTTATAGTTTGATGTGGGTCAACTTTGTTTTTTGTATATATGATTTTGAGCTCACTAGAGACCCTAAAAATTATAAGTCCACCAAAACAAATAATTTAAATTGAGATGTATTTCAATAAGAACCAATGACTTATGTGGATTGGGTTTAATGAGGGCAATTATGAGAAAATTCACATTACTAAAATAAGAATAAAGCTTCATGAGCTTGAACCTTTAACTTCAAAATTGATATATGTAAGAAGGTTGGTTGAATATGAAAAAATCTATCTTTAAATATTCAATCTCAATCTTATTTAAATCTCAATTTATCAACCTTTGAACAAAACTATAATGATATTGGAACACTTATTTTAATATTTTTCAAAAGTTTTTTTTTTAAAGGAATTTCAAACAATCATTTTCCTATATAAAGTGCAATAAACTAATTTCAATCTTAATACCTGTTAATCATCATCACATAAAAAAACAAGTATATTAAAAAAATTTAACCAATCTAAATATAAACTATATAATATGATGTATTCAAAATATGTAATACAATGAAAAATGAATGAAAAATAAAAATATTGACATTAAGATATTTTATCCCATAATAGGGGTGTGAATGGCATTGATAAGGGTCCCTTGGGGGGTTGAGAATGCCACCCTTGGACATGATGGGCATTTATTATTAGGGAGCATTGTTATCCCCTAGCATGCAATGGCATGCATGGCACCAAATGGCTACCTTTTGTTATAAATTAGCTCCTAAGATGATGTTTTGGGCATTCTTTGGAGACAAGAGGGGAGGAGGTGCAGTCGAGACTTGGACCTCCGTGTTGGTGGTGGAAATCTTGTACACTGATGTCGAGTGAGTGATTTTGGTGTTGTGATGGTGGCTTATTAGCGTGTTGAGGTCTTGTGGATGTGGTGGTGAGAGGGCATTGAAGTTGTGCTTGGAAGGTGCGTCATGGATTCTATTCCTAGACGTTGACATCCTATTGAGACGATCCTCCTTCAGTCACAACTAGGTTGTAGAGTACTGCAAGTCATTTTCTCCCTAATCTCGCTTTTCTTCTATTTTGTTTTCCTAGGTCATGGGTTGAGGGTTTTTGGAATCCTATATGTGGATTGTGAGGGTTGTGAGCAACGTTTGTGTTTTTTTTCTAGATATTTGAACTGGATTTCTTGGATGTCTCTCTTGAGAAAGTTTGGTATCATAATGTCTATGCTTAACTTATTTGATGGTATAGGTGTTCTGAGGGAATTTTTTTGGGTTTGGTTAAGCTTCTCTCCATGCTCCTCATATATCCTAATTCTTAGAGTTTACTGTAAATTTTTCCCCCTCAGAAACCCATGATTTTTTTTTGGGCTAATTGTGTTAGGGATGTGGGTTACGATGTTGGGGTATTCACTTCAATGGGGGTTGAGATAGTGAGCCCTTCAAATGGCATGGCCTATATGATGAGTCTAGGTGATGAATCTTTAAGGTCGTGTGAGATACCTCAGGAAGTTGTTGTTGGTGCATTCTCATATTTCTTTGCATGTCATGGAAGTTCTTCAGGTGTGACCCCTCTATTTCCATCATACAGACATACATATATACTTATAAACATAACATAAAACAATCATGATCCCTCACGAGCATACATATATACACACGCACATTAACATAATCATAATCACAACACAATTACTAGATATCATAAGGTCAAGGTTAAGAGAACTCCCTTTATGTGTGCACAACATGCACAACATTGCGAACAATAGTTCCCAACATATCCAAGGCATATAATTCCTCAAATACATTCACCTTAGTGTCCTTGCTTACCTTCCACATGACTGACCTGCCACCATCCATTTATCCCATTTGACCCAACCAAGTCAACCGACTCTCATACTATTACCTTCAACTTCCCTTATACATGCACCAAGCTTCATCTGAGTCTTATATTACTTGTTGGGATTCGTTCAGGTCTCCCAAAGCTCCATTAACTTCCTCTTTCCCCAGCCCATTCCCAATACCCTCAAAACATAAAAGGAAAGAACGTGAAATAAACAAGAAGAAAACCATGAAAAACCAATAGAATCAACAACACAAACAAAGTGGCATGGTCATGCACCAAACATAAAAAAAATTGCAAATCAAGTGAAAAAAATTCACAAAGCACCAAAAGGAAAAAATAGCAACAAGCACCATAACTCAATCCCCATGGGTTCCTAGTGCTTCCAAGGGAAAGGTCAACCTGAGCCTTTTTCAATATTTCATAGCAATCTCTTTTGTCATGCAATCCCCTGCATCATATTGCCATAAACACAGAATTGTTAGTGCATAAATAAATATACAATATACCCATTGCCTTACCTTGTCATCCGTAGCACCATGACCTGTAACTAAACACGTACACATATCATCTCTCAAGGGATTCCAATTCCTTGAAAAATCTAGCCATATAATAACAAGTTAACTACCATACATGACTATCTAATGCATGTGCATATGACGACATTGAACACCTAACATTTTTCATGCATGTAACCTCAACAAAAATAGGATGACAAGAATGTATATAACCATAATGCATATAACAATCGTTAACCATCGTACCTGCATGTTAAACATACAAACCTGTATAATGATCTGCTCTTACCCCAAAGTCCACTGCTGCAACCTTGCTCTCATAATCTGCTTCTCTTGCTCTATCTCAGCCAACATATCAGCATCATGATGACACAAACGGCAACAATGACTATCACAATGCATGAATAACAATCACATAGACAACTAACATGCATGCATGACAAACACATTCCACCCACCTAGTCCAAGTGTTTGAACCATGCTTTCATACCACTATGTAGCCACCCTCCTCCCACATTTACTCAAGTTCAACAGTCTATTGGGGTACACATGTGATGAAGAGTTATTATTATATTACCCAACATCCTATATACAATTAAGAAATTGGGGGCTAAAACTAAAAACTTATTGATCATCCTCAGGAGTTAGAAGACCCTTAGGAGCTAAAAAACCACTCCACATGTCCAAACCCTGAGATAGGTTTTTTTTCACTTACCTAGACTTCTAGTCGCAGGACTAACGTTGCATCCGTGAAAATATAGGCCTCGAGTCATAGGCATAACACTGCATCCATGCAACTGCAGTCCCAATTTATCAGTTTTGAGCCTGAAACCACAAAATTTGTGCCACCTTTTGAGGGCTAGACTCCATATTACTACCCAAAACTTGACGAGAATTTCCAAAATAATGAATGACATAGAGAAAAATCCTTTAACATAAAACTTGACCAAGGGCTTGACCTAACCAAGCCTAACTGTGAGAGACATTTCATCAAACATATGGAAGACATGTAATCTGTAGGTCATGAATACATATATGAACATAGGGTTGTGAAACTTATATTAAATTCACCAAGATGGTCTAATACTCTCTCATAATCGCTGCAATAACATTTTTTAGCTCATATATTATTTTATAAATAAATAGATAAACAAATCATGATGAGAGCCATAGAAGATACACATCATATAAACAACATATAATGTGGTGAGCCATTGATCCAGTCTCAAACCTTGAGATGAGAATTACCAAGTAGATGATTTGGATGTCAGCTCTAGAGAATTCATAAATCAACTTGATATTGTAATTAAGAAAATATTAAATACAACTTATTAATACATGCGAAGAGAACTCACATCCAACCTTAGCCATCGTTTATAAGTATGGTTAATATGTGAATTCCCACTACTTGTTTAATTAGACCAAAATTATTTTCCCTCATAAATTGTGATCAGTTGGAAGTGTTTTCTGTAATGGTAGCTTGTAATTATATAATATATCCTTAACAAAAAATAAAATAACATTTTATTACTTCTTCTACTGTGAAAAAAAGCTTATAACTTCAAACAGTCCTCTTCTTCACTGTAATGAAATTGAAATTTCGTTCCAACTTGTATTCTTCTGCTATTGGTTAAAACAAAGGCCAATAGTGATGGGGCCAGCCCACGTGGTCCCGCTGTCAATGTGCTGATGTGTTATGTACCCACAATATATATAATAATGAATTGGATTTTGGATATAAGTGTTGATTGATTTTTAATCTGCGCGGTATTGATTTGGGTTACGGTGTGTGTACCCTGATTGTCTGTCTATTGGACAACTGTCCCTCCTCGGGATTTTGCGAAACCCGCCTTGGTTTGGGGTTTTACACCTTCGCGCTCATTTGTTTTTCATTGTTACCTCCGGTCTTTTGCTCTGCGAGCTCCTGGCGATCCCTTGCGACTTCTGTGGTTTTCGTTGTGAGTTTCTGAGGTTTGTCCGCCTGGTCGACTGAGTGATGTGCTCCTGGTTGTGTTCGCGGTCTCGGTCGTTTTAGGACTCGGCCTGTATGCTACTGTTCGCTCGGCGATTCGTTGAAACCCTGGTAAGGTTTGCGTTATGAATTTGTATGCGTATATGTTCTCTGTCACTGTGTGTATGTACTCTGCCCTAGTGGCTCTCTGCCTCTGTGCGTTTTTATCGATTATTGCCTGTGGTTCACAAGGGTTTACAGTTAGTCGAGAGCTGCATGGTTCTTGGTGACATTCGCTTCGGCTCTGGTTCGTTTGCTCACAAGTTCGACAGGGTTATGGTGGCGTCCTCTATTAGTTCCTCCGTCAACTCCGCCTGGTAAGTCCCTGTTTCGTGCTAGACTTTCCCTTCCCTGTTTTTCCTGAGTCTAATGGCCTGGCTCCTTTGTGAGCAGGAGGTTCGTCCGAGGTGAGAAATGCAACTATGGCTTGCCTGTCAGGTAACGACACACATTCCCTTTATTCAATCTTTTCGATTCCAGTTCTCTGGTTTTTGTTTGTGGAACCTAATCCTCGTTCTGTTTGTCTTTGTGCAGGTGGAGCCGCTCGTTGGTCTTGATGCCTGGACTTTCAGCTACCCCGAACCGAATACGGGTAGAATCGCTCTGTTGTTGTAGTTTGCTTGTCTGGGTTTTCCGACTTGTAGGGTCTGTCTGTTCTTCGTTGGCCTTGAGCCGCTGTCTGTTCCCGGTTCTTTGGTTATTAGGCTTGGTTGTTGATTTAGGAAACGAGTTAGGACTTTATGTGGTTGGCTTCTGTCTGTAGTTGGGTCAGTTCCCACGTCTGCGAACTGGGTTCGGTCTTGTAATTTTTGAGCAAAGAATGTGAATATATATGGACTTTGGATGACTGTATTTGTAACCCTATGAATTTGTGCTGAAATAAAATTTGAATCGCTCTCGTAGTTTCACATACCTGTTATGATTATATATGCCTGAACGTTTTGGTTGTGCGGCTTGTACTGGACGTTGTTGCTCTTCATCCGACTTGAATATCTTTTCATTCTGGTTCAGAACCTGTAGTGGTATATTAACAATGTTCACATCATAAAATAAAAATAAAAGTTACACAGCATTGAGGACGCTGTAGGATTATACGTGCACTGAACAATGATTATATTCCTTTTCTCTGTTAATTTCTTTTACACAGTCGAACCCTGTAATGGGCTTGTTTCTTTCCTTTAGTAGCACTGTTCTCAAACAGTTTTGTAACTGCTATTAGTTTGTGTTGTTGGTTATATCAGTTATTTCATATGTGGAACTTCTTCATAGCTAGCTAGCACATTTTTCTTTACATGCATTTACAACAGTAATATAACTGTTTGGAAACAAACGATTCTAACTAATTACTACTGCTCCTAATTAAAAGTCATTACATTATTCTTAGGCAATTTAAAAAGAAAAGTAAAATAAAATAAAGACAGATATACTATCCATCCAGCGAACTGTGTTCTCTGTCCTTTTCAGAAACCATGTCAACCTTGCTTCTGTCTTTGCCCTGTTAGCCAGATGCTCCTGCATCAGGCTCCCGGGGTAAAAGAAATTCATGGCTCCGTTCCATGAGTTCCTCCACCGAATAGCCAGCCTTCTGTATCTGCGCCGCGTCGAGCCATGAGTTGTCCTCCATTGGACGGTCTCTCCACTTGACGAGGTAACGTAGATATTCTTTCCTACGTGTCTTCTTGGCTACCTGGGTACTGAGGATCCCTTCAATCTCATGGGACTGGGCCGAAGGCAATTGTTTCTTCCAAGAACTGTCTCCAAGTTGGGTGTCTCGTTCTAGCTGTACCACACTATCATCTTCTGCTTGGGCATTATATGGGAATAGATCTGCCACATTGAAAATAGGTGATATGCCTATGTCAGGTGGCAGCTGAATCTCGTAAGTGTTGGCTGAAAATTTACGTAAGATCTTGCATGGACCAATTTTCTTATATTTTAGTTTATTATACGTGCCCTTAGGAAACCGTTCCCGGCGCAGGTGCGCAAGGACCTCATCCCCAACATTAAAATGCACCTCTCTTCACTTTGAATCTTCTTGCTGCTTGTATTTCTGTACGCTGTCCTACAACCTTAATTTGACTTTTTCATGAAGTTCGCTCATTGTTTCAGCAAAGTCTTCCCCATCCGCGCTTCTCCGTTCCAACTTTCCCAAATCTCGCAGTTCATGTATTCCCCGAGGATGCATGCCATACAAAATCTGAAATGGGCTGTGTCTGGTGCTACGATTGGGCGAATCGTTATAAGCGAATTCTGCCTGAGCGAGAGCTCGATCCCATAACCGTGAATTTTCTCCAGTTAAACTCCGTAATAAATTCCCCAAGCTCCTGTTCACCACTTCCATTTGTCCATCAGTCTGCGGATGATACGCAGAGCTGAAATTCAATTGCGTGCCCAACTTTTTCCACAGGGTGCGCCAAAAGTGTCCTGTGAATTTTACATCCCTGTCTGAAATGATAGATCTGGGTAGGCCATGTAATCTAACAACCTCCGTGAAAAACAGGTGTGCCACATACGTGGCATCACTAGTTTTCCGGCAAGGAATAAAATGAGCCATTTTCGAAAATCTATCTACCACCACCATTACTGAATCATATCCCCGCTGCGTTCTAGGCAGTCCTAGGACAAAGTCAATGCTGACTGAGTCCCATGGCCTGCTTGGAACAAGTAGTGGTGTGTAAAGTCCAGTATTCTAACTGTGTCCTTTCGACAGTTGGTAGACTTTACACCTATTTACATATCTTTGTACATCCCTGCTCATTTTAGGCCAATAATAAAAATGTCCGAGTTGCTCCAAAGTTTTTTTGATGCCAAAATGTCCCGCTAATCCACCACTATGCTTCTCTCGTACTATATTCTCCCTCATTGAACAATCCGGAATACATAACTGCCCACCTCTGAACAATAATCCTTCCTGTAAATTATAGTCTAACCATGGGCTTAAATTCCTCAATACGGGATTTTGGCAGGCTTCAAAGGCTTCCTTGAAATCTGTGTCAGGTTGGTACAAATCCTTCAGATGTTTGAACCCCATCACTTGTATGCTACTCTCCTGTAAGAGCAAAGCTCTTCTTCTCAAGGCATCCGCCACTTTGTTGGCTTGCCCACTTATGTGTTTTAACACGAAAGTGAAACTCTGCAAATATTCTACCCATTTGGCGTGTTTATGGTTTAACTTGTGTTGTTGCATTATATATTGTAATGCCGAATTATCAGAAAATAATACGAACTCATTGCCCAGCAGGTAGTGCCTCCAATGTTTTAAAGCTTGGACCACGGCATAAAATTCCTTGTCATACGAGGAATATTTCTGCCGGCTCTCATTTAGTTTTTCACTAAAGAATGCCACTGGTCTGTCTTCCTGACTGAGCACAGCGCCAATAGCTGTTCCACTTGCGTCACACCGAACCTGAAAGAGTTTATTAAAATCGGGCAGCCTCAAGATTGGCCTCTCCGTGATCTTCCGCTTCAAAAGCTGAAAACTGTCTTCTGCCATCTTGGTCCAACAAAAAGGCTGACTGGCCTTTTTGATGGTCTCTAACATTGGTGCGCAGATTTCACTGAAATTTCTAATAAATTTCCGATAAAAACTTGCCAGTCCGTGAAAACTACGTACCTCAAATAAGCTCTTCGGTGACGGCCAATTTATAATTGCTGCAATCTTTTCGGGGTCCATTTTCAATTCATTTTCTGCAACTACAAACCCCAGATAGACCAGCTCCTTCTGCAGGAAAGTGCATTTCTTTAAGTTTATCAGCAGTTTGTTCTGCTGTAACTTCTCTAACACCCTTCGAACATGTTGAAGATGTTCTCCTTTCGTTCTGCTGAAAATCAAAATATCATCAAGGTAAACTATCACGAACTTGCCAATAAATTCCTTTAACATCTCATTCATCAATCTCATAAAAGTACTGGGAGCGTTGCTTAATCCAAATGGCATGACCAGCCATTCGTACAACCCTTCATTGGTCTTGAAAGCTGTCTTCCACTCATCTCCTTCCCTAATCCTGATATGATGATAACCACTCTTCAGATCAATCTTCGTAAAATAAGCTGCTCCGCTAAGACAATCCATCATGTCATCCATTCTGGGTAAGGGGAATCTATATCGAATAGTAATTTTATTAATAGCCCGCGAATCTGTACACATTCGCCATTCTCCACCCTTCTTAGGTGCGAGTACTGTTGGTACTGCACAAGGGCTCAAACTTTCTCTGATCAGTCCCTTATCCAGCAACTCCTGCACTTGTTTACGAATTTCTTCATTGTCTTTCGGACTCATCCTATACGCTGCCTTGTTCGGTAGGCTTGCTCCAGGTATAAAATCTATATGATGGCTAATACTCCTCTTGGGAGGCAACTTATCTAGTAGATCATCAACCACAATGTCTTTAAATTCTTTTAACAGCTCCTGAATCTCTGCAGGCAATTCTGACTTTTCTGTGTTCAGCAACATCGGTTTTGTCCTCCTTACAATCGCATAATTGACCTCATTTTCCTCAATCTGCTTCACAAACTGTTTTCCTCCTATTAACAATGTTTTTGTTCCACTCGGTTCTGCTGCATCCTCCTCTTTGATGGGTACAAGCATATGTTTGATCCCATCTTTCACAAATTTATAACAATTCGTCTTCCCATCGTGCGTCACCTTCCGATCATACTGCCACGGTCTCCCTAGCAGTATATGGCACACGTCCATTGGCATAATATCGCAGACCACCGTGTCTTGGTATTTGCCAATGTGAAATTCAACCTCGCACTGTTCATCAACTAATAGCTGGTGGCCTTTCTGTAGCCACGACACCTTGTAAGGTGTGGGATGCTTAAGCCGCTTCAATCCCAGCTTTTCCACCATTTCGGTGGCAACTAAATTGTCTGTACTTCCACTGTCTATAATCAATTTACAACACTTTCCATGTGATTTTCAAACTGTTTGAAACAACACCTTTCGCTGGGTCTGTTCAGCCACCTCCTTGGCTGGCTTCAACAACACTTTGTTCAAAATTAAAGCCTCTCCTGTTTCTGCCACGTTTTCTATCTCCTGGGGCTGTGCTTCAGCTTCCTCAGGCTGTGCAACAAATGCTCCCCTCTGGCCAGCGTGCTCAACTTCTGGGAATTCGAAGGATCTGTGCCCCCACTTATGGCACCTATAGCACTGGACATTAGTCCCCCTTCCGCGACCATTTCCTCTTCCCCGCTGATATGGCCGACCTCCTCTGGTGCTATCTCCCTTCTCTGCTGTCCCTGAAGCTCTGGAACTACTGCCTTCTTCGTTGTTAGTGCAGTTCTCCCTTTGCCATAGGACTGTCCTCGTCCTCTGCCATTTCCTCTCCCTCTCCTGTTGTTCTGTTTCCTGTTAATTTTCTCTTCAGCCTTTACAGCACTCTGAAAGGCCTCTTCTATATTTCGGGGAGAGAGAATACTGATCTCGTCCAATATTTCCAACCTCAAGCCATTCACATACCTCGCTGTTTTTTCTGGAGTATCATCCGTATAACCAGCACGTAAATTTACACGGTAAAACTCCTCTGTGTACTCCTTTACAGTCATACCTTTCTGCCTTAAATTTTGCACTCGTCGATAAAGCTCAACCTGGTAGTCTTTAGGCAAAAATCTGCCCTTCAGTTTTGCCACCATCCTTGGCCACTTTCTTATTGGCAACTTGTTCATTCGTCTCCTGTCCGCTTGGACACTATCCCACCATAAGGCAGCGTGTCCTTTTAATTTAGTCGCAACAAATCTAACTCTTTTGTCCTCATTGATCTCCTCATTTTCAAAATACTTGTCTAATTCACTTACCCAATCCAGCAAAACATCTGCGGACAGACTGCCATCATAGTTAGGGATCTCAGGTTTGGGTTTGCTGCTAGCTAACAGTACCGATCTCAACAGTCTTAACTCCGGGGCTTCTTCCTCTGACCCATCTGTAACAGTTGTTGCCTCGTCTTCACTATCATCCCCAAGTTCCGGGTCTCTTCGCCTACCTGCCTCTACTGCTTCCAAGCGAGCAGTAAGGATTCTCAACTGTTCTCTCAAGCCCTCATCTGCTACTCTGTGTGCACCTCTCCCACGTCCTCGTCTTTGTACTTCCATCTTCCTCTACTTCCTTAAAATGCTGCTCTGATACCACTTGATGGGGCCAGCCCACGTGGTCCCGCCGTCAATGTGCTGATGTGTTATGTACCCACAATATATATAATAATGAATTGGATTTTGGATATAAGTGTTGATTGATTTTTAATCTGTGCGGTATTGATTTGGGTTACGGTGTGTGTACCCTGATTGTCTGTCTATTGGACAACTGTCCCTCCTCAGGATTTTGCGAACCCGCCTTGGTTTGGGGTTTTACACCTTCGTGCTCATTTGTTTTTCATTGTTACCTCCGGTCTTTTGCTCTGCGAGCTCCTGGCGATCCCTTGCGACTTCTGTGGTTTTCGTTGTGAGTTTCTGAGTTTTGTCCGCCTGGTCGACTGAGTGATGTGCTCCTGGTTGTGTTCGCGGTCTCGGTCATTTTAGGACTCGGCCTGTATGCTACTGTTCGCTCGGCGATTCGTTGAAACCCTGGTAAGGTTTGCGTTATGGAATTTGTATGCGTATATGTTCTCTGTCACTGTGTGTATGTACTCTGCCCTAGTGGGTCTCTGCCTCTGTGCGTTTTTATCAATTTCTGCCTGTGATTCACAAGGGTTTACAGTTAGTCGAGAGCTGCATGGTTCTTGGTGACATTCGCTTCGGCTCTGGTTCGTTGGCTCACAAGTTCGACAGGGTTATGGTGGCGTCCTCTGTTAGTTCCTCCGTCAACTCCGCCTGGTAAGTCCCTGTTTCGTGCTAGACTTTCCCTTCCCTGTTTTTCCTGAGTCTAATGGCCTGGCTCCTTTGTGAGCAGGAGGTTCGTCCGAGGTGAGAAATGCAACTATGGCTTGCCTGTCAGGTAACGACACACATTCCCTTTATTCAATCTTTTTGATTCCAGTTCTCTAGTTTTTGTTTGTGGAACCTAATCCTCGTTCTGTTTGTCTTTGTGCAGGTGGAGCCGCTCATTGGTCTTGATGCCTGGACTTTCAGCTACCCCGAACCGAATACAGGTAGAATCGCTCTATTGTTGTAGTTTGCTTGTCTGGGTTTTCCGACTTGTAGGGTCTGTCTGTTCTTCGTTGGCCTTGAGCCGTTGTCTGTTCCCGGTTCTTTGGTTATTAGGCTTGGTTGTTGATTTAGGAAACGAGTTAGGACTTTATGTGGTTGGCTTCTGTCTGTAGTTGGGTCAGTTCCCACGTCTGCGAACTGGGTTCGGTCTTGTAATTTTTGAGCAAAGAATGTGAATATATATGGACTTTGGATGACTGTATTTGTAACCCTATGAATTTGTGCTGAAATAAAATTTGAATCGCTCTCGTAATTTCACATACCTGTTATGGTTATGTATGCCTGAACGTTTTGGTTGTGCGGCTTGTACTGGACGTTGTTGCTCTTCATCCGACTTGAATATCTTTTCCTTTTGGTTCAGAACCTGTAGTGGTATATTAACAATGTTCACATCATAAAATAAAAATAAAAGTTACACAGCATTGAGGACGCTGTAGGATTATACGTGCACTGAACAATGATTATATTCCTTTTCTCTGTTAATTTCTTTTACACAGTCGAACCCTGTAATGGGCTTGTTTCTCTCCTTTTGTAGCACTGTTTTCAAACAGTTTTGTAACTGCTGTTAGTTTGTGTTGTTGGTTATATCAGTTATTTCATATGTGGAACTTCTTCATAGCTAGCTAGCACATTTTTCTTTACATGCATTTACAACAGTAATATAACTGTTTGGAAACAAACGATTCTAACTAATTACTACTGCTCCTAATTAAAAGTCATTACATTATTCTTAGGCAATTTAAAAAGAAAAGTAAAATAAAATAAAGACAGATATACTATCCATCCAGCGAACTGTGTTCTCTGTCCTTTTCAGAAACCATGTCAACCTTGCTTCCGTCTTTGCCCTGTTAGCCAGATGCTCCTGCATCAAATAGGCTTCAAATATTGCATATTTGAAGCCTAAGAACTGATTATTTGTTGTGGGCAGACAACTTTGGAGACAAAATTGTGCTATGGGTTATTTTGAAACCAACCAGGTGGTACTATGTGGTATAAAAACAAACACGTCTTCACATGAGATGTTCAATGTATGTGCACATGCTTTCTAAGCTTCTTAGTGATTAAATAGATTTGCCTTAAACAGAGAATCTAGCATTTTCTGAAAATATGGTTGCACATTCTAGGAAAAGATGGGCATAAAGTAAAATAAAAGTGACAACACTTTAGAAATATGTGGTAGTCTAATTCAACCAAAATATAGAAGAGTTAGATGTTGGTACACAACATGGTCGAGGGGTAAGTGTATTTGTTGGCTGCACAGTTGGGGTTCCTTTAACTACAGTAAGCCTCTCTTGAATTTCTAAGGCCAACTTTGTTATGATAACTTGTAGCTTTGTTGGCTGCACAGTTGGGTTCCTTTAACTACAACATGCCTCCCTTGAATTTCTAAGGCCAGCTTTGTTATTATAACTTGTAGCTTTGTTCCAGCCAACAAAATTATCTGTATATATTTTGGAGATAAAATGATATAAAACCCAAAGAATTCAATCAAAAAAATTGTCATAATTATTAACTCCCATTATCAATAATTCAGTGTCATATTAGTCCAAGATTTTTGTGCACAATGGGAAATATTTTCAAAATTGTTAGTGGATGCTTTAACATTCATTGTATTTATAAGGGGTTTTTTTACCACGATGTGATCGCTCTCCCCAATTTATACTAATTTATTTTATCAAACATTTATTGCCTTTGTATTTTATTTCAAAGCGTGTGTTTCAATTCAATGAAAATCTCTATTTTTAGTGTGATCTCACTGTAAACTGAAACTGAAGGTATGATTCAATTTATTTATCAATTCATCAGCATCATAGTAATGTATACATTAAAATTGAAGTATTCAATGTAAAACATTGGCAATTGAAAATTGAAATATTCAACTTCTAACATCTTAACATGTGACATGTTACAATAAACTGAGAAAAAATTGATATTCCAGGTGTAGTTTCAATAGAAACAACAAGGAGTTGAAGAGACATCTGACCTAATGTGCAATATCTTCCATTAAATTCCAGAAAAATGTTGATATGAGAATAGTCACGTGCACTGTGCAGAAATTATTGTAGCAACAATGTAAGCTTTTTCAGAATATATATATTGTCTTGACACTCAAAGGAGGCAACGCCGTGAATACAACACTGTGCAGGCAATGCACGCCATGTTTTCTTCTACTGTGAAAAAGAAGATTGTAACTTCAAACCGTCCTCTCCTTCACCGTAATGAAAATGAAATTCAGTTCCAAGTTGTATTCTTCTGCTGGTGGTTAAAACAAAGGCCAATAGGCTTCAAATATTGCATATTTGAAGCCTGAGAACTGATTATGTGTTGTGGGAAAACAACTTTGGATACAAAAATGTACTGTGGGTTATTTTGAAACCAACAAGGTGGCACTGTGCGGTATAAAAACAAACACATCTTCACATCAGATGTTCAATGTATGTACACATGGTTTCTGAGCTTCTTAAATGATTAAATAGATTTTCCTTAAACATAGAATCTAGCGTTTTTTTTAAATATGGTTGCACATTCCAAGAAAAGATGGGCAAAAAGTAAAATAAAAGTGACAACACTTTAGAAAGATGGGCAAAAAGTAAAATAAAAGTGACAACACTTTAGAAATATGTGGTAGTCTAATTCAACCAAAATAGAAAAGAGTTAGATGTTGGTTATACAAAATATGGTTGAGGGCTCAGTTTATTTGTTGGCTGCATAGTTGGGTTCCTTTAACTACAACATGCATCTCTTGAATTTCTAAGCCCAACTCTATTATTATAACTTGTAGCTTTGTTCCAACCAATAAAATTATCTGTATATATTTTGGAGATAAAATGACATAAAACCTAAAGAATTCAATCAAAAATATTGTCATGATTATTAACTCCCATAAGCAATAATTTAGTGTCATATTAGCCCAATATTTTTGTGCACAATGGGAAATATTTTCAAAATTCTTAGTGGATGCTTTAACATTAATTGGATTTATGAGGGTATTTTTACCACTCTTTGATTGCTTTGGCAAATTTATACTGATTTATTTTATCAAACCTGTATTGCCTTTGTATTTGTTTTCAAAGTGTGTGTTTCAATTCAGTGAAAATCTCTATTCTCAGTGTGATCTCACTGTAAACTGAAACTTAAGGTATGATTCAATTAATTTATCAATTTATCAACATCATAGTAATGTATCGATTAAAATTGAAGTCTTCAATGTAAAACATTGGCAATTGAAAATTGAAATATTCAACTTCTAACATCTTAAAATTTTCTTTTGCAGCACTATATTGATGAAAACCTTGGAAAAAAAATCCAATTTAAATTCAAGTGTTTGATGATGAATATAAGTACAAGGATGTAAAAGTTAAAGTCCTCATTTTTCATCAAAGAGATCTCAAATTTAGTTAATTTGTTGAAGATTACGGATTTTATACAAAATCATTTTTGGTCTGCATTAAAATCATTGATTGTAAGTCTGCATTAAAATCATTGATTGTAAGTGCATCTGATAATGCTCAGAGTTTCATGTTTCTCGCAGAATCTAGCATTTTTTGAAAATGTGGTTGCACATTCCACAAAAAGATGGGAAGAAAGTAAAATAAAAGTGACAACACTTTAGAAATATGTGGTAGTCTAATTCAGCCAAAATATAGAAGAGTTAGATGTTGGTACACAACATGGTTGAGGGCTCAGTTTATTTGTTGGTTGCACAATTGGGTTCATTTAATTACAGCATGGCTCTCTTGAATTTCTAAGGCCAACTCTCTTATTATAACTTGTAGCTTTGTTCCAACCAACAAAATTATCTCTATATATTTTGGAGATAAAATGACATAAAACCCAAAGAATTTAATCAAAAAAATTGTCATGATTATTAACTCCCATTATCAATAATTCAGTGTCATATTTGTTGAAAATAGCAACAAGAAATGCTAAATATAGAAGTGTTAAAAATAGCATTGCTATAAATATCATTTCGGAATACATTCCAATTTTAGTTAGTCCTTGAACTAAAATTGAGAATTAAAATTCGAATTTGATCTTAGCATCTCTTTGAAAAATAATTAATTAATTCATCTTGAGTTAATTAGTTAGAGAAAATCAAACATGAAGTCTATGTGAAGACATGCAACAGTTATCCCTTTGATTGAGGAAGTTATCCCTTAATTAAAGAGATTAGGATGAGTTGTACTTTCAGTTGTAATTAGTTATCTTAGTTAACTGAGTTAAGTCTAGTTAGATTAGTTCCAACAGTTTATGGAAATCATTGTGAGTTCAGTTAGTTAATGCATGCATGCATGTAACTAGTGTACTTCAGATAACTGAATATTCTCTCATAAATAACTCATGCATGTCAGTTCAGTCAGAGAACTAGTTGAGATCAGAGGATGGGACAATGTACTATCAATTGCAGGAATATTCCATTAAGGATATCTCTTGCATGCAGAAGGAATTCATTCCCTGGAGATTGCGCAATTATTTCTGAGTTTGGTGAGCTGTGTGAGAGGTGAATTCACACAGGCAGCATCCAGAGGACCTAGGAGAAACTATGTAAGGAAATAGGACGCTTGGAGGACTGAGGGAAGGCATATGTTGTGTCTATTCAGTCTATGAGCAGCATTGAGGGATTGTACTGAGAGCTGGATAGCTTGTGGTGGGCTCCAGTATTGTAGCAATAATGCTACAACTCCTGGAACTCCCTTCTTTAGTTTTATCAACCCGGTAGTTCGTAACAAACTTGGAAGCGACGGTGCTGTATGCACAAGTACTAGCTCTTGCTGCAGCTGTCACTTGGTCAGCTGGCACAAGTCCGCTAGGGGCTCAAGCCAACTTCTATGAGCTCTTAGAAGAAGATTTTTAACTGATGGACGAAAGCTAACTCAAAGGAGGCTAATCTACTTGCAGAAAGAAACTGAAAGCCAAAAAGAAACACAAACCCTAGCAAACCCTAATTCTACCAGCTAGTCCTACCGATGCAAAGGAGAGCATGCCAACTACCGAAAGAGATGCCATTACTTCTAAGAAGGTAAAATGCATGTGTCTAAGTTATCACTATCTGAAGAAAACATCTTTTTGTATTTTTGATTAAGTTATTAGAATTATCACGCATGCGCTTCTAACTAGCTTTTCACTGTGCAGGGATGGATCAAGGGATGAAATGCTTTGGGAAAGGTTGGGATGGTACATAGAGGGTCTAAGGGATACCTGACATTCTCTCTGAGAGTTTCACAAAGTCTGGATGACATGCAACCGTGTTTGTGAACTTCTACAGGAAGTCTGCAGGGGTTTCTACAGGATGTTCTGTGATTCTTTTACAGGATGTTCTGAAATGGGATGTTTGAGGATGGATGGTTGACGGAAGATGCATGGATGGTTATGGAGGTAGGATGGGGGTCTGAAGTGACCCAGGAACTGATGGATGGAGTGGTGAGATGATGTGGAAGGCTGACTTGCATCAACGAAGGTTTAGGCAATGGAAAAGCAAGAAGGTAGGGTTACGTGGCAAAAGAGCAGATGGGAGATGAGGAAACAGACTTGGTGATGGAGGAGCTGATCTGGACGAGGCTCAGATGAACGAGGAGGTGATAGAGATGCCCTGCATAGTGTTTACAACTGAACCAACAAAGATATGCAAGAAAACAAAGATCTAGTTATAAAACCTATGACCTAGTTACTTCACTCTAATTTGACCTAACAGCAAAAGGAAATGAACAGAAGTTTATTTGCAGTGAAACTATGTGAAACAACTATGAAACTAAGTGATTATAAACCTAAACATGCATCCAAACTGATATCGAGTTCTGCAAATGAGATTCAAACACTAATGATTGCATGGTGAAGCAAAGAAAGTGTTTTTGTTGGCAGCAAGGTTACATTGGTCCCAGCTCATTATCCCACTGAGGGAGAGGTGAGATCCAAGGTACTTGATGGCCTTTTTGTAGAGCTTTTCCTTGTCAATATCCTATCAATATATGCTAACATAAACAGCTACTTTAACCATCAAAAGAAATCTAAATAATAAAGCAAGATGTAAGTCTAAAGAGCAGATTTTATTTTAAGAACACAACAAACACATAAAGATAAACAAGGGAGGTATTGGGCGCTTGAGATGGGCCCAACCCCAAGAGCTACAGCCTCCCAAGAGAGATTTAGAGCTGGTGCAAAGCTGGATTCATCTTTATTAATCAAGAATGAAAAGTTACATCAAAACTGTCCACAAGGAGAGCTTGAGAATGAGCTGAAAGCAAAGCTAATCTATTGCATAAAAATCGAATTACAAATTGCCTACAACAAGACTATGCAATGACTAATCTACCAGCTACAAAATGACTAACCACTAGCTCCCCAAAATGACTAACTAGCTAACCCAAATGAGGCCCCAAGCCTTCTTATTTATACAATTTGAGGACCCAACAATCCTCCTAAAAGTTAGGGACTTGGCTGCCCAAGACTTGTAGTTAACAGCAGTCCTACTTGACTTGCTTGGCTGCCCTTGTGTTGATTGATTCGGTGGCCCTTGAACTCCGAGCTGATGGTGGAGAATTCGAGGTAAGGGCCCATAAATGAGGGGGACACCTTCCTACAAATCCTCTAGCTTGTTCTCCCACGAATTTGGCTGCCAAGTGCTCATTAAGACCTTCCATTTTGTCTCCAAGTTGACCAAAAAGGCTACACAAAGCACCCATTAGACTTGTTGGCATAATGACTAACCAAATTCACTCTATTAACATAAAAATAATCAAAAACATGCAATAAACTAATGAGAATGGTGGATTAAGTCAAATTAGGAGGTTGAATGAGCCCAAATAATTGTCCATTTTTGGGGCTCATCATCACCCCCCTACTGAAAGTGTTGCTCATCCTTTGAGCAACCAATCTCTCTCCTCGTCTTTGATGGCCCTGGGGGCTTCTTTGGCTAACATCTCGGCTGATTTCTCCTTTGGCTTCCCTCTTGTCAAACTTCCTGTAGAAACAATTCTCTGTCTTCCTGTAGAAACAGTCTGCTAACTTCCTGTAGAAACGGTCTGCTAACAGTTCTCTGTCTTCCTGTAGAAACAGTCGGCACTGTCTTAGCCTGCTTGGCTGAGGGTGCTTTTCCTTTCAGCTTGGCTGTGGCAGCCTTCGTCTTCTCGCCCTTCTGCTCTTCTTCCTCACTGTCTGTTCCTTTTCCTAGTGAATTCTCAGCCTTGGTATGAGTGTGCAAGTATATTCCTGTAGAAGGCTGAACCATGATCAGATTATGTCCAAACCTTGAAATTTAAACGGCCCCTCTGAAAAATGGTAGCTGCATGCAGAGCCTCAGTCAATCTTCACTGATAAGTATATTGTCCGCACAAACCAAAGGCATGCATAGAAATCTATTATACCGGTCAGAACAAAAAATGAGTATGACATGATGGGCATGTAGCCAAAATATGAAATTCTAGAAACAAGTTTTGTCATCTCCAGCTTGGTGAAGAAATAGAATGTGGCATAGAGAAACAAGTAAAATGCTGAGGAGCCTGCAGTCAAATAAGATCTCCACCACTAGTTGTAATTTTCACTGCACAATTCGAAGTAGCACAAGATAATGGTGATCTCTACATATGTAACAATGAGGATCACAAAGACAATGAACAGGAACCCAAATATACAGTAGAAATGATGCAGCCATATTGAAGTTAATCTGAAGAACAGTCCAATGAATACAGCTCCAAAAGGCAGCATGCCTCCAATTGGTATTGAAAAAAAATGGGCTGCATATACCAAGCTTGCTCTAGAATCTGCCTGGGGATTTGATTGGTCTTCACTGGATCTTCAATTGTAGGCTCATTGTAGCCAAAGTAACTGCTGGCACAGAAATTCCAAACCATAAAAGGACCGAGGCAAACATAGTCTCGAAAGGAACTACACCAGCTGATTTTTTTCCCATAGCGGTGCATTGAGAATAAAGAAAATGCAAAAGGCAATGCCTGGAAACAAGAATGTGGTTTCAGCGTGTTCCTCCTCTGTTCTGTGCTCTTGAACATCTTAGATAGACGTGACAATGCATACCCTGCAAAGAAACCCATAAACACCCATAATAGTAGCATAGCTGTCATTAAACTTCCACGGCTCAATGTTCGCATCATGATCATTGCAACAATTTCGGAGAGAAATAAAACAATCATCAAATGAGTTGATGATAGAGAACCAATTAACTGATTGTGCACACTTCAGTTGAGGACGTGGAAAGTGCAGATGAACAGCAGTTCATGAGTTTCAGCCAAGCCGTCTTTAATTGCTCCGTGATTTGTGATGAGGTGGCAAAAACATGTGCGCTAGATTTTTCAAACTGCAGTGATACATGTCTTCTTCTCTCTGTTAATTATTTGACGTCCTGTGCACGAGAGTTCAACAGATCTACCACTAACTGTGTTTTCCAACTTCCACGTGAATGACTGATCCATGCATGATGCGTGATTTTTGCCTGGATGAGTGCAATCAAATATGGCTAGCTTCCTGGCTGAATCCAACCATCTCATTCGTTTATGCAATGCTTAGATTAGATTCATGCAATAGATGAATAGGTTTTGTCACGTACCTGAAGTCAAACGGCTGCTTGTGAAGCTTTTTGCTGCTGCATGCTCTGATTCTGCTGCTGCATGCTTGGATCCTTTGGTTGCATGAGGTTTGGCTAATGATCTTTGATTGTTTTTCCTTGTGCAGGTGTCCTCTGGCTGGATCTGAGCTGCATGCAATTGTTTCCACGCTCAGATTTGCACCTTCAAGTTGCTGTTGCTGCAATGCCACAGAACCAGAACTTGTTTTCGCCATTTCTCCCAAACGGCAAAGCGGATCAATCTGAAACTTGCTGAGCATGTTTCTATCATCATTATGCATCTCCCATAGCAAAATCGTGATCAATGGATGCACGGATTTCGAGAAAAATTGAAAATGGATGAAGATTTCAGAGCTCGATTTCTCGGAAACCGTGCATCGGAATCAGCTGAAACTGCTTGGGTAGGTTACCATCACTCACATGCATATCCCCATGAAACAGGTTTTGAAACGGATGCACGGTTATGGAGAAAATGCAAAAATAGCTGATGGTGATGGAGGCTGATTTCTTGGAAACCGTGCACCGGAATTGCCTGAAACTATTCAAGCATGTTGCCATCACCCTTGTACAATTCCCCATAAAACGGTTTGTCAAATGGATGCATGGTTTTCAAGTTATGGCAAAAACAAATTTTGTTCTATGGATTTTTGCTTCAAGGCCTTTTGCAAGTGGTTGCATGGAAGGAGAAACTGAGCTTGGGTTGTGATGCAGGTATGGAGATGATGGAGGAGGAGTTGGAAGATTGCATGAGGGCTTCGGAACCCTTGAGGAAGCTACCATGCTCGCAAAACCACTTTTTGAAATGCATGCCTAGTTTCCCACAATTTCTACAGGAAGTTCCTATAGAAGCACAATGAGAAGCACAATGAGGTGGAAAAAATGATGGAGAAAGGCAAGGGATGGACACACAAGTGCTTGTAGGCCTAATCAACAGATTCCCACCATTAGATTCACTTTTGAAATTGGAGTTGGCTCGTCCAAAGGTTCTATAGGATGTTTCCTGTAGAAATACAGAGCTTCCTGTAGAAGGCACAAGAAAAATTACTTTGACCTTGATTTGAGTGCTCCTCCTGTCATGAAACGTCCTTCTTGCAACCTGCAATGTCATTGCTGCAACATGAAATTATTCAATGGAGATTAGCTTTATTTTTCTTTTTTTCTCTTTTTTTTTTGAAAAACAACTAGGGCGCCTCATGGAGGTTTTCACCCTAATTGCCTGCCTTGGGCGCCTCCAAGGGAGGTTTTCACCCAGAGATCTTATTCTCTTTTCTCTTTTTTTTCCAACCCATTGACTGCCTCATGGAGGTTTTCAATCAATGAGCCAATCTAAGGCACCTCCAAGGAGGTTTTCACCTTAGATTTTTATTTTTCTCTTATTTTCATTTATTTTTCTCTTTTTTCTTTTTTTTTTCTACCCTACCCTACTTGAAAAACAAAATCATTTTCAAGTATAAGAATACTTCCAATGGAGCCATGTGCACATCGAGATTAGAGAAAAAATGATGTGAAGGCTCGAAATGCATGCTTGGACAAGTATCCAGATCTCAGAGACCAAATGATCTGGCGTTGAAGGGATCAAACAAAGCTGAGGAAGAAAGTACTGCTGCAACTTAGTGACCTTCTGAAACCATATCTCGATATAACTTTGATATCCTTGGTTATTTTGCTGATCTGGATCATTCTTCATGTCACCTTCTATCATGACCTTCTGATCTTCCTCTTTTTGTTGATCTTTCTCTTGAGTACATGGAAGATTTGATGGTAACCATGAGGGATCTCTCTCGATCTCTGATTTAGATGCCTTCTCTTCATCAAGTGCAGCCCATGGTTCTTTGATCTCCTCTTTGGAACCTTCTTTTTCCTTTGGTCCTTCAATGTGGTCAATAGAATCTCTCTTTTGCAACACTCTTCCTGAGCTTTGGTGAACATCATTGAGCTCAAGAGGAGTCATTTGCACGTGTTGTGCCTTAGATTTGCAATGGGGTTGAGCTGCTCCATTGTGTGGTTTTGGAAATGGTACGGGTAGTTGAGTGGAGGTGTTAAATTGAGATGGAGATGGATGGCATTGTGGTTGGGTAGGCATTTGAGGTTGCCTTGGTGGATGAGGAGGCGATGGTTGTGGATGAGCAGGTGGTGGAGGAAAATAAGCGGGATGAGAGTTGTACTGGGGCCTCCACTCCTGATAAGGTGCATTCCACTGAGGCTGTGGCTGAGCATAAGAGTGAAATGAATGAGAAGCTGGTTGGGCATAATATGGATCTGTGAAGGAACAAGGAGGAGGTGTGAACCAGGAAGGATGAGCAGGGGGACCCCAAGAAGGCATGAAATTGGCTTGATAGGGGTCATAATAGGTCTGGGATGTACCTTGCATTCCCTGCTGGTAGGGTATGGGTCCATGTGGCCTCCTTTGGTTCATATAACAGAGTGATTCAGTGGCTCCCTTGGCTCTTTGATATGTAGCTTTGATTCTGGGCAAGGAAGGGCACTGATCTGTAGGATGGTATTCTTCACAGATGAAACACACTTCTAGAGAGTGCATCAGACATTCGTTCCTAGGATGCTTTCTAGTGCACCTAGGACAAAAAATAGCCAAAGCCCTCTTGGCTTCTTCTTGCTTCTTTTGGATCCGCAAGGTATCCAGTTGCATGGCAAGAAACTGCCTCATGTCACTCTTGAAATCTTCGATCTGATTTGCAAATTCATCTTTGGACAAGGGACTGCTCCCAACATTTCTGCTTGTAGCCATTTGCTTCAGAGGAATGTTTCTTTCTTCTTCTCCCCTAGAGGTTCTTTAAATATGCCTTGATGTCCATCCAGGGGTTCTTCTTAGTCACAGCCATCGAAGAAGAGAGAAGGTTGGCTGTGTGAAGCAATGGGGGGTGTTGTGCAATCATTTTTCTAACTCATCTCTACTCCTACAAGGCATGAAATGAAATCTTTTTGGTTGATTTTTGCATTTTTCTTCTTGTACCTGCAAAACTAAAATAGATTGAACTGCAACTAACTATCTTGCGAAATTGAAAATGCGGAATTGAAATGAAAGCAGGAAAGGACTAATCTATTTTGCTCAAATGAAATTGCAGGAATGAAATGCTAGGCTACGCTTGCGAAATTGAAATGCTAATCTACGCTTGCAGAAATGAAATTGCAGAATTGAAATGCTAATCTACGCTTGCAGAAATGAAATTGCGGAATTGAAATGCTAATCTATGAAAGCAGGAAATGCTAATCTATGAAAGCAGGAAATACTTAATCTATGAAAGCAGGAAATGTCTATGCTACTTTTGCAGAATGGAAATGAAGTAAACTACTTAGCAGAAGGCAAGAGTAAGAAAGTAGAAGAAAAGCAACAATTACTAATACTCTAACGCTTCCCCGGCAACGGCGCCAAAAAGATGGTGGGCTCCAGTATTGTAGCAATAATGCTACAACTCCTGGAACTCCCTTCTTTAATTTTATCAACCCGATAGTTTGTAACAAACTTGGAAGCGACGGTGCTGTATGCACAAGTACTAGCTCTTGCCGCAGCTGTCACTTGGTCAGCTGGCACAAGTCCGCTAGGGGCTCAAGCCAACTTCTATGAGCTCTTAGAAGAAGCTTTTTAACTGATGGACGAAAGCTAACTCAAAGGAGGCTAATCTACTTGCGGAAAGAAACTGAAAGCCAAAAAGAAACACAAACCCTAGCAAACCCTAATTCTACCAGCTAGTCCTACCGATGCAAAGGAGAGCATGCCAACTACCGAAAGAGATGCCATTACTTCTAAGAAGGTAAAATGCATGTGTCTAAGTTATCACTATCTGAAGAAAACATCTTTTTGTATTTTTGATTAAGTTATTAGAATTATCACGCATGCGCTTCTAACTAGCTTTTCACTGTGCAGGGATGGATCAAGGGATGAAATGCTTTGGGAAAGGTTGGGATGGTACATAGAGGGTCTAAGGGATACTTGACATTCTCTCTGAGAGTTTCA
Organism: Pinus tabuliformis; assembly: GCA_031772625.1. Classification (NCBI taxonomy): domain Eukaryota; kingdom Viridiplantae; phylum Streptophyta; class Pinopsida; order Pinales; family Pinaceae; genus Pinus; species Pinus tabuliformis. Next base: position 1,116,525,735 of record CM062819.1, read on the forward strand.
CAAAGTCTGGATGACATGCAACCGTGTTTATGAACTTCTACAGGAAGTCTGCAGGGGTTTCTACAGGATGTTCTGTGATTCTTCTACAGGATGTTCTGAAATGGGATGTTTGAGGATGGATGGTTGATGGAAGATGCATGGATGGTTATGGAGGTAGGATGGGGGTCTGAAGTGACCCAGGAACTGATGGATGGAGTGGTGAGATGATGTGGAAGGCTGACTTGCATCAACGAAGGTTTAGGCAATGGAAAAGCAAGAAGGTAGGGTTACGTGGCAAAAGAGCAGATGGGAGATGAGGAAACAGACTTGGTGATGGAGGAGCTGATCTGGACGAGGCTCAGATGAACGAGGAGGTGATAGAGATGCCCTGCATAGTGTTTACAACTGAACCAACAAAGACATGCAAGAAAACAAAGATCTAGTTATAAAACCTATGACCTAGTTACTTCACTCTAATCTGACCTAACAGCAAAAGGAAATGAACAGAAGTTTATTTGCAGTGAAACTATGTGAAACAACTATGAAACTAAGTGATTATAAACCTAAACATGCATCCAAACTGATATCGAGTTCTGCAAATGAGATTCAAACACTAATGATTGCATGGTGAAGCAAAGAAAGTGTTTTTGTTGGCAGCAAGGGTACATTGGTCCCAGCTCATTATCCCACTGAGGGAGAGGTGAGATCCAAGGTACTTGCTGGCCTTTTTGTAGAGCCTTTCCTTGTCAATATCCTATCAATATATGCTAACATAAACAACTACTTTAACCATCAAAAGAAATCTAAATAATAAAGCAAGATGTAAGTCTAAAGAGCAGATTTTATTTTAAGAACACAGCAAACACATAAAGATAAACAAGGGAGGTATTGGGCGCTTGAGATGGGCCCAACCCCAAGAGCTACAGCCTCCCAAGAGAGATTTAGAGCTGGTGCAAAGCTGGATTCATCTTTATTAATCAAGAATGAAAAGTTACATCAAAACTGTCCACAAGGAGAGCTTGAGAATGAGCTGAAAGCAAAGCTAATCTATTGCATAAAAATCGAATTACAAAATGCCTACAACAAGACTATGCAATGACTAATCTACCAGCTACAAAATGACTAACCACTAGCTCCCCAAAATGACTAACTAGCTAACCCAAATGAGGCCCCAAGCCTTCTTATTTATACAATTTGAGGACCCAACAGTCCTCCTAAAAGTTAGGGACTTGGCTGCCCAAGACTTGTAGTTAACAGCAGTCCTACTTGACTTGCTTGGCTGCCCTTGTGCTGATTGATTCGGTGGCCCTTGAACTCCGAGCTGATGGTGGAGAATTCGAGGTAAGGGCCCATAAATGAGGGGGACACCTTCCTACAAATCCTCTAGCTTGTTCTCCCACGAATTTGGCTGCCAAGTGCTCATTAAGACCTTCCATTTTGTCTCCAAGTTGACCAAAAAGGCTACACAAAGCACCCATTAGACTTGTTGGCATAATGACTAACCAAATTCACTCTATTAACATAAAAATAATAAAAAACATGCAATAAACTAATGAGAATGGTGGATTAAGTCAAATTAGGAGGTTGAATGAGCCCAAATAATTGTCCATTTTTGGGGCTCATCAGCTTGTGAGCTAAAACTTTGTGTATTCCGGAGATATTTCCACTTGTATGATAATACAGAGATCAGGGTTTTTAGCTGAGGCTTTCCCTAGAGTATTATTCTATGTTCATGTGTGATTGTTTCTTATTCATCTGTTATATGTGTTCTATTTGATCTTGCTCAAAATCGATTAAGCTTCCACAATTTTGTTTGTAGAAGTAGATCAAGTATTTCTCTTTAGTATATTTCATTATCAGGTGATCTACAGTGACAATTTCTACATGGTATCAGAGCAAAGGTGATCAAAGTGGAGAACAATATACAAAGAAATGAGAAGTTCAAAGGTTGAAGTTCTTGATTATAGAAATCAAATTCTTATCACATCTCAAATTTCACCAATGGCGTTCAAAGGTTTAGGACTCAAGTATGCCCTGGATGGCAGCTCGAATTATATAGCCTAGAAGGATCGCATGGAAGCGGAATTAGAGGACAACGGTTTGAAGGACTTCATTGATCAAGAAGTCCCCAAGCCAATAGTAGCTAATGCCCAAGAATTGGCAGAATGGAAGAAATGTGTGGCTAGAGCAAGGAGTGTCACACGGAATCAGTGGACGGTGCGGACACAACCGACCTTCCTAGAAGTCTAAGACTTTCTAATGACAAACAAGACAAAAGAGAGCAATCCTTCTCTAAATATGCATTACAATATGAGAAATCAAGTGTTTAGCTCTTACCTCTAACCAAACGCTGTTGTAGTAGTCCAGCCTCGTTGATCCGGATGAGCTCCTCCTTCTCTTCGAAACCTGCATTCACCAACAGTCAAACCATTAAATAGCACCTGATTATAACATAAAACAAAGCATATTCAACATATAGACCAAGGAGTATATGAAACAACTCATAAATAACAAGTTATTGAGAAGAATGGACTAATTTGTATTAAAGGTAACAAAAGGAACCATTACAACCTGAGCCTTGGTGTTGTGCAAGCTCCTCCCAGGGTCCACAAGAGTCCTCCTTTACTCTGATCAGCTCACCCACCTCCCAATGGAAACAAGTAAAGATGGTAATCTCTCCTCACAAGCTCTCACAAGGAAGTCCTAATTCCAGCAGCATCTACCCTTAGGAATTGTTACACAGTAATTTGTCACTGTCTCCCTGTCAGTCACCCTACTGTGTCAAGAATTCAAAATAATCAAGTTCATGCCTTCTGAACTGGCCAAAAACCCACTTTTTCCATAGTTTTCCTCATCAGCGCGTCTGTTTCTAAAATACCCGCGCTGACTGGCGCTTTATAACAAACCACGCGCGCTGCCAGCGCGGAAGCACACGGCTTTTCCGCGCTGATCGAATTTCATGACCAGCGCAGCTTATGCTTGTACCAACCCGCGCTGACCACAGCTTGACCGTTATTACCTTGCGATGTCAGCACGCCAGCCCAGTTATGCACCTGCGCTGATCCAGTTTGGGCGAATTTGTTCCAACAGCCAGCCTTCGAGATAACTATAGGCTTGGTTGTTGGCCTTGTGAATGTCGCCTCCCTTCTATGGCATGTCTGTTCGACCCTTTGCAACCACTTCCTCTGGAGATAAGCTCATCCTTCCACCATTCAAGGAGACTCCTTCTCCTATATAAACCTCTACCATTACCATGAGCAGCTAGTTGGATATAGTTTGGAATAGCTTGAGTTGTGTGGAGCTTGTAGTGCTCTGATTGCTGCTACTATAGGTAATTGGTGTGATAAGTGTGGAAGTGCTTGATAGCTTAGGGAAGGTTGTGTTGTGTTGCTTGTGTGAGAGAGAGAGTTTCTTGTCTTGGGAGAATCATTTCCAAAGGTGAATGCTTAAGAGACTTGCTGACTGACCCCTCCTGAGAAGGATATCAACGTCAGAACATTTGGTTGTAATCTTCTCTGTTATTGATTTAATAATAGATGACTACTATTATGGTTCCATTCTCATTTGTCTCTGCAATGGTTAATGTGAATTACATCCTTTTTGACTGATGTATAGTTGCTTTTATTAGATTTCACGCTTGTGTTTGTCTTCTCTTCATGTGTGCAGGTGTCTATTCGCAGAGATCGCAGAGGATCATGACCAGCCAGAGTGAAGGAGCGAAGGTGGCATCTCTTCATCAAACAACAGCGCTGGAATCCAAGTAGGTGTCCTTTGCCTACCTTTTTTAATTGCAATTAGGAACTTGCGTAGTAGCATTGACTGATTGTTGCTAGACCCATTCTGGGCTAGTAGGGATCGCCTCTATCCGTAGAGGGGATTTACCTCTCCAACAATTTGGCGACTCCGCTGGGGAGTTCAGCCTTTTGTCTCTTGTGTCCATTTTTGTGTTTGAATTTGATTGTTCTCTCTTTTCGAGATTGGGGTTTGGTTCTCTGCTTTTTAGACTTCCTGGTTCAGTCTGGGAGGTGTATGAATTGTTTAAAGAGTTCTGGCCTTGGTTTGGGAGTCTTTGGCTTGTTTTTGCCTCTTTTTTACCCTCAGCGCGGTTTATATCAAAACAGTCGCGCTGACAGCGCATACTTGTTTCTTTAAACCTGTTGTCCTCGCGCTTGTACATATAACAGTCGCGACGGTTCTGAAAATCGAACCAGCGCGCTTTATCCGTGTCTTTCCGCGCTGACAGCGCCAAGTTGCTACACATGACCTAGTTTCAGCGCACAGTTGCTGAACGCTACCCGCGCTGATCCTGTAAAATTGAAATTGTCTCAGTTTTACCTCCTGAGCCTGTGGTTTTGACTTTCTCCAGCTCTTTCTACTTGGTTTGTGGCTTGATATTCATTGTTTGAACTGTTGCACACTTGCTTGCGAAGCCTTGTCGAACGGATTTCATTTTTGTGACCCGTGACCTAGTGCCATTGCCCAGTTTCCACTGGACCAACCTTGTCTTGTTCACTTGTTCACTTGTTCGCAAAAGTTCGTTGCTGCTTGTCTTTGCTACGACACGAAACCTTCCTTTTTGCTTTCTTTGCTTGGTTGTTTAGGTGGTTGTCCTCGAACCAGTCCTTCGGTTGTTTCGGTCACTCCTCACCACCCAGACATAGATCACAATTGCTTGGGTTCAACCAGCTCTTTTCACGCTTGTTTTGTGTTCCATTGAGTGATTTTTTGTGTTCTTTACTCGGTGTTATTGTCTCTCAAAATTCATTGCAAGTGCATTATGTCATTGAAAAGAAAATCGAACTAAAATCTTTTGCATTCGATAGTTAATCAAAGAAAGAGCATTTTGTTGATTTGCATTCTCAAAAGAAAAGCCTCATTTCTTTGTCATTAGCTGCACTAGGTTGTTTGATTGTTTGATTTCGTTTTGTTTGATTGAAAGCTCTTAACCCTCTCATAGTTAGAATTCATCGAACAAAATGGTGTTCTTTGGCATATAGCTTGCATCTAGGTAATTGTGAGAGATCACACGATAGGGCCTGAAATCGAAACTTAAATCCAAGATCAACTATAAAATGAACTGAATTAACCTAAAAACGCATTGGAACATAACGCAAACATCTAGAGGTCTAGGTTAGAGACGTGTTCCGGCGTCTTTAAACATAGTCACTATTGTTTCACATTACGGTTGGGTGATTCCTCCTTCTGTGACTCGATAGTGGTCTAACACGGACTGTGCTCCCACGTACCGTCGCGTATATAGGGAGACCCCACTAGGATTTTATCCTTGATCCATAGGAAGCCGAGTCTGCCGCCTTGTGAACCGTAACGCACCGAACACAGCATTCGGGAAGATTGACTGCAGTACGGAAAGTCCTTGGCTCTCATACGATTGCTGAGGTGTATAAGCAGTTTTACGGATCGCTTGGTAAACCCTTTACCTAGAGTCTCCAGAGTAGTCACTTTTGATCCTTTTCGGACTCCCTAAATGAAAAGGTGTCAGTGAGCGTCTTGTCACTTCGTGCTCATTAAACATTCGAAGGAGACTAGAGTCACCTTTTGTCCTTTTCTCGACTCTTAAAATATGAAAAGGTCAAGTTGTGTCTATGCGTCTTAAAATTAATTCGGCCACGATAACATTTCCTGATTAGATCTTGTGTGCGATAGTTTTGAGTAGGGTTTTTATCGTTAGTTTCCCTTAGGTCTTGTTTGGGGTTTTGTCATCCTGGCTGACCCGTCAACTCCTGTTTCAAGTGATCAAGGTTTTCCATCCTCTTCCCCACCTGAGGTACCAGTTGTAAGCGATACTCTTCCGATTCTCCCGAGTATCCAGCCTATCAACGTACGTGCCCCGGGCGACGAAGATTACGAAGAGGATTGGAACCCTATCTGGGAGCCAGGCGAGGACGATTTTCCATCCACCCCAATAAGTGTCTCGTCGCCAATGTCGACTTCCCCCATGGATGAGACATTTTCTAGTGCAGTCGAAACACCTGTGGTGACAAATGTTGAAACTCCCATTCCAGCTACTTCTCCACTCCCTCCAAGGTATTCGTCAGTGAGGGATAGAATAGCTGCCAGAATGCCTTCTACGACTATATGGGATCCTAGTCTCATTTCCACCACGGGACCTTTTCCGTCGCAACCCCCTAATACACCCGTTACCTCAGTTCCCACAAATCCAACCGTTTGTGTAGCGTACTCATCTCCGGTCGTCAGTCCCGTAACAGCGTCATCATCAAACTCTGAGCCCGGCTCTCCTCGCGAGCAAGTGAGCAGTGGCCAGCCGGAACTCTCGACTAGAGTCATTTACCCTGCACAGAGTGCTCCGCCCTCTTCTGGTGCGTTTCCAGGAGCGGGGCCTTATGATGCCCAAGGGCAACCCATCGTGGACCCAGCTTACCAAGGTCCACTCTTTTATTATGACTCTAATGGTCAGTACCTCGAGCACGTTCAATCTGCGCCTCTTCAACAATTCGTTGAAGTCTCGGTACCATTAAACATTGTTTATGATCCCGTCACTCATGTTTTTCATGGGGGCCAGGCTATTCCTGGACAGCCTCAAGGACCACCCCATCTAGGCCAGCCACCTTATGTGCAAGCCCCTCAAGGGCAACCACTTTTTGGCCAGCCTTACCCAGGACAATCTGGGGGCCCACAAGGACAACCCTACCCAGGACAACCTTCGGCCATGGGAGGTCCATCCTTTTCCTATCAGAGTCAACCTTCTGGTTATCCGGGGCAACCCAGTATCCAGCAAGGTTATCCTTCTGGACAACCAGGGTAGCCCTACGTTCAGCAAGGCCAACCTAGTTTCCAGCAGGGATATCCCTCTGGGCAGGGGGGCAACCCTACGTGCAGCAGGGCCAACCCTCTGCTCAGTCTATGCATCCTCCTGGGCAAGGGGGGCAACCCTACGTACAGCAGGGCCAACCCACTGCTCAGTCCGGTCATCCTTCCAGGCAAACGAGCCAGCCTACTGTTCCACAGCAAGGCCAAGCCAGTGTCCGGCCTAATCCTCCTTCTGGACAAGCTGGCCAGCCTCAGGGCCAACCAGCCGTCCAGCCAGCTCGACCGTCTGTTCCGCAAGGAAAATCCTTGGTTGTGCAAAGACCACCCGGCACCCAGCAAGTGCGTCCTTCTGGGCAAGCAGGGTCGTCCCAAATCCAGCCAGGTCAACCTTCGGGCCAGATGATCGTAGCCCAACCCGTTCAAGGACATCTCTCTGGGCCTCAAACTCAAATGAATTATCAAATGCAAGCTGGGCCACGGCCTCAGCCTTCGTATCAGACACAGCCTCTTTATCAGGCTCCATATGGGACCCAGCAGACTTATGGTTACCAGCAACCCCAGGGGCAAACTCAGTTTACCCCGTATCAAAATTACCAACAACCGCAGGTCACTCCGTACCAAAATTATCAGTATGCCGCACCTGCCGGGCAAGTTGCTAGTCAATGGGGTGCTGGGGGGCAGAACCAAGGTCAAATGACCGCATACGGACAAAATCCATATGGACAAAATCCGTATGGCCAGAACCCCTACGGGCAAAGTCCTTATCAACCTGGTCCTTTTGGGCCAGGCCCATCTGGACAGAGCCCATGGGGGCAACCACCGCCTGGGTGGAATCCTGGCGCTCCTTCTGTCCCACAACCACAGATGTCCTTCAACCCGCAGTTGCCATTTTTAGCGACGTTGGAACTTCCGGATGTGTCCAAACTGACAAATGATCCAATTCTACACAATCCGTATTGGCCACCTGTTCCAACTAAAATACCTGGTGATTGTCCAAAGTTTGATGGTAAGGCAGGGGAAGATCCTCAAGCTCATGTAATGACTTATCACCTCTGGTGCTCATCGAACTCATGGCTTGATGATTCTATCCGGCTTCGCCTCTTTCAAAGAACTCTCACCGGTTCAGCCGCTAAGTGGTATATCGAACTTAATCGCGGAACTTTCCAAGACTTCAATTCCTTGGCTATGGCATTTCTTACTCATTTCCAGTTACCCATTCGGTATGAGACTGGGACTCATCTTCTCACGTCTCTCAAGCAGACTACGACAATGCATATCTCTGATCACATCCATGAATGGAGAAGGCGTCGTCGGTTGATCAAGTTCTGGATACCTGATCAACTTCTCACCGATTGGTTTACGACTTCCTTTGTTCCTGCGATCGCGCGAGACATCGCTATGGGAGCCTGTGTAACTGAGGAGCAAGCTATTGCGCGAGCTCAGTACCTCGACTTGGTGTACTCTCAGTCAGGTACTCTTTATGATATTTTTCCAGATGCCCCAAGACCTGGACAGACCAAAACTCCACCAAAACCATCTGTTGATGGAGTCATTGGTTCTGTGAATTCGTCGTCGAAGAAATCCTCCGCGAACCCTGGAAAGCAAAAGCAGAACGCTTCTAATGAAAATGCTTCTCAGGGCCAATCGAATTCTGGAAGTACCTCAGAGGTTAACGCCGTTCAGTCCACCGCGGCGGACAAATCCTCGAAAGGGAAAGGGAAGGGGAAAGGAAAAGCGAAAAATGAGAATAAACAACCCAAGCAGGACTCTTCTAAAAATTCATCTGAAGATGGAGCTAAGCGAAAACCTAAGTATCCTTGTCTCATCTGTGACGAGGATCACTACACCAAAGATTGCCCTAGGCGGTCTGAGGTTAGTCGGTTATTGAAAGGCGCTCCTGGACCTCCTGCTGTGTTGAAAGAGCCTTTCCCTTCTCAACAGACTCAAATGGTGGCCGACCCATCTCAATCCTCTTCCTCGTTCGGTTCTCAAGTCTTTATGGCTGGCACGATCCCCATCCATATTTCCACTCGAGCGAAAGATTATCCTTCTCATGCCGGGAAAGAGCCGGAGGTTCCCTCCAGCACTCCTCCGTCCAGTTCTGGTCCTCTACATATCGAAAGACCCAGCACTGAGACGATCCCCCGACCCCCTCCCAAAGGAGTTCTCCGGAAGTCATCTTATAACCCTAATGCTCGTGCTGCCCAGCACTATAGCATTGTCGAGGACTTAGCTCAGGCTCCGTCTGCTATGTCCGCGTTAGAAGTCCTCCAGAGCTGCCCCTCACAGAGGAAGTCCCTGCTATCAGCCATTGGTGGCATCGACCCGGCAGATTCAGATTTGATTACTTTCGATCTCGAGGGTTTTTCCCAGAGACTGCCTCACCAAGTAGCCTTCCTTATACAGGTCATCATTAATAGCAAAACGGTTCATCGTACTGTTATTGATGAAGGTGCCTCAACCTGCATCATGTCTGTTGCTTGCTGGAAGGCTATTGGTTCTCCTGCTCTGAGTCAGTCTCCCACGACGTTAGAAGCCTTCGATGGAAGAGAATCCCGCCCTTATGGTATTCTCCAACGTTTGCCCATTTCTTTAGAAGGTAAGACGGTAGAAGTAGAGGTGGAAGTTGTCGATGCAAATCTTACTTACAACCTCCTCCTCGGCCGCAGCTGGACATATGCCATGCAGGCCGTGGCTTCCTCCTTGTTCCGTGTCATCCGTTTCCCTCACCAGGGGAAGATCGTCACGGTGGACCAGCTCTCTTTCTTCGCCTCTTCCTCTGAAGGTAATGTGCCGTTTGTGGAGCATACCTCCAAGTCGTTAGAGAGTGTGGGAGCCGGACTTTTCAAAGATCCTGCTTTAATGGGAGTTTTTCCCCTCCCACCTCCCAATCTCGCCTCCATCAATATGATCTTTGTACGCTCAGATCCATGGGTCCTTCCTCCCCCGAATCAGGAAGACTCTTGGGGCGATATGATGCCGTTGAGTCCTGCCGAGCTCAACTACATCGAGATTGTCGCTGCATCGGCTCCACCCCCTGAACCTGCTCTTCCGAGCAGTGTCCTCGATTCATATGGTCATGTTCCTTGGCTCGGAGAAGATGATACTTCGGACCCGTTGAAGGAAGTTTTTCCCTCTGATGAAGCTATCATAGAGACCATGTCTCTTGAAGAGCCTCCTTGGTCAGATTACCACCATCGCTCTTCATTTCTCCCTCCTCACCAAGGCATGATCGCGTGTCTCGAGCGGTTTGCTCCATGTCTCCCATCTACGCCCCTGCAGACACCTATTCAGATCTATCAAGTATCTTCTGAGGGCAACATGGGAAATATTACGCAAACCCAGCCTATCGACATCTCTGTCAAACCAGGGATCGTCGAGCATATCCATATCGGAGTCACTTGTACTCCTGAGGAAGTTCAGCTTTACACTGACTTATTTCGTGAATTTCGTGACGTTTTTGCATGGTCCTACGAAGAGATGCCCGGCATCGATCCCAGCATCGTCGTGCATGAGATACCTACGTATCCTGGGGCCAAGCCTGTTCGTCAGCGCCTACGCCCTGTGCACCCCCGAAAGGCCGCCGCTATTAAAGCAGAAGTTGAAAAGCTTCTCAAGGCCGGTTTTATCTACCCCATTCCACTGACGGATTGGGTCTCTAATATAGTCCCTGTGAACAAAAAACAGGGTACTATCCGTGTTTGTGTCGATTATCGTGATATCAATAGAGCTTGTCCTAAAGATAACTTCCCTACGCCCTTCATTGATCAGCTTATTGATGACTGTGCGGGAAGCGAAATTTATTCGTTCATGGACGGTTTCTCTGGGTACAACCAGATTAACATTGCACCCACTGATCAACACAAGATGGCTTTTATCTGTCCTTGGGGCACTTTTGCCTACAAAAAGCTACCTTTCGGTCTTAAAAATGCCGGCGCTACCTTCCAGCGTGCGATGTCATATGCCTTTCATGACATTCGAAACATCGTACAGCCTTACCTGGATGACCTACCGGCTCATTCAGCAAAGCGTCAGGACCACCCATCACATCTTCGCGCAATTTTTCTCCGCTGTAGACACTATCGTATCAGGCTCAATCCTCATAAGTGTGTCTTCTGTGTAGAGTCTGGCCGACTTCTCGGGTTCATCGTCTCCCGAGAAGGTATCCGTTTGGATCCTCTCAAAGTCGAGGCCATTTTGAACCTTCCTCCCCCTGCTTCTTTGCAGCAATTGCAGAGTTTGCAGGGAAAAGCCAATTTTCTTAGACGGTTCATCCCGAATTATGCCGAGGTGGCCAAGGGTTTCACACGGTTGTTGAAGCGAGACACACCCTTTCATTGGGATGCCATCGCTCAGGAGTCTTTCGAGCAACTCAAGCATCTTCTTGTCTCTGCTCCGTTGATAAGACCTCCGAACTACCATCGTGACTATACTCTCTATTTGGCTGCCGCCGACACCACCATCGGCATGGTTCTCGTGCAGGATGATGATGATGGCACCGAACACGTCATTTATTACCTTAGTCGCAACCTATTGGATACAGAGACTCGTTATGCCTATGTTGAAAAGTTGGCATTGGCCGCCGTGTGCGCCGTCCAGCGATTCCGTCACTATATCCTGTTGCGCACTACGACCGTGATTTCCGACTGCAACCCTATGACGTACATTTTGTCGCGTCAGCTGCTGGGGGGCAAGTACTCAAAGTGGATTGTCATCCTCCAAGAGTTCGACTTGGAATTTACTGCTGCCAAGTCAAAGAAATCTTTGGTCTTCGCTGAATTGCTGTGTTCTCTGCCATCCTCTGCTGCACCCCCTGTTCCTGAAGAGCATATTCCGGACGAAACATTGTTTTTGATCAGTACCCTCGACCCTTGGTATGGGGACATCATCGTGTATTTGCAGACGTCTTCCTTTCGTCCCAACGTGTCGAAAGACGCTCGACGAAGAATTCGTCACCAATCCCAACCCTATCGCATCGTTGGCGATACCCTATACTGCCTCGGCGCCGACTCTGTCCTCCGCCGATGCTTGACTCTAGAGGAAGCTGAGCGAGTGTTGAATGATTGCCACTCTGGTGCTTGTGGCGGTCATATGTCCGGGTATGCTACTGCTCAGAAGATCCTCCGTGCTGGTTATTTCTGGCCCTCTATATTTAAAGATTGTATCCTTGCCGTTCGCGCATGCCATGAGTGCCAGGTCTACCACCGGAAGATGCGTGCTCCCCCTGCACCACTGCACCCTGTTGTTACCGTAGGTCCATTTGCCAAATGGGGCATCGATTATACCTCTTGTAACCCTCGCTCGGCCGGGGGGCATGGGTTCATCATCGTTGCCGTGGATTATTTCACTAAATGGGCCGAAGCGATGCCTACACTGACGGAAGACGGTCACACAGCGGCGCAGTTTTTATTCAATCATGTCATTACTAGGTTCGGGGTCCCTCAAGCCATCGTCACTGATCATGGAAAACATTTTCGTAATCATATGATGACGGAATTGACAACCCAGCTTGGCTTGCGTCAGGATAGTTCGACACCGTACTATCCCCAATCCAACGGTCAAGTGGAAGCCGTGAACAAGGTTTTGATCACGATGCTTCAGCGCACCGTCAACACACACAAGTCTAATTGGCACTTAATGTTATTCCCTGCCTTATGGGCCTACCGGACCTCGGTGAAGGACGCCACCGGTTTTACTCCTTTTCAGTTGGTTTATGGACTGGAGGCCACCCTTCCTGTCGAGTGTGAGATTCCTTCATTGAAGTTAGCTGTCGAGTTACTTCCCAACACCACTCCGGTGGAGGAACGGCTTCTGTATCTAGAACGGTTAGACGAGACCCGTCGTTTAGCTTCTCTGGCTATCGAAGCGCAGAAGAAGAGAGTCAAGGCTCACTTTGACCATAATGTTCAACCTCGTTCCTTTGTTGAGGGAGATCTAGTACTGCTCTACGATCAAGCTAAGGATAAGCTGGGGGCAGGAAAACTCGAATCCATGTGGCTAGGTCCCTATATCGTGAAGAGAGTTTTACAGAAAGGGGCATATGAGCTGATTGACTATGAAGGAAACCCTCTTGACAAGCCCCGCAATGGGCTTTACCTGAAGAAATATTATGCATGATCTCATACACCTAGTTTGTACATACGTGTGTTTGGATAGGTGTGTGATGCATGTGTGATTTCGTTTTGCTTTGGTGTGAAGGCGTGCTTGCCTCTCATTGTGTTTTCTGCCTCTTGTGCAGATGTCTAGTGCACCTTATGTTGGTTTCGCTGATGGTGCTTCCCGCAGCACTTGCAATTTGTCGTCTGCGGCGTGGGCGATATATGATCCTCACGGAGAGCTGTTAGATCTCCAAGGTGTGTGCCTGGGACGTACCACTAACAATGTGGCCGAGTACAGTGCTGTGATTGAACTATTAGCTGAGGCAATTGATCTCGGCGTTCGTACATTGGTGGTGAACCTGGACTCCCAGCTTGTTGTCCATCAGCTCAACAGACGTTATTCCGTCAGAGACCAACGTATCCTAAGGTTGTATCTACGTGTAAGATTGTTAGAAAGAAATTTTGATTATATCACATATCAACATATTCCGAGACGATTAAACACGTTAACTGATGCATTGGCAAACCATGTGTTAGATAGGCATTTGCGGAACAGATAAACATTATACAAGAAGACATAGAAAGCATAATGAGACCATAGGCATATGTAAATAAATTTTCCAAGCATAGTTTGCATGCGTGCTGTGTGTGCTTTTAAGCTTGTATTTAAAAAATTAAAATACATGGGTCATGTGTTGTGCAACTGATACATAAGATTACATTTGTATTAGACATTTAGCATAACATACAAAACATCATCACATGTAATAAGATCCATCCAAAAATCGGTGTGTATATATATATATATCGTGTGGCACACTAAGGCGCTCAAAAATACATGTATGTGTCAAAAATGGAATCACTGTCCTCAATACATCCGAGACATACGTCTCTCAAAACATCAGTGGAAGTAAACCTAGGCGACTACTGAGCTGGGTTATGCTCTCTGTAGCACACAGCTGCTCGTGCTACCCGCCTCAAAAGGCGGTGCATCCTGGGTGCCACCCCCACTGTGTGGATCTGATGCTCTATAGGGACCTCCTCGACCCCCTGGTAGTCTGGTACCCCCTCCAGCAACCCCTCAAGGTTGCGAGCTATAGCCTCCGTTGTGTCAACTCCTGGAGGAACTAAGGCCAAGGCTCCAGCTCCTTGCCCCTCCCTCCGTGCTGTCGGGGCTAGACCAATGGGTCTCGTGGGTCCCACATCTGCACACCGTGATATCTATCAAGACATGTACATAAAAATCCAAAAACATCAAAAAATATTAAAATGAGATCAAGTGACATACCTCCATCATCCCAATGCTCTCCTGCGGGCAGTGGCATGTCAGGGTCGTTGCGGAAGTCCATACCCGCATATGGCCAGTCCTCGACGATGACGACCTGCCGCTCCAACCACTCTCTGAAATACACCCCCCAAGCCACTGGGCGACCACCACCTCCACGCGGCATGACGCGGGCCCATCGGCTGGCCCTCGTCTCCCGAGGACCTCTAGGTGGATCCACAGCCATCGTCTGTAGCTGTAGAATCGGCACCCGCTCCAGCATGAGCGGCAGAAGAAGCGACCCATATGCGAACTGCTTCGTCTCTCCGCGACGGCAGTTGCTCAGTTGCCTCTTCATGCTCGTCGTCACAGCAGTCGCCCAGTTAAAAATAGTGGGCTGTAGGCACTCCAGAGCTAGCAAAAATTGGTTCTTCGAGGCCTCATGGTTGGCCAAAGAACCCGCTGCCTGTGTCACTAGGAAGAGTATAGTGCGCAGAGGCATGTCTCGCACTGTCGGGATACCAACCTTCCCGCTCCGTGTCTTGACAGCTTCTGGGCATACTCTGGCCATAAGCTGATCAAGACTCTCGCCGCTGGGTCGCTGCCCCTCCAGGATGGGCATCTGGCCCCGGCGCGACAAACCAGTCAGAAAGTAGATATCGGACGCATCAAACTCGATATCCTAGCCGCGAATGGTGAATTTCCCATCTACGGGGTTCCAAGCTCTGATCAGGAACTCCAGCAAGTCAGGTTGCGCCCTCAGGCGCGGAGTCAGGAAGAACTTTAAGAATCTGTAGGCCCGCATTGCATTTCGGCATTCGGCAAGTGCATATGCGGCTATATCCTCGTCATCATGGGCTCTCTCTTGCCAAACGAAAGCCATTTTTCCCTGCAAGACCATGAAGAAACATTAGAATGCTGTTTGTGGAAATTGGTACGCTCATTTTGTTAAAAATAAAATTTTTCCGCACCAGCGCGACTGTTTTAAGAACAGCCGCGCTGAAAATGGCGCCCCTGTGTTTTTTCATTGGGTCAGCGCGGAAGCACACGTGTTTTCCGCGCTGACCCAAAAGGTGGTACGTGTAATTGTAAATCGATCAGCGCGGTCCCGAGCGGGAAACCCGCGCTGACCGAGAGCGCATCAACGCTCAAAAAATTTGCCCAAATGGGCCAAATCCACCATGGAATTGCTACAAAAAGGAACCAAAATGCAACGCAGGGAGAGGAGAACCTACCTGGAAGAAGCTGCCGGATGAATGGTGTCCGCACGGGCTAGAAACCGCTCCGTCAACTTTGCAGCTCCTCAACGTTCTTCACGACCCAAAATGGTAACAATGGTAAAAAATGACTTTTACCCCCCTATTTATAGTAAAAATTCATAATTGATCATGTTTTCTTATCTATATGGGTTTTTGTCACCTTTTTACCATGGATTTAGCGCTAGTATTGCCGTATTATGCCTTATGCATGTTTTAGTATGTTTTTTACACATATCGAACGGATTTATGCGGGTGGTGTTCTTGTGCAGGTTCAGGTAACCGGCGTAGTCATAACAGTTCTTCGTGCACTTGGTCCAAAAAAATGTCGTCTTTAAGCTCTTTTCCGACATGAATCAAGAAAAGATGGCCGAGCCTCCTTTCAGCTCGTTAAAAGGAACGAGAGGCGGCCGTTTTAAGCTCTTTTTCGACCGTTGAACTTAAAAAAGATTGCCGGGTGTTTGTCGTTTCGCACTCGTTATTGGCTCTAAAACGACGTGCTTCCGACCGCTTTTTTACTTTTTCGGGCCGAAGGCACTATTTACGAAAAGTACTCCTCGATCGTAATGGTCGGGCGGTTCTTTCGAGCATTGTTTTATACTTTTTCGGGCTCGAGAGACACAACTCTACGAAAAAGGACCCCCCTGGAGTCTCCTTTTCCGCTGTCTTTTCAGACTCTCTAAACAAGAAAAGACGCCGAGTTTTTCCTTTGTCAGGCTCGTTAAACACTTGATGACATCGGGCATTGTCGAAATGACACTTTCCAAGCATATGCTATCCCCGTCAAGCTTGTCATCCAAAAATAATCGGGGTACCTGCCAGAAATGGTGGGGAAAATGGAACTGTAATAATTGTCGTGTCGGCAGTATGTCGCTCTTGAACATGGCACTGGTCTGCATTCGTGTCGGGTGGGGATTTCTCATTTCGTTTTCACAATTGACCTCCGTGGGTATGGGTTATCCTATTTGGCCTCTCATTTGCTCATTGCCTCGTCATCATACCCTCTGCTCATTTGATGTCAAATACTGCCAAATCCACTGTCGTGTCGCCGATATGTTCAAGAGAAGTTGACCTCTGCACTTGTACAACCTTCGCTTATATCTCACACAAACTATTTTACCTCTGTCTCGTGTCGATGATGTGGGAAACATTATGGCCCACCTTCGATCAAGGTCACTTCCTGTCGACTTCAACTCATTATCCAGGAAGGCGACTTAGAGACTCCCTTCAGGTGCCTTAGAGCCTGCATGCCTCAATGGTAGGTTCTTCGTGTTCGACGCGAGGTTTACATCATTGGCCTCCAATCGGATGATTCCGTGGGTGTTCGACACCAGCTCATTGATTCACACGCCGCGGATTGTACCTATAGTACCTTGAGGGCCATTGTCATTATTGGTGGTACCTCTCGCGTCTGTTAACAGTTTTCATCATTGACTGGTAATCAGACGATGTTCATGCATGTTCGACTTCAGCTCATGTATTCACATGCTTGGACTTGTACTTTGTTCGGGTTGAGATGGAGTGCAAGACCCTGGATCCCTGTCTGTTATGGTCCAGGTTGCGATTTTGTGGATGATCATTACATGACTCATTGATGGATGGCTGCGCCCATACCTGAGTCTTCATGGATGGCTGCGACCATACCTTATTATCATCATGGTCTCTTTAGCTGGGTGGCTGCGTCCATTCCACAGACCTTCTTCGCATGTCTTTTGGATGGCTGCGCCCATGCCTAGACTGCATGTACTTGATTATCAGAGATATTCGGTCCTTCCCGGTGGTGTTCCAGTTCGGCGAGTTTTGTAAAGCATTTCACCCCTCCCACTCTCTCGGTCTTCATGCTTTAGGGGAAATCTGTTACACAGTAATTTGTCACTGTCTCCCTGTCAGTCACCCTACTGTGTCAAGAATTCACAATAATCAAGTTCATGCCTTCTGAACTGGCCAAAAACCCACTTTTTCCATAGTTTTCCTCATCAGCGCGTCTGTTTCTAAAATACCCGCGCTGACTGGCGCTTCATAACAAACCGCGCGCGCTGCCAGCGCGGAAGCACACGGCTTTTCCGCGCTGATCGAATTTCATGACCAGCGCAGCCTATGCTTGTACCAACCCGCGCTGACCACAGCTTGACCGTTATTACCTTGCGATGTCAGCGCGCCAGCCCAGTTATGCACCCGCGCTGATCCAGTTTGGGCGAATTTGTTCCAACAGCCAGCCTTCCAGATAACTACAGGCTTGGTTGTTGGCCTTGTGAATGTCGCCTCCCTTCTATGGCATGTCTGTTCGACCCTTTGCAACCACTTCCTTTGGAGATAAGCTCATCCTTCCACCATTCAAGGAGACTCCTTCTCCTATATAAACCTCTACCATTACCATGAGCAGCTAGTTGGATATAGTTTGGAATAGCTTGGGTTGTGTGGAGCTTATAGTGCTCTGATTGCTGCTACTATAGGTAGTTGGTGTGATAAGTGTGGAAGTGCTTGATAGCTTAGGGAAGGTTGTGTTGTGTTGCTTGTGTGAGAGAGAGAGTTTCTTGTCTTGGGAGAATCATTTCCAAAGGTGAATGCTTAAGAGACTTGCTGACTGACCCCTCCTGAGAAGGATATCGACGTCAGAACACTTGGTTGTAATCTTCTCTGTTATTGATTTAATAATAGATGACTACTATTATGGTTCCATTCTCATTTGTCTCTGCAATGGTTAATGTGAATTACATCCTTTCTGACTGATGTATAGTTGCTTTTATTAGATTTCACGCTTGTGTTTGTCTTCTCTTCGTGTGTGCAGGTGTCTATTCGCGGAGATCGCGGAGGATCGTGACTAGCCAGAGCGAAGGAGCGAAGGTGGCATCTCTTCATCAAACAATAGCGTTGGAATCCAAGTAGGTGTCCTTTGCCTACCTTTTTTAATTGCAATTAGGAACTTGCGTAGTAGCATTGACTGATTGTTGCTAGACCCATTCTGGGCTAGTAGGGATCGCCTCTATCCGTAGAGGGGATTTACCTCTCCAACAGGAATGTTCAGCTTTCAACCTCTCTCCCTCTGGCCCAATGCCTGTATTTATAGTGTTCTAGAGGAAGTTAATTAGCTCCACCATGGATGGGATAAGCCCCTCTTTCAATGGGATAGGCTCCCCTCTTCATGGGATAAGTCCCTCTTTCTTTGGGTACATGAACCATCTGGAGGCGCTTCATACACGTCAAACAAGCTTCTAGAATGCTCTAGAAATGACCACAAGTAACTTTTTAAAGATGAAACTTGCGCCTTTTGACCTTTACAGGAGTACGCACCCACTCCTTTACATACAGAGCGTACATGTACGCAGGTATTGTGAACTTGGGCTGCGTACCTGCAGGTAAGGCTAAGAGAAACTGCGTACCAGAGATAATTGACTTTAAATGACTTTTCTCTTCTTTTTGGAGTTTGACATGCAGAGCAGAGGCATGAGACTTGCCAAGGAGGATAGTATGACAGTGGATGGAGCCATACTAACTGCAAATAGTCATGGTGACATTTTTTAGTGTAACAGATTGCCCCCTAAAGTGCGAAGCCTGTAGTAGATTAGGGTTTCATATGATCTAGGAAGGGTGAAGTACTTTATCATTTCAAGGAGTATCTTGCGGAGAGCCTGGTCAGAACCTGCAATTATTCAACACAAAAGACATATATAAAATGATATCATCACTGAGGTAGGCATTCCCATACTCAGATTGAAAACTTTAACTAACAATCTAACTACTGCTCTGATACAAGAATGATTTTGCAGTACATCACAATCATAGACTTCTGTAGACACAGTATGGACGCAGCCATCTGTTTATAATAAGTCTACTATATAATGAATACAAAACTCCTCGCAGCCTGGATGGCGGAAACTAGATCCAGGGTCTTCATCTCTACTTCTCGAATTGGTACGATCCTATCCACGCGAATGAATGAGTTGATGTCGAGCATGGTAGAAACCACTTGATTACCGGTCAATGATGTAAACCGTTAACAAGTGTGAGAGAGACCACCAATGATGTCAATGGTTCTCAAAGTACCCAGTACAATCCATGAAATGTGAATGAATGAGTTGATGTCGAACATGTCACGGAATCCCTTGATCGAAAGTCAATGATGTAAACCATCGTCAAAGGCGAGAAACCTGCCATTGATGCATGCAGACTTCAAGGTACTGACGATTTCTAAGTCATCTTTCTAGATAATGTGCTGATGTCGATAGAAAGCGACCTGTTGCAGGCAAGCCCACAACACGAAATCATTGTTCAAGTTGAAGAAATGTTGCTGTAAGGACTGACTCAGGGATGGTCAAATGGATGACATGTGTTTTGCGTATGAATGGTTTATTTGCAGAGACCTCTTGAACACATAACGACACGACAGATGGCTTGGTGACGATTGACCCAAAGTTAATACCCAAAATGGTTGAAGACTTTCAAAGAGGTTTAATCAACTTTTAAGGCAAAGGATTTCCCAACCCAGGTGAATGAAAAGTGTCGTGTTCAAGAGCGGTGATAAGGTTCTTCTGTAGTAAAGGATAACGAATAAGTTCATTCTTCTCTCTTTTCCCCCACCATTTCTGGCAAGTACCTCTTTATTTTTTACAAGCTTGAGGAGGATAACATATGCTTGATTATAAGCTCATCCTTCGGATGAGTCCAACTTAGTTTAGATTCGGACCCTAAGAAGGAGTGGTCCGTTCCTGTTTGTAATCGAACAGGCCCTTTACTGTGAAATTTTAACGAGTCCAGTATAGGAGAAACTCGGTGTTTTTCAATTTTAGAGAGTCTGAAAAAACTAAAGGAGACTCCAAGGTGAACTTTTTCGTAAGTTTGTGTCTCTCAAGCCCGAAAAAGTATAAAATCATACCTGAGAGAACCGCTTGATCTTGCGACCAAGGAGTACTTTCATGTTTAGTGTCGTTGACCTGAAAAGTAAAAAGCGATCAAAGACACGTCGTTTTATTTCCAATATCGAGTTTGAAACGACAAAAACCCGGCAATCTTTTCGCGTTTTTACGGTCGGAAAAGGGCTATAAGAAGA
This sequence comes from Pinus tabuliformis, assembly GCA_031772625.1. Taxonomy (NCBI): domain Eukaryota; kingdom Viridiplantae; phylum Streptophyta; class Pinopsida; order Pinales; family Pinaceae; genus Pinus; species Pinus tabuliformis. Next base: position 1,116,546,168 of record CM062819.1, read on the forward strand.
CCGTCTTTTAATTCCATTTTAACGAGTGTAAAAGAAACGCTCGGCAATCTTTTCATGTTTTAGGAGTCAGAAAAGGGCTTAAAAGATGACTCTGACGTGAAAAATGATAATTTACCCTAAAGTCCCTTTGTCCTGCACAAAAACAACACATTACTCATACCTGTTTAAGATGGGCAAAAATACATTGAAAAATATCCTTTCACGGTGAAAAATAAACAAATTTAGCATTCATTTATCCAAAAAACCTATAAAAAGACTTCTTACCATGTCATTTTTACCATTTTACTGTTGAGGTTGAGAAAAGGGCTTTTGGCAAGAAACTTCCCGTGGAGATTGCGGAGAATCCGACCGTCAGAATCGAACGTCGTTTCACCAGGTATTCTACAACACCCCTCTCTTAATTTCCATCCGTTTAGAATTCATTTTTAAGCTTTTATTTGATTTTTTGGGGGTCTTGGGGTTTCAAGATGCGCTCTTCGGGGTACGCAGGTCATGCACTGCTGACCTGCGTACCCCGATATTTTCTCAATGGGGAAAATACGGGGTGTACACACCCGGCCTTAAGGGCAGGTACGTACAGACGCTCTGTTCCTAAAGGCCGGGGTGCGTACCCCGCAAAACGCAAATTGAAACCCTCATACCTCCAAAATAGACCAAATTTTTTAAATTTTATGGATTCTAATTGATGTTTTATGATGTGTAGGGAGCACACCATGCTTGATTGGCGTGAAAGAGAGCACGAGGATGTTGATTTAGCCGCAATAAATCATCAACCCTCCATTGATGCTTTGAAGGCATGCAGACTATACAAATACTGGGCCATAGCTGGCATGAGGGCACAGGTGCCATTCTTGGAGTGGCTGGTTGAAAGGTGGAACGTCCAGGAACAATGCTTTTACATCGGAGAGCACCAGCTCGAGATAGAGCCCTCTGATATATATTTTCTCACTGGTTTGCCCAACAGGGGCGAGCAACTGACTCTCTCCGGGACCAGGCCGGGTGGCCAATCCCTTGCTAGCCTCCGGCTAGAGTGGTGCAACAATCAGAACCATGAGAAAGGGATAGAAATCAAGTATATATCCCTACCTGAACTTATGGTAATTACCTTTACAGTTACCAGACTCTGCGGCGCAGCCGCCTTGCACATTGCCACCGGGTCCCAAATGCGGATAGCGATAGATTGCTACCAAGGCACCATTTTCAACTGGTGCGAAGCTGTGTTGGCCAACATGAAGGCCCAACTGACTAGGGTAAAGACCGGGAAACTAAAGACCTTCGGGTATGGGCCTTTAGTTGTGAGCTTTGCCCTAGAGAGAGTTCCTATGTTGATCCCTCAGCAGCTTACTGTTCTAGTTGGGGCCCCTCGGGAGCCTAAGTTGACGAGATGGGTTGCGGTGATGGCTCGTCATCCTGATGAGGGCACGACAGTGGTTCGATTTCCTGATGGTTACTTTCACTGGTTGGAAAACCAGGTCTTTGCTATTCAGGATTTTCCTTATGCCGGAATGGATTTTCGGAATGATCCGGACATGGTTCTTCCACAGGGAGAACAATGGGATGACAGAGGTACTTCATTTTTCACAAGTTTTTAAATTATCTATTTTTTTTGTTTTTTATATATATCGCCTCAAACTGACAGTAAAAATGTTCAAAATGCAGATGTAGGCCCACGGCGTCCAGCCAATCTCCGGGCTTTTGAGAGGAGACATCCAGCTGTACCGGCACCGGCCCCACAGGATGCGGCCGCAGAGACGCTAGCTGAGTTGGAGCAGGATCTAGAGCGTCTGACGGTGGATATACCGGAGACGACCATAGATGATATTCCTATCAGACTGCAGCGTTATGTAGTCGCAGTCCCGGGGCCTTTTAGGAGATTTCTATGTAGGGTAGCCCGTGCAGTGGTGTCTTACAGAGAGCATCACCAGTGACTGGATGGTCACCTTTTGTAGTCACATGTGACATTTTGACTTTTTTGTACTTATCATTTTGCCGATCATAAGGTGTTTTAAACCTATGATCGAAGACGATGTATATTTTTTGACACACTCCTATCTATATATATATCATTATTACTGGCTTATTTTGTTTAACATGTATGATGAAATGTTTATAAATTTGCATTTATGATTGTTTACAAATGTCTATTTAACATTCGAGATGCCATTGCATCTGCTAATGTGTTTAAAGACCTTGGAATATGTTGATATTCAATGTAATCAAATTCACGTTCCAAGAGACGCACCCTCAAAAACAATCTCAGCAACACTGGATTCCTAATGGCATAGACTCTATTAAGCTGTAATACAACGAGTTCAGAATCTAACCTCACTATCAAACTCCGAATCCCAAATGAAATAGATTCAGATAATAATTCAATCACTGCACTGTATTCTGCAATGTTGTTTGTTGTTTGACCGAGGCTCACCCCATGCATAGAAACTAACTCGTCAGAGGGCGAATAGATAACCCAAGCTGCGGAAGAGATATTCCGTGTACTACGACAAGCACCATCAGCAAATCCAATGTACGTTTGGAGAGGCGTCGACATCTGTAATATCAAGAGCAAAACCAAGATAAGCCAGAATAACGACGAAAACACACTCTCTACATTAAAGCACACTGTCTAAACTAAGCACACAGTCTAAACTAAGCACACATACTGGCTAGAAAAGAAAACTAAACTAACTAAGATCTCCATACCCATCATTTAAGCATAATACCTCTTTAGGTAAAGTCCATTTCTGGGTTTACCCAAAGAGTCCCCATCAAAGTCTACCAGCTCATAGGCCCCTTTTGCTAGCTTTCGCTTAACAATGTAGGGCCCATGCCACATAGGAACGAATTTTCCAGCGCCTAGCTTATCATTAGCTTGATCATATAACAACACTAGGTCTCCTTCCGAAAAACTTCGAGGGGTCACATTCCGGTCATACTGAGCTTTCATTCGTTTGGCGTGAGTCTCGATTGCTAAAGCAGCTTCACGTCGAGTCTCATCTAATTTAGCTAAGTATAACAACCGCTTCTCCTCTTCAGAAGTAGCTGGGAGTAATTCGATGGCCATTTGCAGTGACGGGATTTCGCATTCAATGGGTAACACGGCTTCCAAACCATAAACTAGTTGGAAAGGAGTGAACCCTGTTGATGTTTTCACTGAGGTTCGGTATGCCCATAGCGCCGAAAATAACATGTTGTGCCAATTCGACCGATGAATACCAATGATCTGTCGGATCATGATAACCAGAACTTTGTTGATAGACTCAACCAGACCGTTCGCTTGGGGATAATAAGGAGTAGAACTATCATGGCGTAAACCAAGCTGGCCTGTAAGTTCAGTCATCATAATGTTTCGAAAATGGCGCCCATGGTCAGTGATTATTGCTTGTGGGACACCAAACCTAGCTATAATGTGATTGAATACGAAAATTGCTGCTGTCTTGCCGTCTGCCTCGAATGTAGGCATCGCCTCGGCCCATTTAGTAAAATAATCAACCGCAAGGATGATATACGCATGCCCCCCGGCCGAGTGAGGGTTACAAGTAATAAAGTCGATACCCCATTTGGCGAAAGGACCAACAGCAATTATAGGGTGGAGAGGAGCAGGTGGCGCGCGCATCTTTCGATCAAACACCTGACAGTTGTGGCATTTTCGGACCGCAATAATACAGTCTTTAAATAAGGACGGCCAAAAATAACCAGCGCGCAATATCTTTTGGGCGGTGGCATACCCAGACATATGACCGCCACACGCTCCAGAGTGACAGTCATTCAAAACCCTCTCAGCTTCCTCATGAGTTAAGCAACGTCGAAAAATCAAGTCCGCCCCACGACGATAAAGAGTATCTCCAATGATTTTGTATTGTTGGGACTGGAATCGAATTTTCCGACGTTCCGACTTTGAGATTTCGGGCCGAAAGGATTGGGTCTGGAGATAGACGATTATATCCCCATACCACGGATCTAAAGTACTGATAAGAAACAAAGATTCGTCCGCAATGGGCTCCTCTGCCACAGTCTCTATATCAGTATGCGGGAAATCACACATCAACTCGGCAAAAACTAAGGATTTCTTAGACTTGGACTTGTCGAACTCCAAATCGAACTCCTGCAGGATGACGATCCATTTGGAGTACTTGCCCCCTAGCAATTGTTTAGTCAAGATATAGATCATAGGGTTGCAATCCGAAATCACTGTAGTTTTGCGGAGAAGAATGTAGTGACGAAAACGCTGGACAGCTTGAACAGCTGCCAGTGCCAACTTTTCCACATGGGAGTATTTTAACTCGGTTGGATTTAAGGTTCGACTAAGATAATATATCACATGTTCCGTTCCGAATTCATCTTCCTGAACTAAAACCATTCCAATGGTGGAGTGGGAGGCGGCGAGGTACAAAAAGTAATCCTGGTTGTAGTTGGGAGGATGCAGCAACGGTGCATGGCTCAACGCGTGCTTAAGTGCATCAAAAGACTTCTGAGCTATCTCATCCCAAGAGAATTGAGCATTTTGTTTTAACGACCGGGTGAAACCCTTTGTAACCTCGGCGTAGTTAGGAATGAATCGACGTAAAAAGTTTGCTTTCCCCTGCAAACTTTGGAGTTGGCGCAAACTCGAAGGAGGAGGCAATTTGATGATAGCTTCTACCTTCGAGGGATCGACGCGGATACCAGCTTTTGAAACGACAAAACCTAGCAATCGTCCCACTTCTATACAGAAGACACATTTGTGTGGGTTCAAACGAATTTGATAATGCCGACACCTCATGAAAATAGCTCGTAAGTGAACAAGGTGATCAGCTCGACGTAAAGAGTGAGCAGGCAAATCATCGAGATATGGTTGGACAATGTGCTTGATGCCGTGAAACGCGTAAGACATTGCCCGTTGGAAAGTGGCTCCGGCATTCTTAAGTCCAAAAGGTAATTTGCAATAAGCAAACGTCCCCCAAGGACAAATGAAAGCCGTTTTTGGTTGATCGGCAGGTAGAATATTGATTTGGTTGTAGCCGGAAAAACCATCCATGAAGGAAAATAGTTCACTACCGGCACAATCATCAATTATTTGATCGATATAGGGTGTGGGATAGTTGTCTTTTGGACAAGCACAATTTATATCCCTATAGTCGATACATATTCTTATTGTTCCTTGATTTTTGTTAACTGGAACAATATTCGAAACCCAATCCATTAACGGGATCGGATAAATGAAACCTGCTTTCAACAGCTTCTCGACTTCTGCTTTAATCGCAGCCGCTTTCCTAGGGTGTATCTGACACAGACGTTGTCGAATGGGTTTAACGTCCGAGTAAGTCTTAATCTCATGAACAACAATGGAGGGATCAATTCCTGGCATCTCCTCATAGGACCAGGCAAACACGTCGCGGAACTCTTGGAATAGGGCCTTGTAGCTTTGAATTTCGTCATCTGTACACGAGGCACCTATATGAATGTTCTCAATAGTTCCGGTTTTGACTGAAATGTCAATGGCAATAGTTTGAGAAATGTTTGCCAAATTCAACTCTGAATCAGGATGTTTCATGGGATTTTGAGTGTCCTTGACATATTCAGCGGAAAATATGGATGAAAAATCATTTTCAAAGACATCACCCTCAGGTAAAAACGAAGATCTGTGATGGAGATCTTCCCATGGTAGATCGTCTACACTTAGGATTTCGCGAAGTTGTTCGTCAGATGACACAACTTCAGGAAACGCTATCCGTTCCGAGGTTGATGTGAAAAGTGATTCTTCACCGACCACATTCATTTGGTCAATTTGGGTTGAACTCGGGTCGGAAAAAGACTGCACTGCTTCATAAGCAATTTCATATGGACTCAAAGGCATAGCATCACCGAATGAGTCTATCTCAGATTCAGATGGGACAATCCAAGGATCATCGTAAATAATAGTGTCTGAAGTAATCATATGAATGAGAGCAAATGAAGGGTCTGCGTTGAGCGGAGGAAAAGGAAAAGTTCCCAGTAAACCGGAATCTTTAACTAATCCTACACCAACATCCTTGTAAGGGATAGTCGTTTTACCAACATGCTGGATACTCTCAGAAGAGGCTGGGTCGGATGAAAAGTAAGCCAGCTGGTCTATGGTCACGATCTTACCATTGTGTGGAAATTTTATAACTCTAAAGTCCGATGACACGACTGCTGTCATAGCGTAAGACCAACTGCGACCCAAAAGAAGGTTGTAGTCTAGAGGGGCATCAACCACTTCCACATCCAGACTAACGGTTTTTCCTTCAACCCCTATAGGAAAATCCTGTAGAATGCCAAACGGATGGAACCCACGGCCATCGAAGGCCTTAAGAATCGTCGGGGATTGGTTCAATGCAGGAGAACCAAGCGATCTCCAACACTGAATCGACATAATACACGTAGAAGCTCCTTCATCAATTACAGTCCGATGAATGGGCCTGTTTTTGACTATCACTGGGATCTGGAAAGCCATTTGATGAGGGAGTCGTGGTGTACTATTTTCTAGATCGAAGATTATCAGGTTCGGGTCCTGAATATCAACAGCTCCTATAGCCGACAAAAGTAATTTGCGTTGTGCTGGACATGATTGCAGCACTTCTAAAGCCGACATTGCTGAGGGTAAAACAACTAAATCCTCAACAATGTTATAATTCTGAGCTGCCCTCGCATGTGGATTGAAAGCAGACTTTCGAAGTATACCCTTGGTGGGCGGTTTGATTACTAAGTCCGGGTTAGGTTTCTTGATCTGTAGTGGATCGGAACCGGGAGCTGAGGTTGATGAATTAGAATGAGAAGATTCTGCTTCTTTACCATCAACAGGACTCTTACTACCATAATCATGCGACCGAGTCGCAATCCGTACATGAGACATCATCAATATGGGTTCTTCACTAGCACTCGAGGAAGAACCTATCATCTTACTCTCCTGCTTTGGAAATGGATCTTTCAAAACAGCAGGAGTTGGGGAACCCTTAACGATTTTCACAACCTCCGCCCGATGAGGGCAATCTCTTGTGAAATGATCTTCTTCACAAATTAAACAAGGATATCGAGGTTTGCGCTTCTCGTCATTAGATTCCAACTTCTCTTTTTTCTCCTTTGGAGCCTTATCTGCTTTCTCTTTCTTCTTACCTTTCTTTTTACCACCGTTTTTGGATTTAGCCGTAGATGATTCTACAGCGTGAACGTCGGCGGTAATTTCAGGAGAAGATTCTCCTGTCAGGGAGTCTGGTAAGGTTATAATTGGAGAAGAATTCTTTGAGGATTTCTTCTTACTTTTCGTATTTACCGTACCAATCATGCCATCAGCAGCATGAGACCCCGAAGGAGCAGCAGCGATTTGATTCGACTTAGGAAGATCTGGGATCTTCTCGTGCAACGTACCCGACTGAGTGTAAACTAAGTCAAGGTACTGGGCTTGAGCAATGACTTGCTCCTCAGTAACTACTCCGGCCTTAGCTACGTCTTCAGTAATCTTCGGTAATAATGATTTTACAAACCATTCAGCTAAGATTTGGTCTGGGATAAAAACTTTCACTAAACGTCTTCGACGTCGCCATTCATGAATATGGTCGGAAATATAAGTGGACGTCGATTGTTTTAATGAAGTCAATAAATTAGTACTGTTATTGTATCTGACCGGCAACTGAAAATGAGTAAGGAACGAGGTAGCTAACTGGTTGAAATTATAAAAAGAGGACCGTGGCAACTCAATGTACCACTTGGCCGCGAGACCAATGAGCGTACGCTGGAAAAGACGTAAACGGATCGAATCATCCGAGATAGAATTTGAAGCACACCAGAGGTGGTAAGTCATCACATGATTTGACGGATCCTCTCCAGACTTACCTTCGAACTTAGGTATATCACTGGGCAACTTATTTGGCATTGGCGGCCAGAACGGAAGATAATTGATTGGATCGTTCGTTAGGCGCGTCAAGTCGGGTAAATCTAAAGTTGCAATAAATGGCAATTGCCGGTTAGGATCTCTGAAACTCTGGGTCACAATACCAGTTCCAGGAGGAGGATATCCAGGATAACTAGGAATAGGAATCGCATTCGGGATATTATATCCTCCTGGAAAACCAGGATTAACCGGACCGTACTGGGGCTGTTGAGGTTGTTGATAAGTATACCCAGGATACGGTTGATACTGGTAAACCGGTTGTTGGACAGCAGGACCAAGTTGATACTGCCCCTGGTACTGTTGGTACGTAAATTGAGGTTGACTTGTTACAACAGTACTTAAACCAGGCTGCCCTACAGGCATCTGAACTGTGGTTTGAATCGTAGATCCAGACAACGGTAAAGATGTCTGAGGGGTGGTTGCAGAGATAGTAGAAACTGGAGCTGTCGATACTCCAGAAGTAAGTGCGGTAGACTGGACAGATGGTGCAGTAGTTGCAGCAGTCGTTTGAGATGGAGTACTAGGTGCAATTGGCGACTGAGTAACTACCGAAGTTACAGGAGTTTGAATAGTTGACTGGACAGGTTGTGGTTGCTGGGGTGTACCAGAAACTACAGGTTGTCCAGTTTGAGGTAACAACTGTATACTTGGCTGCATCACCTGCTGACCTTGTGATGGATCCCACACTATCATTCCGGGGTATTGACCCGTAACAGGTTGAGGATACTGAGATCCGTAACCAGGTTGAGGGTAGGATTGATAATTGACAGGTACATTTCCTATATTTTGAACATAAGTTTGACCTTGAGGTGGTAGATAACCTTGAGTCGAGTACTGACCCTGGGGTTGATACCCTTGAGGTAAATACTGATACTGGGGTTGACCTTGACTCGAGTACTGACCTTGGGGTTGATACCCTTGAGGTAAGTACTGATACTGGGGTTGACCTTGGGGTACATATTGAGGCTGGGGTTGACCTTGAGGTAAGTATTGTACCATAGGTATATACTGTCCATGAGGTTGCCCCCCAGACACAATTTGTGTACCTTGAGGTTGCCCCCCAGGCATTACTTGAGGTTGCCCCCCAGGCGGTAACTGCCCACCTTGAGGTTGAGAACTAGGAGTTGAACCTGACATCATATAGATGTCCCCTACACCCAACGGCTTATTACCATTGTTTCCAGCTAATAACCCATGTTCAATGGGTTGAGGAGATGCTCCTGCAAAAGTACCAGAAAGTGACTGATACCCAGTAGGAACAGAAGGACCGCCATGTAAAAATGATTCAGGTGATTGAGAAAACATGGACGACTGACCAGACATATTTACAGGACTATATATACCTCTAGGTGGAAAAGGAGTACGAGGTGGAGAAAAACCGGTACCTGAGTTGTCTAGATAATTAGTTAACGAAAGATACCAAGTAGTACTTCTAGGAGGGCTGTAAAAGATAGATTCACGCTCTCTTAGATCAATGGCAGGTTGATCTTCAAGAACAGGGCCTACTTCTTCTTCCGGAGCAAGTTCTTCAATAGCTATCAATCCAAAAGGAAGATTTTCGGTTATGATTCTTTCTACCCTAGGTGAATCAAGAACACTAGAAGTTGGAGTAACAGGTTCAGATATTTCAGGTTCTTCGCCTATGTCACTAGCAGATGAAAAACTACCAGCAAGCTCAGAAACTGCAACAACGTCAGGGTTATAACCTATCTCCAGACTTTGGTAATCTTGATGGACTACCAAGGAAGACTCTCCTTCTTCGGGTGAACCTACTCTACTGCCACTAGGAGGAGTTACAAGGACTTTCAAACCTTCGTAATAACTCAGAACCTCTTCGGGAGGTAGGCCTCGAAGTCTACGAGACCTCCTCAACAAATCGGCTACGGTTACAGCCTCAGGAGACTTGCCCCGAGATTCAGGGGTTTGTCTCGGTAATTCCGCCACAGTTAAAGATTTTTAACTACTGCACACGCAAACAAAGTAAAATCTCAAAGCAAACTGCCTAAAGTCTCTAAAGAACCAAACAAATTTGAAGCACACGCCTAAAGAATCTAGGGCGTCAAACCAAGCACAAACAGTAGCCTTCCGGACCGAAAGCGCTAGTTGGTGATGAAGTCCAACATCGCCGGATTCAGTACAGAAGTGGCGGGTGGAACAGTTACCCCGGCAACCTGCTTAATGAATAGACCGGCACAAGTTCCTCCACTTTAACCGTCTCGAGTGAAGTGAACCCCCCGGAAAATCCAAGTGAGTCTAGCCGACGTCTGCTCCAGGTACAGTGGGATCTTCCCTCCACCGTCACCTCGGTAGAACCCTAAAGATTATGGTCACTAAGGTTACCAACAGCAACAAATACACCTGGGGGAACAGTCTACACTCCGACAGCACGCAAGGGCAGAGTATCAAGCTCAATCCCCTTGCCGGCTCCTTGACAATAATCCAAGGTTTACCGACAAGTGACCCCTGGCTCCTCGACAATGGTTAATCCGATGTTTACCGTTTGTAATACGTGCGTGTCTGGCGTCGTTCCCAACGAGGGAGGATTGATCCCCTCACTGGTTCGGACACGAGCTCGTGCTTCTCCTTTAAGAGGAGCTTTCCCAGAGTATAAATGAAACAGCTAGATTTATTCTATCTCAAGATAAGCTACTTGTTTGGTTTTGTTGTCTTGGAGAGTTTATTACTCTCCTACTCCAAGACACTAGCCTGATCTATATTGGTGTTTCAGAGCCCTAGTAAATAAAAATTACTACGTTAATTTTACTTTAAGCGTTAATTTTATGGCTTCCTTAAGACAAAAGGTAGTGGAGATGAAACTGGTGGTGTGTAGACTCGACTCGCAACCACTACAAAGATGCACCTAAGATGATTTACACTACTTTCCTTTTTCAATGAATCTCTTAGCTAATGCAATTTGATAGAAAACAACTTTCTTAAGAAAGACAATCAAAGAAACAATTCTCTTTTATCTTTTCAAAACATGCACTCATGACCACTAATTATTCACGAAAATTCCTTTTCTTCAAAAGACAACAAATGCTACTAAAGCAAACTTGATTCCAAAAGAATTTTGTATTTTTCCTATATTAATCAAGCATATAAAACTATTTATCAAAAATCAATTTTAACAAATCTAAGGCAATCAAATCAAAGTCACTCAAAAGCAAACTAAAGGGAAATTTACCTAAAAGCAAAAAATAAAGAGGACAAAAGCCTACAAGGATGATTCCCGGATGTTTTACTTAGTCAAAAGCAACTAAGGATCAGTCTATGCAGAATCATAAACCAATCGAAAAACAAAATCGAAATCTTTTGTTCTTTTTCACAAAAATGAAATTCAAAGCTTTAAGTCAACAAAATTTTCGAGATTTGCAAAGAGAAGATACAAAGGTAGATCTCTCACCAGGGTGATCTCTATGACAGGTCCGACTCCTAAGAGGGATGAACAAAACCAGGGAGATCCAAATTTTGACAACCTCTAACGCCAAAGCCACTACAGGACCAGTTAAAAATCAAACCCTAAGGCAAAAACTCTATGAATTCCACTAAAAACTCTCGATACTAATGGAACAAGTTCAGGTGAATATTTTTGACAGTAAACCAATGGATCTGGGCAGGAAAAACCAATTAAAAGCAAAATCTAAAGAGCAAAAAGCAAAAATTTGAAATTTTCTTAATTTTAACAGGGTACGCAGGCAACCTATTAAGACAGGTGCGGGTATGCTCTGTGCACACAGTAACAGTGCGTACAAGTACGCACTGTGCTGAACTCAGAGCCTGCGTACTTCGACCAAAACTAAGAAAAAAGAAAAACTAAATCAACCCTAAGCTAACCTACCCAAACACACAGTTCAACAGCCAAAAACCAGAAAACAAGCAGTGTTTCTCAGATCAAAAGATGAAATCAAAAAGAACTCAAACAAATCCATGGTTTCCCCAGCGGAGTCGCCATTTTGTCACACGGAATCAGTCGACGGTGCGGACACAACCGACCTTCCTAGAAGTCTAAGACTTTCTAATGACAAACAAGACAAAAGAGAGCAATCCTTCTCTAAATATGCATTACAATATGAGAAATCAAGTGTTTAGCTCTTACCTCTAACCAAACGTTGTTGTAGTAGTCCAGCCTCGTTGATCCGGATGAGCTCCTCCTTCTCTTCGAAACCTGCATTCACCAACAGTCAAACCATTAAATAGCACCTGATTATAACATAAAACAAAGCATATTCAACATATAGACCAAGGAGTATATGAAACAACTCATAAATAACAAGTTATTGAGAAGAACGGACTAATTTGTATTAAAGGTAACAAAAGGAACCATTACAACCTGAGCCTTGGTGTTGTGCAAGCTCCTCCCAGGGTCCACAAGAGTCCTCCTTTACTCTGATCAGCTCACCCACCTCCCAATGGAAACAAGTAAAGATGGTAATCTCTCCTCACAAGCTCTCACAAGGAAGTCCTAATTCCAGCAGCATCTACCCTTAGGAATGTTCAGCTTTCAACCTCTCTCCCTCTGGCCCAATGCCTGTATTTATAGTGTTCTAGAGGAAGTTAATTAGCTCCACCATGGATGGGATAAGCCCCTCTTTCAATGGGATAGGCTCCCCTCTTCATGGGATAAGTCCCTCTTTCTTTGGGTACATGAACCATCTGGAGGCGCTTCATACACGTCAAACAAGCTTCTAGAATGCTCTAGAAATGACCACAAGTAACTTTTTTAAGATGAAACTTGCGCCTTTTGACCTTTACAGGAGTACGCACCCACTCCTTTACATACAGAGCGTACATGTACACAGGTATTGTGAACTTGGGCTGCGTACCCACAGGTAAGGCTAAGAGAAACTGCGTACCAGAGATAATTGACTTTAAATGACTTTTCTCTTCTTTCTGGAGTTTGACATGCAGAGCAGAGGCATGAGACTTGCCAAGGAGGATAGTATGACAGTGGATGGAGCCATACAAACTGCAAATAGTCATGGTGACATTTTTTAGTGTAACAAGGAGGATTCTTCTGGAGGTAGTTCGAGACCACATTTTCTCGAGTCTCCATGCGAAGGAGACACCATTTTCAATGTGGAAAACATTGAAGGATCTATATCAGAACAAAAACAATCAGAGGAAGATGGCACTGAAAGACAAGCTTCTGAAAATCAAGTGTGAAAAGGGCGACACGATCTCTACATATCTGAACAAGCTCACCACTTGTAGGGTTGAGCTTGGAAGTGTAGGAATCACAACAACCGATGATGACATGGTGAGTCTTGCTCTCCTCAGTCTTCCTAAGAGCTGGCATAGCTACCAAGACTCGGTAAATAAAAGAGAGAAACTGCCAGATTGGGAACGACTATGGTCGGATCTGATGTAGGAGGAGATAAGGAGAAGCACCAGAGATGGATCTTCATCAAAACATGATGATGAAGAAAAACTAGCCTTAGTGAGTAAGGCGAGGAAATGGAAAGGGAAGGCTTCCAATTCCAAATTAAGTTCTTCCCATGGTGGGAAGAAGATTTACAAATCGAAAGTGCGATGCTTTCATTATCATGAGGTGGGCCATTATGCTACAAATTGTCCACAAAAGAAATCCAAGAAGGGATCCTTGAAAGGATCAGATGGTGAGGCATTGGCCTCACAGTTCGAATTGGATATCACCCTCATCGCATGCATGGTTTCATTGATGGTGGGTTGTGTTTGGTACCTGGACAGTGGAGCCTCATTCCACATGACCCACGACAAGAGTTTATTCAATACCTTGGAGGAGAAGGACCTCCAGATGCGCATAGAGATGGGCGATGATGGAAAATACCGTGTTTCAGGTGAAGGTACAATTTTGTTTCAAAGGAAGCATGGAGCTCCTCTCACCCTGACTGATGTAAAGTATGTGCCTGGACTGAAGAAGAACATGGTGTCTGTCACTATGTTGGAAGACAAAGGCTATGATGTAGTCTTTAGTAAAGGAAAGGCATTCCTGAGGCACATCAACACTGGACAGACCAAGAGGATTGGGATTTGAGTAAAGAATCTCTAGAAGCTGGAGGTAGATGATTGTGCTGCATTGAGTTCCAAAGTAGAGTTGGTGCAAAGCCAAGATATTGGCGAGCTATGGCATAGAAGATTGAGCCACTTGCACCATGGGGACTTGAAGATCATGCAGCAGATTTCTACCAGACTTCCCAAGGGTAAACTAGAGCAAGTGGATACATGCAAAGGTTGTACCTTGGGTAAGTATGCAAAATCTTCCTTTCAGGATTGAGACAATCGAGCTGAAGAAATCTTGGAGCGAGTTCATAGAGATGTGTGTGGACCATTCTCGATAGCCTCCACCGCTAAACAAAGGTACTATGTTATTTTTATTGATGATTTTTCTCGTAGATGTTGGATATACTTCATGCAGAAGAAGGATCAAACCTTCTCAGGGTTTTGTGAGTTCAAAGCCTTGGTTGAGAAAGAATATGGAAAGAAAATAAGGGCCTTGTGAAGTGATAATGGTGGAGAGTATGTCTCTCAACAGTTTAAGGACTTCTATGCAGCAGAAGGAATTAAATGGGAGTTGACGGCACCCCATAACCCACAGTAGAATGGAGTGGCCAAAAGGAAGAACAGAACAATTGTGGGAGCAGCTCGGGCGATGTTGCATGACCAAGGCCTACCACTTCATTTGTGGGTTGAGGCATGCAATACAAAAATATACTTGCAAAATAGAAGCCCGCATCGTATACTAGGAATGAAGACACCAGAGGAGGCTTTCTCCTGAAAGAGACCAGATGTGAGTCACTTCAGGATCTTTGGATAATCGGTTTATTTCCATGTGACCAAAGATGCCCAGAAGAAGCTAAAGCCAACAGCTGAGTTGGGGATACTTGTGGGGTACACTGATACACCCCAAAACTGTCGAGTGTTCTTACCTACCAGTCAGAGGACAGTGGTACGCAAAGATTTGAAGTTTGACGAGTAGAAGGCCATGCGATTTTCCCTTGAGAGGGAGATCAAGTTCCATGTAGAGGAGGAACTTTTGGTTCCTAAGGAGGAGGAGCCTCAAACTGATGTGGAGCAGCCACATGGAGAGGATCCAGGAGTGGAGACATCCACTCATGCAAAGTCTTCCAGAGATGGGCAGAAATGCTCAAGGGAAGGTGACAAATTGGTGATGGATGCGAGAGAGAATGTGGGACATCCATCCTCTTAGCGCAGACAGAGGAGATTACTTGAGCGATACACTGGTTACATGGCCCTTGTTAGGGAGTGTGTAGAGACCGAACCATCTTCCTTTGAGGAAGTAGTGTAGCAGCCAATCTAGGTTGATGCTATGGTGGAGGAATACGACTCCATAGTTCGAAACAGTGTTTGGGATGTTGTCCCAAGACCGGAGGACAAGTTAGTGGTGAGTTCCTAATGGCTTTACAAGGTAAAGCAAACAACTGATCGCAGTGTGGAGAAACATAAGGCAAGGTTTGTTGCCTGTGGTTTCTCATAGGTCGAGGGGATCGACTATGATGAGACTTTTTCTCTTGTAGCAAGGTACTCATCTATCAGATCGATGTTGTCACTATCAGCACAGATGGGTTGGAAGATCCATCAGATGGATGTGAAGACTGCGTTCCTCAATGGCAATATTGAGGAAGAGGTGTACATAGAGCAGCCGGAAGGATTTGAGACCTTCGATCATGAGTCACATGTGTGCCAACTCAAGAGAGCCTTGTACAGGTTGAAGCAAGCACCTCATGCTTGGTACACTAGGATCGACAGCTATTTCACCGAGTTGGGCTTCACAAAGAGTGAAGCAGATGCAAACCTTTACCACATCACGCTAGAAGGTAAGCCATTGATCATTGTTCTTTATTTTGATGATCTAATGTTGACAGGTGATGATCAGTTGATCAAGTCTTGCAAGGAGGACCTTGCAAGAAAGTTTGAGATGAAAGACATGGGTCTCATGCACTACTTTCTAGGCATGGAAGTGTGGCAGAAGGATGGGGAAGTGTTTGTGTCTCAAGGCAAGTATGCAAATGAGATACTAAGAATATTCCACATGGAGAAGTGCAAGCCCACGCAAACTCCTCTAGTAGGTAATTAGAGGAAGGAGGATGCTACTTCAGTTGAGGTAGTAGCTGCTATTGTTAATTGGTAGCTTGTGGGTTCATTGATTTATTTAGTGAACACATGACCAGATTTGTGCTTTGCGGTGAACTAGCTGAGTCAAGCTATGGTTTAGCCTACCAAGCTGTTTTGGAAGGTAGCGAAGCATGTGTTGAGATACCTCAGAGGCACATCTCAGTATGGATTATGGTATAAATGGACAGAGGAAGTGAAGCTTCAGGGCTTCACAGATGCAGATTAGGCAAGGAGTCCATCAAATAGGAAGAGCACTTTAGGAGGAATTTTGAACCTTGGTTCAGCTTCAGTTTCTTGGTATAGTAGGAAACAGAGGTCAGTTTCACTTAGCTTAGTAGGGGCTGAATACATGGCTGCCAGTCAGGCAGCATGTGAGGCCATTTGGATGCGGAAAATTCTAGTTGGATTGTTTAATCAGAGGATGGATCCAACTGTGATCTATTGCGATAATCAAAGTTGTATCAAACTCTCTGAGAATCCAGTATTTCATGACAGGTCCAAGCACATTGATATCCAGTATCATCATCTTCGAGACTGTGTGGTGAAGAGGATCATGTCGTTGCTGTATGTTTCGATCGAGGAGCAGGATGCAGATATTTTGACTAAGGCATTGTCAAAATGAAAATTCGAGTTCCACAGAGACAGGATTGGGGTGACAGATAATCCATTTCTTGTTGAGAGGGAGTGTTGAAAATAGCAACAAGAAATGCTAAATATAGAAGTGCTAAAAATAACATTTCGGGATACATTCCAATTTTAGTTAGTCCCTGAACTAAAATTGAGAATTAAAATTCAAATTTGATCTTAACAGATATTTGAAAAATAATTAATTAATTCATCTTGAGTTAATTAGTTAGAGAAAATCAAACATGAAGTCTATGTGAAGACATGCAACAGTTATCCCTTTGATTGAGGAAGTTATCCCTTAATTAAGGAGATCAAGATGAGTTGTAATTAGTTAGCTCAGTTAACTGAGTTAAGTTGATTTAGATTACTTCCAACAGTTTTTGGAACTGATTGTGAGTTCAGTTAATGCATGCATGCATTTAACTAGTGTACTTCAGATAATTGAATATTCTCTCATAAATAACTCATGCATGTTAGTTCAGTCAGAGACCCAGTTGAGATCAGAGGATGGGACAGTGTACTATCAGTTGCAGGAATAATCCATTGAGGATATCTCTTGCATGTAGAAGGAATTCATTCCTTGGAGATTGCGCAATTATTTTTGAGTTTGGTGAGTTGTGTGAGAGGTGAATTCACACAGGTGGCAGCCAGAGGACCTAGGAGAAACTGCATAAGGAAATAGGAGGCTTGGAGGACTGTGGGAAGGAATATGTTGTGTCTATTCAGTCTATGAGTAGCATTGAGGGATTGTAGTGAGAGCTGGATAGCTTGTGAGCTAAAGCTTTGTGTAATCAAGAGATATTTCCACTTGTATTATAATACAGAGATCAGGGTTTTTAGTTGAGGCTTTCCCCAGGGTATTCTTCTGTGTTCATGTGCGATTGTTTCTTCTTCATCTTTTATATGTGTTCTATTTGATCTTTGCTCAAAATCGATTAAGCTTTTGCAAGTTTGTTTGTAGAAGTAGATCAAGTATTTTTCTCTAGTATATTGCATTATCAAGTGATATACAATGAGAATTTCTACAATAGTCCAAGATTTTTGTGCACAATAGGAAATATTTTCAAAATCCTTAGTGGATGCTTTAACATTCATTGGATTTATGAGGGTCTTCTTACCACTCTGTGACTGCTCTAGCCAATTTATACTGATTTATTTTATCAAACATGTATTTCCTTTGTATTTTCTTTCAAAGCATGTGTTTCAATTCAGTGAAAATCTCTATTTTCGGTGTGATCTCACTGTAAACTGAAATTGAAGGTATGATTCAATTCGTTTATCAATTTATCAACATCATAGTAATGTGTATATTAAAATCGAAGTCTTCAATGTAAAACATTGGCAATTGAAAATTGCAATATTCAACTTCTAACAATCATGTTATTCCAAGGAACAATGTTGTCCATTTTGGTGGCTTTAGCCATTGAGAGAAAGGCCTCTGCTTGGAGGATAAAATGGGACATTTATCTTCTGAGCATTATCTACTCTGTGAGAGTGTAACCATTGTCTTGCTTAAACATAATTTCCATCTTCTAGAACCTAGTTGATATTCAAGGTTGTAAAGTGATGTGTTTGGCATGGTTGCTGGGAATATTATGCTCCAACTTTGCCCTGTTTTTAGAAATGTATTGTATCAGTGTAAGGGGATGAGTATTTGTTGCAATGTTTGGTCCACATCAACAATATTGGTTGTAATATTGGAACATTTCATCCTTCTCGTGAAGTTTCACCTTGGAAGGTCAATATAACACACATCTTTATCAATTTTTTATGTTTGATATGGTTTATCTGGCTTTTTGTTCACAACCTTATTCTTGTGTAGTTTGTTTGGAACAATTTTGATAATTGCAGGACTTTACATAGCGCTGTGGGGAAAAGCAAAATATGATACATTGGAAAATGATGGATCTAACAACTCACACTACAACATTCACATAAGGCAACCCTTATTAGAAGACCACACCACACCTCTGGAGATCACCCATTTGACTCCAACACAAAAGTTGATATTAACAATGCTGCTAGAGTACACACATTTGACTACAACACAAAAGCTGAGATTAAGTGAAATCCAACAAATCTTCATGTACAATTGTGCTCTATAATGGTAGGTTTTGTCAAAATTATTGGGTATTGCATTAGTTCCAGGCATCTGAAATTGTGTTGAGATATTTTAGGTTTAGAACATGTGACTTTTCCACCAAAGAGGGTGTCGTCGAGTCTATCATAAGACTCTCACACCATTGTTTTGTAGAATTTTTCCCACTAGCACTGGCATCTTCAGTTCAGATACACGTTTTTTGGATTGACGAATTCAGGAAACCAATTTTTTAGTTATATATCTTTTTGGAATTCAACTAATACCCAAATTGCTAAACACTTATGGTTTTCATGTACACACACTTTGTGCTTTTATATCTTGTTTGAATTCAACCATTAATACCCAACCATGCTATGCTTCTTATGGGTATGCACGACCGAGAGGCGTGGGAGTCTGTGTCGTTACGTTCACAGTTGGGGGCCTCAACACCATCAATGTGATCGCTGGGGATTACAGTGAGAATCTGTCGAGTGGTTTGGTCTTTAACTTGTAGTTGCTATGTATGTGATTTGCATGTAGTCTTGTAAATAAGGATTAAGGGTCTGCACTATGAATTATTTTCCAATCCTTGAGCTCGCCATTTCTGTGCCTGTACTAAGGTAAGTCTACATGAGAATTGCATTGTAGATTTCAACACAGGTATGCAAAAAACTTTTGTTTTTGTAAGAGACTTTGCTCCTGCCCTCCAATAAACTTTACTCTGACCATCTTGACATCATGTTGCCTAGTTACTTCGCAACTCTCCTTATTTATTTTCTTTTTCATAGGAGTAATCAAATCTTGTAAACATGCATTAAGACATTGCTCCACTCATTGATTGATCATAACTCTTTTGTTTTTGGTTTACAAACTTTGGATTACATTATACTTATATGTCTGTAAGTCCCAAAACAGGGTCTCAATGTAAATAAGTTCCAACTAACTATTAGGGTCTCATGATACCACACTCATAGTGAATTCCAACCACCAAAGGTTCATGAATGTTGCAATCATGTCAGCCCTGCCAGGACAACAAGTGGAAACATTCCTGGCCAGGCTTTAAAATTGACGCCCGTTACTCATTTTTGGGTTTTTAAACCGTAAAATACAGTTTATTTCCGGATAAACACATCATCGATAACTTGCAAAAAAATTACTAAAGTGTCATAATGACGGGCATATGGAAAAGTTACCAATTTCAAATTTATATTTATATTTTATATATATTTAAAATAATTGATTTACACAATCTAGAAGTACCCTCCACCTCATGGATGAAAATTCTAAAGCACCGAGGCCACTTGTTGTGCATTCTCGCCACATCAGTTTCAAATTTATATGTATAGTTTATATATATTTAAAATAATTGATTTACATAGGCTCGTAGTACCCTCCACCTCAGGGATGAAAATTCGAAAGCATGGAGGCCACTTGCTGCGCATTCCCGCCAGATTACAGATCAATTTTCCTGGAGGGCCTCTTAGTGCGAGTTGTAATAGTAGTAATCACTAATAGCTAACTATTTAGTCTTCACATGATGCAACTACTATTGATATATTCCCAGCTCATGCGCCTAGTGTTGGAGGCTAGATAATCTGTCTTGTTTGTGCAAACGAGAGGAATTGTTATGGGAAATGGCTTCTATAGTATGTTGTAAAAGCTGTAATGGAGATCTAGCAAAGATAGATCTATGAAATTGATTTTAGTAGAGGGAAAGCTTGAGAGATTCAAGCGTCCTATTTACATGAAACAAATGGTCGAAGAGTATCCCAACCATGGAATTTTCAACATAGACAATCTGAAATGCTTGGAAACAAATGTTCTGAACCGTCTCGAGAACACCTCAGAGCTTTGACTAAGAGAGTTGTATAATGTTACAACAAATATTCTGAACCGTCCTCTGGAGAACACCTCAGAGCTTCAATAGGAGAGTTGTATTATGTTACACCTCTTCCATCTGTAGGCTCGAGACTTGAAGAATTGAAAGAGGATAACATAGCAGTTCCCATTCAAAGATTATTTCCACTTCATCTATACATGGAAGCCCTCCACTGCAAGTAATGTTACATATGAGGAAGGGAGATGTGGCATCATTTCTTTATTCAAACCACATCAGTTTTGTAGATAAATTTATTCGGAAAAGAGTGTTGAGTCTAGCGATGGGGTAGCACAACAATTCTGGGTATGGCTTTACTTCTTAATGGAAACCCAACCTCGATGCTATTCCAGAGCTCCACAGTCATCAAACAAGAAACTAAAGTAGAATCTTCTATACCAGGTAGCATTGTAACATCAACTTGCTTTGGTTCTACAAATGATCAAAAGGTAATTTCCTTTGGCTTCCGAAGAACCACTTTTGCTTACTAGTGAAGGAAATTTAAAATACTTGTTAAACACACATGGGCAGCAACATAATCTGAAATATTAAACATGAGAATACATTTTTATTAACAAATGATATACATTTATAGTACATGGTTTGACCGTTGGGTTCCACAACCCAAGGTCTCTTGAACTCCTTTTGTCTATTCGGCTTCCACACTAACCCATTGAGGATTAGGTGTCCAACATTCCGCTCCTTAATCCGAAGGGTTATGTATGAGTCCAAGAAGAGAGTTGTAATACAAAATGTGCAAAAATGCATGGCAGCACTAGGCTGAATGTGCTCTCTGAAATGTTGGTATAAAGGGTGGTGGTTTAAGGATGACCACCAACACTGGAATGCTTAGTGCGGTTCCCAGAACTCTTCCAAAATTGGTAAGAAGCTAAAGTCTTCTGCTAGAGGAAGTGCTCCGATTGTTTTGAAGAGGGAAACCTTCAACCATGAAAGGGAGGTCTCACCCCGCATAAAAGGGATAACTTCAACTTGAAAAGGGAAGTCTCAACCTGTGATGGTTTAAGGATGACCAACAACTCTGGAATGCTTAATGAAATTCCTAGAACTCTTCCAAAACTGGAAAGAAGTTGAAGTCTTCTGCTAGAGGAAGTGTCCCCAATTTTGTTCCTGGAATTCTTCCGAAACTGGCAAGAAGTTGAAGTCTTCTACTAGAGGAAGTGTCCCAGATTACCAACTAAAGGCATGCTCAGGGGCATCTTTGTTTCTAGCTACAACTCTGAAACTGGTGTGACAGGTTGTGGCTCAGACTTGCTTGATGTGGCTTTGAAGCTTGTAGATGACCATCATTTCCTGCCCTGTCAGATACAAGGTGAGATGATGGAGAAAACTCAACTGCAAGCCTGTTCAATACTCTAGAACAAGTTCTGACATGTGATTGGAATATCTTCTTGGATGTTGACGCCCATTGCCAAGAAGTGATCCATCCAAGATGAATCTTTGTTCTTGCAGGACGTTTGTTTCTGAAGCATATGTGTGAAGAATGGGTGGTTTTATGACAGTGCTTACATGGATGAAGATCAAAACAATGATCTTTCAAATGGCCAACTCGGTCACAGTGTTGGCATTTCACAATTTTTTGTTGTTTCTGTGGAAGAGGAGTAGAATCTGGAACAATTGCTGGTGAACTGTCATGAATGAATCTAGCACTCTGAAACTGAATGGGCTTTGAGTAGTCTGGAATATGAAAGTACACGTCCTTGTCATATCCGAGACCAGTTTTGTCCTTGTTGTGGACAAGCTGTTCCCAAGGTCTGATGATGGGCTTGGGAAGTGCAAACTGAACTTCTGCATCTGCATGTACAACTGCTGCTTTATGGGAGTTTGTTTCAATCTTTTGAACAGAATCAGGTTCAGAATGACTCCTCTGTTTTAGTTCTTCTTGCTATAGCTGAGATTCGAGCTGCAAAAAATCAATTTCCTCTTGTGAATTTTGTAGACAGACCTGAATGTCTGTGAGAGAAACTTTGTTGACTTTTAATGTATCATGAGTAGTAGACAATATCAGAGTTTCGAGGAACTCTAATACTTCATTGATTCTGACCATTTTTTTTTTCAATGTTAGAATTACACCTTAAAAACTGAACACAACTACTACTCAATGCAGAAAAGTAATATCACTCATAGTACACAACAATATCCTTTATAAATGTGTAGCAAATGATCAATGTGCAACCAGCAAGCACCAATTACAATCCATTACATAAAAATGACCAGCGCTATGTTCTAACAATCCAGCCGACTAAACTTTTCTCCACAAAAGACTACTTTTATTTGTCAAAACAATCATTGCCTTTATACAACCCACCAAACTCTTATGCAGTAGTTGAAGTAACAAGGAATCAATGCATATATCTGTAGACAGAAACTATAATGAATTTTAAATACAATGCCACAACTGGGGCAACAACAACTGCAAACTTGCTTGGATCCTTCAAATATTCCTTCACATTCAAAGCAAAAATGATGGCTATCAAAATGTCAACAACTATAGCACCATGTCATGGACAGTACTTGAATGCTAATATATAAATGCTTTGACTAGGGTGCGAATCAATATTCTCTAATCTTGCCACTTTCTTCAAAGAAAACAATAGTCCACTGTAGGATTTTAACAAACAGTTTGTGTATCAAATGTTGTAGGTGCATTCCTTGTTGTTGGCTCATGTAAATACATAATATGCTGGGACAAATACTTGTTGAAGAACTTCAAAATATTAATTTAATATCAACTTTAGACCCAGCAAGCATAAATAATACTAATAACAAGTGTAGCAACCACAAACTTCTTCACTCTTCACTGAAATACATGTTCAGAATTTACACAATGATGTTGTAGATGCTAGCAGCCATTTAACTATTTTAATAGATAAAGGGGAGAGCTAGTACACAAACAAAATCTGATAT
Organism: Pinus tabuliformis; assembly: GCA_031772625.1. NCBI lineage: Eukaryota > Viridiplantae > Streptophyta > Pinopsida > Pinales > Pinaceae > Pinus > Pinus tabuliformis. Next base: position 1,116,569,673 of record CM062819.1, read on the forward strand.
ATATATATATATATATATATATATATATATATATATATATATATATATATATATATATGCATTGTCTATGATGGCATTAACTCACGGTTTGCTTCAGCATTGGAGATACCATATTTGAGTAAGTTACTGGCGGATTTTTGGCTACCTCTTCAACGTATATCAACACTTCAGTATCAGCTAGTGAAAAGAATATACAGCCACACAAACAGCCTCTAAATGGCATCCAAACTGAGACAAACTCGTTTTGGTATGGCAGAAATTGACCCAAAAAACCAACAAACCAACCAGCAACAATATATTAGGTAGCTTGTCCTCTTTCTGTTCAACGCAAACTAGTATTTGGGGTAGCATGCAGCCCAGAATGAATCTACAACAATGAAAAAGTATTTGAGAGTGACTTGTCGCCCTTCAGAACCCACGACTAGCAAGAAAATAAAGACTCAAGCTCAGTTGAATAATATATTCAGCCTCACGCTTAGCTAGGAAAGGATATGTCTTGACTGTAACTATGTTTGAGCTCCTCCAAGTACCATGCACAACCCAGCCACTAACACACATCCCAGAAAGCAAGATAATCTTGTCCAACAGCAAGAAGGATGAGTGGCTCCCGCTAAATGCTCGAGCTACTCCTCAATGTGAAACTTATCGAAATTCTCATCCGGACTCAACGCATTCGTCAATAAAGTGTACAAAGTCGGAAGATCAGCCATGGAGGATATTAACAAACAAATGGGACAGCAAATTCAAATATCATTACGCATTAAAAATGTAATACTCAAAACTGTATATCAAACCAGAGAGGCTAACTTGCAGGATATATCATCAACGTTCAAGATAGTGTTCGCAGTGCTCCAACAGTGTGATATATCATCAACATTCAAGATAGCGTTCGCAGTGCTCCAACAGTGTGATATATCATCAGCGTTCAAGATACCACAGCACTCCAAGCCTAGGTATGGAGGAGGGTCGTATCGGAGCAGTGCCACCACGTTTCCGCTCTCTTCTCCAGTTCCACGCTTTATAGCCTTCTTCTCGAGGGGAGTCACCACCAAACTTTTTGTTGGAGGACTTTCTTTTTATACAACAGAGAAGGCTTTGACAGAAGTATTGTCATGCTTCCGCTGCGCTGACTTGCAGGAGATTTTCAAGCCATTTGGTCACATTACGTGTGTCTATGTTGCTGTGGGCCAAAGGACCGGGATGAGCAGGGGTTTTGGCTTTGTCATATAAGTCATGCCCCAGTGATATATTGACAGATCCGTGATTTCTCCATCATGTTTGCCAATGCAATATACGCCTTCTGCTAGACTATCAATGTGGCATTTAACAGGATCAACAACATTCCAATATCGAGCATATGGTGGTCCTTCACGCAGGATACCAAATCTCCAAACTCTCGAAAACAACAAAGAAACCGGTGAACAGGGTTCAGGCGTTTCCCTTTTGGCTTTGTCAATTTCTAGTGGTGGTAGACCAAAGCTTCAAGATGAGGAAGAGAGGCCAGGGCTTTGGAGCGCTGAGCATTATAATGCCTAAAGAATATAAACGGCCCCTGCCAAAACAATCAAGTACCCAAAAATCACATCTGACAGACAAAGGGGCATTTCTGAGTGGAGACGGAGAGGAGTAACTCATGGTGAATGTTAGGTAGCCATTGAGGCAGAGTTGCGCTTTTGCAATGGTCGTGACCACTTATTTGACCTGTAAACCCTCACAAGAATAGGCTACAACTCCTAGAAGAGAGAATTTTCTAACTGCTGCCAATAAACAGTGATGGCAGAGAACATTTCATGCAACAAAAGAAAGGCAGAGAATGCTAGTGTAACGCTTGGCAAAGATTTGACAGTCTCAGGACAGAACATTGATACAGAGAATGCTCATAGAAAATAACGTATATTATCATCGCTCATAAATGATATGAACCATTTCCAAATTTCTTTTAAGAATTATATGTATCAGCAACATAAAAATTGGCAAAGAATCACATGCATTGTTAATAGGGATGGCAGATAATAGGTGGCACTACAGGTTGAAGCGGTAGATTTGCTATGCGCAAGGAGGTGTGAGACACTGTCAAGCTAGAACGGTTGAAAGACAAACAATGAGGGCATAATTGGCCATAAATTTAGTGGGCAGGAAAATGTGTGCAGCGCTGACATGCAAAAAGAGGCCACCAAACAAGTGGCTCAAATATGAGGGTAGGATATCGCCTACTCTGATACCATGTTAAACACACATGGGCAGCAACATAATCTGAAAGATAAAACATGAGAATACATTTTTATTAACAAATGATATACATTTACAGTACATGGTTTGACCGTTGGGTTCCACATCCCAAGGTCTCTTGGACTCCTTTTGTCTATTCGGCTTCCACACTAACCCATTGAGGATTAGGTGTCCAAGAATACTCATTCTAAATTCATTTTTAATCACTTTTTTTCAACAATATCCTCATAAACATTAATACCTTTATCACTTGTTATGATTATTACGTAAAAAGGAATATATAATAATCATAATAATTTCACGAGGAGACATTATTTCTAGATAGAAATAGGAATGAAAAAGCGTAGACTTGTCGGGTGAAACTCCAATTCTCTCTTAGCCTATGTGGGTTGGCAATAATGCTACAACTTTTTGAGTCAACTAGTCTGAACCTACTAATGATATTTTATATATATTGGGGTTTGGCTCATTCCAAATAAAAAATTACAAATTGAAATGTGGAACATGTGCAAGTAGGTCCAATGACTAAATAAATGCCTTTTGGGTTTTTTTTTCTCATATGTATATATATATATATATATGGATGGGTAAAAACATTGAAATAATCCCTTGACGATGACTTTTTGTTGAAAATTTTCCATTCCATTTTAATGCTAGATTTAAATATTGTCATTTTAGGTATCAACAATAGAAGAATGTTGAAACATATCGCTAAAAAGAAGGCATATGTTGAAACATATACTAGTAAAACTTTTCCAACTTTAAGTTTGGCTCTTGCAAAGCTATGTTTCATACTTCATTTGTAAGTGTTTAATTTTATTTCTTTGAAATATGTTTTTGATTTGCAAAGATTTAATTTTTTTCGTGGAAATATGTTTTTAAGAAAGGAATTAGTATGGTTTATGTGATTTTGTTATTTTAGATTCCTCCATTTTAAAGGCTATGTTTCATACTTCATTTGTAAGTGTTTAATTTTATTTCTTTGAAATATGTTTTTGATTTGTAAAGGTTTAATTTTTTTGGGTGGAAATATGTTTTTAAGAAAGGAATTAGTATAGTTTATGTGATTTTGTTATTTTAGATTCCTCCATTTTAAAGGTATTGGCTGATTAATAAATTGACAATAGTTATCCTTTCGATAAAATTATTGATCTAATTGATGATGAATAAAAAATAATGAATTTTCATTGAAGTTATGTTTGATACTTTAGTATTTGCACGTGTTTAATTCTATTCCCCAAATATGTTTTTGATTTGTAAGGGTTTAATTCTTTTTCCTCCCAATATGTTTTTAAGAAAAGAATTAGCATAGTTTATGTGATTTTGTTATTTTAGACGCCTTAATTTTAAAGATATTGGTTTACTAACAAATTGACAAACTTTATCCTTTGCATAAAATTATTGATCTAATTGATGATGAATGTTCATTGATGATATTTTTATATAAAAAATATTATGTAAGGTAAAATTAAATATTACAAGTCACCGTCATAAAAAAATTGTGATGGGCAAGCGTACCTTCAAATTTAACCCCTGCTCTCGGCGTCCGATTTCAAAACCTAGATCAGACTGCAGAGGCGTTGGGTTAGTTTATGCCAACCCCCTCCTCCCGGTCTCCGGTCAGAACCCTCATTCGACTTTGCAACCAGCGCTGCTCTGCTTCCTCTGGTTAGGGTTTGGATTGCTTCATCGAACCCTTTGCTGCGCAAGAGTAGATTTTGGTCTTTCCCACCCTGCCAGTCAATGATTCAGAGTGTTCACCAGAGTTGGCACTATGTCCGACCTTTCAGGTATCATGGCGGTGGTCTTTTCTGAGTCTTTCTCCTCGGCAGCAGGGGTTTTCCGCTATCACTGGCAACCTGTGTTGTATGTAATTTCGTCATTGCTGAGCGTCTAAGTTTTTATTCTCCTCCTATTTTTCTCAAGTCGCGGCTAACTCCTCCAGAGCTATATATATTTAGGGTTAAATTCGAGTTTATAATTTCTTCAAAAACGAGTTGTGAAATATTAGCTTTTGTGGCCGTGAAATAATTATAAGGCCTGCTTAATAACATCTCCTCAGCTCTCGGGTTATTTGCTACAGGGTAACCGGGACTGTTATTCCGGTGGGGTTTCTTCTTCCCTGCTACGGGACTGTTATTCCGGTGGGGTTTCTTCCTTCCCTGCTACGGAAATACTAACCCGTCTTCCTTACCCAGAACTTCTGAAACAAAAACCTTTACGCTCTTACCAATTTTGAAGTCATATTCGACCCATCTTTCGGTTTACAGTTCTTGCAATAATATTTGGGGTTTCTGCTACTGAATGAGTTTTCATCTCACCCTTCCCTCTAAATTCACCGTTACTTGTATGACCTCTATATTTAGTGCGTAAGCCCCAAGGTTCAGCACATGTTCCATAGTCTTTTAATTTACAGTAAAATTTGGTTATTCTATTATTGATGAATGACCACAATTATTATTACTACTCACTTCACAGTTTGCCGCTTGTTCTAACTGGTTAGAAATACCTTTTTCCTTTAATTGTGGGTTTCCCGCTTGTTCTAACTGGTTTTTCCCTACCATATCTGGTTTCCAAGTTGCAAGGCCATGATAGTGGTTTTGTATTTGAATTCTTTGCAAAGCAAAGCAAAGCTATTGATATGCACCAAATCAGACAAAGGCAGCATGATTTCATGCATGCACAGGAATAGCTAAGCGTCGCTCAGAAAATAATTCAAATACATAACCATTATCATAGTGATGGGGACCAGCGCTCTGTTGTGGGACTTCGCAGCTCAACCATGACATTCCACGGTTTTTAATTGATTTGGGTGCCAATGTTCTGAAATATGAGTATGCCTGATAATATCAATACCTCACAAATATTCAGTTTTACAGTCTTTGCAGGAAACCCCAAGTTTCCTTGGTAAAATATCTGCCAAATCATGCAAGTCGGCCTACACTGTTCGCACTACCTGAACCACCGTTAGAAGTTCCAAAGGATACTTGCGCCCATTGCATCTCGTTCACCGTCACATTTTTCAGCACGTCGTTCACCCTCAGCTCATTTAGCTGAATGCCCTCAACTCGTTCAGGCGGACGCAGTTGCACGCCCTCGCCCATTCAGTCATTCAGCGCGGCGCCCTCGCATGCCCTTGCTCGTTCACTCATTCGGCTCGGTGCCCTCACACACCCTCGCCTCTTCACTCGTTCGGCCCGGCACCCTCACACACCCTCGCCTGTTTGCTCGTTCAACCTGATGCACTCTCCTGCCCTCGCCCAAATGCCTTCGAATGACTTCGCCGGAACATTCACTCATTTGTTCATTCAGCCTAGCGCCCTCGCACGCCCTCACCCAAACGCCTTCTCACCACCTTGCCCGGTTGTTTGGCCCGATGCCTTCGCACAGTCGTTTAGCCTGACGCCCTCGCACGCCTTCACACGGTCGTTCAACCCGACGCCCTTGCATGCCTTCACACGACCTGCGGCTTCGTTTTCTGCATTTTCCCTGGCTTAGTGTTTCGGCCCAAGAGTCCACCTACGCCTTGCCAAATTTCAGTCCTCTCTAAGTTCGCTTGCCATCCAACTCACATGAACACTTGGAAACTTACTTGAATGCTTTTTGCCACCATTCCAATGCTTAACTTATATGGCGGTTGGCCCATCGTTCGGGGCATTGACTCACTAAGCCGACCCATCATTTTGTCCAACTTGCCCCAACTTTGCGTCGGCGCATGGTGTGGGTGCTCATGTGCAGGACCGCCCCCACATATAAACTTTCACCGCCCAACACTTGGTCATTTTCACAAGATGACTTTCGCATCACACATTTCCTTCGTTCGGTTGGCTTGTCGGACCATTCGCCCGCCATGCGTCCGTGCCAACTCCCGTCAACTCGTTGGTTTAACGGGCTTGCCCGGCACGCTCGACTCGTGGGCTTGACATACTCCCCCACTCTAAACGGTTGTCGTCCTCGACAACACCATCATATGACATCGCAAAGTGTCGCTAGCTCCAACATCCAAAGATGTCCATGCTGCCTTCCTCTGCTTTGCCATCGTACAAACCGTAAAGGCTCATGTCTCCATAAATCGGAAAGTCTTCTCAACCCATGATCATCAACCACATCCGTCGCAATCCCCACATGCTGCTCCTACTGTGGAAAGTTGGTCCCTCCAACTAGAGCTACATGCTTACTGCAACATATTGTGTTGACCTCATCATGTATCGCTATCGTGTGAACTGCTGCCATGATACTCCAACACAATGCTAACACATTTATGTACATTTCTGGACCCCATGATTTGAACTAGTCGGGTAGCTAGTCTGACTGTCATGCCCAAACCATGAGAGTGCACATCCTCATGCCACCATCAGTAGTTTCTCCTAGCCTCTTGTCACAACATCAACTCGATCAAGAATCCATCTCCATCTCCATCAAAATGTAAGCCATGCCCAGGTCCATGAAGTAAACTCCATCTCGTCTTCAACATGTTGTCCATGATGTTTGGTGTCAATGTGCTGCATGAAATCAACCACATCTATCCCAACATCATCATCTATATGTGTAAAATCCATCCCCTCAAAGTGAAGAGATCCTCTCATCAAACCGACTCTCGATGTGCCACATCCAGGTCCATGAAGCAACCTCCATCATATCTGCAATGTGCCATCCCTCAAGTCTGCCAAAGAAACAAGTATACACTTGTCTCATCTCCTATGTATCAAAAGTGGTTAAGTCTCGGCTCAACCCATGCCCAAGTGTTGCCACCAAGGCATCATCGTTGTTGTAACTCCATCACTCCAAAGTGTCTCATATCGATCCTCCTCATCAAGTCACTCTTTCAAGAACACCCATACATGTACTCAAAAGTATGCACCTTATCCTACATCAAAGTTCCTGACCTCAGCTTCTCAATGCATCAAATCCTCAAAGTCCACCATAATATGAAGTCCCCAAAAGTCACAACGTCATGTCATCATGAGCTCCATGAGTCATCTCCAACCAACACCCTAGCAAGCATACATGTCTCGGCCCAAAGGTCTCTACAAGATGCCTCAGCTCTCCATGTAGTAGGAATGCTCCATAGTCTGCTCACAAATCCAACCAAGTTCATGGCCTTGTTGTACAATAGCGCACAACCTCTCCATCGACTCATAAAACATCTCCATGTCACATCAGAAAATCCACCCGCATAGCATCCCTGCCTTGGCACTCCTCATTGGATGCCCATAAGTGACACCTCTACAAGTGCTCCTGCATAATGTCCCTGCATAAGACTGCCATGCTCCATGTCTCCAACTCGATTTCCATGACACAAGTTTCCCATGTTGTCCAACTAAGTAGACCCATCACAACAATTGGTCATCCTCATCCAAGTCCGCAATCCGGTCTAGTGAACTCGGTCACCCAAACCATATCATCGTCACATGAGTCTCTCCCACCATGGCTCCCCCCACTAAAGGTTCCACCAAGACTTCCTCTTGGTCTCATCCATGAGAAGTACACCCAAGTATGATCAAACTCAAGTGTTTTCCCTTCTCCAATCTGTCCATGACTCATGCCGGGTACTTAGCCAATTTCTCCATATGGCTAAAGCATGACCCAATCCTCCACAATGATCATCAGGTTCCTCCCTTGTCACGAGCATTTTCACCTTCTGCCATAAGGTCACAAACAACCCCAACAAGCTCTGCAACAGCCAATGGTCCTTTCCTCTCCATACAAGGTCTCACGTAGACATTCATAGTAATATCCTCCATCACATTGGCAAACTGATTTTGCACTTCCCTGCATATGGTCCATCCACCAAAAGCTCCAATGAAACACAATTATAAGTACTTACTTCATCATGAGGCTCCTCCATGTGAGTTTCCTCATCCACCAATGTCTACAAACTACATGATCCTAGTCCAACTTGATCAATTTCAAGTTCATCCTCCATCGTTTTCATGCATGCAACATCCTCAAACATCACAACTTCCTCTTCTTTGTCAACACAATCTGCAGCTGCAACCTGCTCCATTGCACAACCAAGTCGAAGAAGTTTGTCTTCAACATTCCTTTCCAACACTTCAAGTTCATCTCAAATATGTGGGTTCTCCTCTTTCATCCACTTCAACTTGTATAAGTTCAGCAAGAGCCTCCCTTGACATTCTTCCAAACCTACCATGTCTTGTCGTTCAGCTTGGCCCAAGCACAATGCTTCACCCCTGCTAAACCTGTCATGAAGTATTACACTTCCCTGATACCACCTATCATGAAGTGCATCAGGATCAACTTTTTTGCAAATCCAATGCTCTAAATCAAGGGCTTTGATACCAACTGTCACGCCCCTACATTGGCAGTACTCTTCCAACCACACTATAGGAGGTGCGGCACCACCGACCACTTTCTTTTTAACAATACTTGCGATCATGGACTATGCCTACTTTCTATACTTAGTTTATTTTTCAACTTTCCTAAGTATATTTTCATTATCATAGTGGAAACATTCATACATCATTCATCATTATTATCTTTTAACATATATGCAGAACAGATAATAAACCGGGAGGGGCAACTCCTTGAAATATGAGTCTGCCTGATAATATCAATACTTCACAAATATTCAGTTTTACAGTCTTTGCAGGAAACCCCAAGTTTCCTTGGTAAAATATTTGCCAAATCATGCAAGTCGGCCTACACCGTTCACACTACCCAAAACACCGTTCGGAGTGCCCAAGGATACTTACACTTGTCGCACCTCATTCACCATCGCACTGTTCAGCACGTCATTCACCCTCGGCTCGTTCAGCCGAACGCCCTCAAATCGTTCAGGCAGACGCCCTCGTAGGCCCTCGCCCGTTCAATTGTTTAGCCCGACACCCTCGCACGCCCTCGCCCGTTCACTTGTTCGCCCCGGCACCCTCGCACGCCCTCGCCCGTTCACTCGTTCGGCCTGGCGCCCTCGCACGCCCTCGCTCTTTCGCTCGTTCGGCCTGACGCCCTCGCATGCCCTCACCCGAATGCCTTCGAATGACTTCGCCTGAATGTTCACTCATTCGATCGTTCGTCCTAGCGCCCTCGCACACTCTCGCTCGAAGCCTCTACACAACCTCGCCCGGTCGTTTAGACAAATGCCCTTGGACGCCCTTGCCCGGTCATTTGGCCCGACACCCTCGCACGGTCGTTCGGCCCAACGGCCTCGCACGCCTTCGCATAGTCGTTTAGCCCAACGCCCTCTTACGCCTTCACATGACCTACAGCTTCATTTTCTATGTTTTCCCCAGCTCAGTGTTTCGGCCCAAAAGTCCACCTACACCTTGCCAAATTTCAATCCTCTCCAAGTTAGCTTGCCCTCTAGCTCACATGAACACTTGGAAACTTGCTTAAATGCTTTTTGCCACCATTCCAACGCTTTACTTATTTGGCGGTTGGCCCATCATTCGAGGCATCGACTGACTAAGCCGACACACCATTTCGTCCAACTCACCCCAACTTCGCATTGGTCCATGGTGTGGGTGCCCATGTGCAGGACCTCCCCCACATATAAACTTTCACCGACCAATACTTAGTCATTTTCACAAGATGAATTTCACATTGCACGTTTCCTTCGTTCGGTCGGATCATTGCACCATTCACCCGCCGTGCGCCAATGCCAACTCTCGCCGACCCGTCGGTTAAACGCGCTCGCCCGACACGCCCGACTTGTGGGCTTGACAAGAGGGGAGGAGGTGAAGTCGAGACCTCGACCTCCATGTTGGTGGTGAAAATATTGTACACTGATGTGGAGTGGGTGATTTTGGTGTTGTGATGGTGGGTTATTAGCATGTTGAGGTCTTTTGGATGTGGCGGTGAGAGGGCATTAAAGTTGTGTGTGGAAGGTGCATCATGGATTCTATTCCTAGAGGTTGACATCCTATTGAGACTCTCCTCCTTCAGTCACGACTAGGTTGTACTGTGTTGTAAGTCATTTTCTCCCTAATCTTGCTTTTCTTCTATTTTGTTTTCCTAGGTCATTGGCCTAGAGTTTTTGGAATCCTATTTGTTGATTGGGAGGGTTGTGAGCAATGTTTGTGTTTGTTTTCTAGATATTTGAACTAGATTTCTTGGATGTTTGTGTTGAGAAAGTTTGGTATCATAATGTTTGTGCATGACTTCTTTGATGGTCTAGGAGTTCTGTGGGAATTTTTTGGGCCTCGTTAAACATCTCTTCATGCTCCTCATATATCCTAATTCTGAGAGTTTACTGTAAACTTTTCCCTCTCAAAAACTCATGACTTCTTTTTTTGGCTAATTGTGGTAGGTATGTGGGTTACAATGTTCGGGTATCCACTTCAATGGTGGTTGAGATAGTGAGCCCTTCAAATGGCATGGCCTGTATGATGAGTCTAGGTGATGAATCTTTAAGGTCGTGTGAGATCCCTCAGGAAGTTGTTGTTGGTTCATTCTCATATTTCTTTGCATGTCGTGGAAGTTTTTCACCTGTTACCCCTCTATTTCCATCATACAGACATACATATATACATATAAACATAGCATAAAACAATCATGATCCCTCACGACCCTATCAGACAATGGCATACATATATATACACACACACATTAGCATAATCATAATCACAACACAATTACTAGATATCATAAAGTCAAGGTTAAGAGAACATCCTTTATATGTGCACAACATGCACAACATTGAGAACAATAGTTCCCAACATAGCCAAGGCATATAATGCCTCAAATCCATTCACCTTACCGTCCTTGGTTATCTTCCACATGACTAACCTGCCACCATCCATTTATCCCATTTGACCCAACCAACTCAACCAACTATCATACTCTTACATTCAACCACCCTTATACATGCACGAGGCTTCATCTGAGTCTTATATTACTTGTTGGAATTCCTTCAGCTCTCCGAGAGCTCCATTAACTTCCTCCTTCCCCAACCAATTCTGAAGACCCTCAAAACATAAAAGGAAAGAACGTGAAATAAACAAGAATAAAACCATGAAAAACCAATAGCAATACAACACCACAAACAAAGTGGCATGGCCATGCACCAAACATATAAAAAAAAATTGCAAATCAAGTGCAAAAACATCACAAAGCACCGAAAGAAAAAAAAAAAGCAACAGGTACCATGAATCAATCCCCATGGGTTCCTAGTGCTTCCAAGGGAAAGGTAAACCCAAGTCTTCTACAATATTTCATGGCAGTCTCTTTTTCCATGTAATCCCCTGCATCATAATGCCATAAACACATAATTGTTAGTGCATAAATAGATATACAATATACTAGTTGCCTTACCTTGTCATCCCTAGCACGATGACCTGTAACTGAACACGTACACACATCATCTCTTAAGGGATTCCAATTCCTTGACAAATATAGCCATATAATAACAAGTTAACTACCATACATGACTATCTAACGCACGTGCATATGACTGCACTGAACAACTAACATTTGCCATGCATGTAACCTCAACAATAATAGGATGACATGAATGTATATAACCATAAGGAATATAACAATCGTTAACCATTGTACTTGCATGTTAAACATATAAACCTGTATGACGATCTGCTCTTACCCCGTAGTCCACTGCTGCAACCTTGCTCTCATAATCTGCTTCTCCTTCTCTATCTCAACCAACATATTAGCATCATGATGACACAAACCACAAAAATGACCATCATAGTGCATGAATAACAATCACATAGACAACTAACATGCATGTATAACAAACACATTCCACCCATCGAGTCCAAGTGTTTGAACCATACTTTAATACCACTTTGTATCCATCCTCCTCCCACATTTACCCAAGTTCAACAGTCTACCGGGGTACACATGTGATGAAGAGTTACTATTATATGACTTGACATCCTAGATACAATTAAGAAAGTGGGGCTGAAAACTAAAAGCTTATTGATCTTCCTCAGGAGCTACATGACCCCTAGGAGTTAAACAACCACTCCATGTGTCCAAACCGTGAGATAGGTTTTTTTTCACTTACCTAGACTTCTAGTCGCACGAATAACGCTGCAATCATGCAAATATATGCCTCAAGTTGTAGGCATAACACTGCATCCATGCAAATGCAGTCCCAATTTCTGAGTTTTGAGCTTGAAACCATAGAATCTGTGCCACCTTTTTAGGGCTAGACTCCATATCACTCCCCAAAACTGGACGAGAATTTCCAAAATAATGAATGACATAGAGACAAAGCCTTTAACATAAAACTTGAGCAAGGGCTTCACCTAACCAAGCCTAACCATGACAGATATTTCGTCAAACACATGTAATCTGTAGGCCATGAATACATAGATGAATGTATGTAAAGACTCCATCCTAGGGTCCTCTAACATAACTAAATTTCTCTAATTTCAAATACAATAAAACGGGAAATAATTTATTTCTAACTAAACATTTAATCGATGATAACTTACCATTAAAATTTATTTCCTACAATTAAATAGTGAGCATTTCATTTCAACCACTTACATGAGTAATCTATAAATAAAGGAATACCTATTCCGATGGCCTAGTTGAGATGACCCTGAGCTCCTAATCCTGCTGGGATGCTCCTTTTGACTACCGATTGATTTACCTCCCAGCCAACTAGGAAGTATTTTCTAGCCTAGGAAACCTCCACAGGTTCCCTAGCCTTCCGAGCCCAAGTCCAACCATATGTAGTGTGTCCAAGATAAACAATACTTGCCTTCTCTCCCTCCTCTCTTCCTTACCTTACTCTCAAACAAATCTTCCAAAACCACAACCAAACCAAAACCAAAACCAAGACCAAGCATCCCCTCTCCTCCCCTCATCCTTCCCCTTTTATGACCCATTCTCATCTCCACCTCAACCACCTCTCATTAATTTCATAACTACCCCCTCATCCTTACATTTGACTCTTCTTCTCCCAAGTAAATTTGAGAGGACATTTTGGGGATGAGATATGAATATATAATTTGGTAATTAATTGGAGAGGACCATGTCTTCTCCCAAGTAAATTTGAGAGGACATTTTGGGGATGGGATTTGGTAATTAATGGAAGAAGACCATATCCTATCAAAATTTAAATTTGAGGAGGTAAGCTGGGAATTGAATGGTAATAAAATTTATATCAGTAATAAATTTACAGTTTTACCAATGTAGGTATGTACCAATATTTCTTGATAATTATAAGTCAATATTTTAAGGTAATTTAAACACTAGAAAATTTTGCATGATAAGATTAAGTAGGGAATTACATACACTCCTCCTTCAGAAAACTTCATCCCGAAGTTAGAGTGTAAAAGATACAAGGAATTTGATGCAATTTTCAAATAAGGAAAAACAAAATAAGGAGAGAGTTATAGTAGTAAAATTTGATAAGTTAGACAATGACATCACATTCCATCAATAGTCTCCAACTGATCTATATCCTCCTATCCTTCCTGACCTACTTTTGTTCCCACCCTATCCATCCTTTGCTACTATATACGGTGGCATCGGCTATACCAATCTAACCACTGATCAAACCAATATGGTGGAAGAGTTGACTATATTGACCTAACTTCCCCAGCAGGCAACTCGTAATCATCGTCACATGTCTAGGGGAGTGTGTCCACCACTTCGCTCCCACGATTCTAGGTCTGGAGGTTACACGGTGGGAAATACCTCCACCCCTCCTCACAACTAGGCTGTTGTGGGTCAACACCCTAATATGGACCACACTACAACGCTGGTTGGATACTTGTCATGGAATAATCTAGTCAAGTAGTCTTGTCACCTGTCATTCACATTTTACCCATGTCATAAGAGTCCATATCCAGTAGATACAAAATGTAATAGAACAATGTACATTATACCTTTCCCCATGAGATGTCTCGACCTTCCCCCAATGGAAGAGTAGATCTTGGCTATCGTATAGTTCTTTCCAATCTGTGGGTTAGCTCTCATTCATGCATTTATATAACAACAAGATATATATAGATAAGTGATCTTTAAACATCATGTTATGTCTAGTATCCACATGTCAATATTGCAGTTCATACTGTAAATAAATCATAATTTCACTAAGTCATTCATTAAATAAATCATATCCATTTGAGCCATACATGAAACAACAATAATTCTGATAAGTCACGCACTAGATAATTCATCACTAAGTGAGTCATACATTTGGTCATACATCAAACATTTCCATCATCAATACCAAATCCATCAAATGATTTATATAAGTAGTTTTAGGTGTCCAACTAAATGCATCAATATTACATAACGTTCGTAAATAAATAACATGGAACTGCAAAATATAACCTTAGCATAGGTAGTTGTCTAAGTAAAAAATGGGCATCACAGATGCTCAAAAAGTGAGGGGTATTCACGATGTATAGTCTCTACATCCTCCCAAGTAGTAGATCATGGGCTATACTTGTCCCACTAGACCTTAACTTGGTCCATCGTGCGACGCCTGAGCTGTCAAATCCTACGGTCCAATATGCGTAATGGTTCCACCACTATGGTTCCCATGTCTGAGACCTGCAATTCCCTCCAATCCAGTTTGTGAGATTCATCAGAAACATAATATCGTAAAACAGATACATGAAAAACATCATGAGTTTTATGCAATTGGGGTGGTAGTACAAGATGATAGGCAACTGGTCCAATCTTCTCCTTGATCCTAAAAGGTCCTACGAACTGAGGTGACAACTTCGTCCCTTTCCCAAACCGAATGGTGCTTTTGTTGGGTTGGATACAAATAAAAACTTGGTCCCCTACTTCATAGCTATGATCAATCCTATGTGAATCAATATAACCCTTCTTTCTATCCTGTGCTTCCTTTAACCTTTGTTGAATCTGCTTTACCTATTCCTCCATTTCTTGAACTAATTCTGTCCCGACTATTACTCGGTCCTCCGACTTTTCCCAACTCAACGATGTCCTACATGGCCTTCCATATAGAGCTTGATAAGGAGGCATCTCGATTGAATTGTGGTAACTGTTATTATAGGAAAACTCTACCAATGGTAAGTACATTTCCCACTAAGTCTGATTATCCATGACGTACATCCTAAGCATGTCCTCAATAACCCGATTTACTCTTTCAATCTACCCATCTGTTTCTGGATGATATGCAGTGCACAAGTTCAACTGTGTCCCTAGTGATGATTGCAAACTTGTCCAAAAACTAGATGTAAATAGAGAGTCTCTATTAGAAATGATCTTTGTGGGTAACCCGTGTAGTTGAATAACTTCACTTATAAAAATTCGTGCCACATCAATAACATCATAAGTGTCTCTTACCAGAATGAAATGGGCACTTTTGGTCAATTTATCAACTATAACCAACATAGCATGGTGCCTCTATGACGTCAGTGGCAAACCCACAACAAAATCCATGGAAATTACCTCCCATTTAGACACAGGGATGTCGTGTGGTTGTAGGAGTCCTACTAGATGGCAATGATCATCCTTCACTTGTTGACATTCAAGACATTTGGCGATAAACTGGAATATGTCGTGCTTCATGCCTGCCCAAAAGAAGATTTTCTTCGTGTTTGCATACATCTTATTTACTCCAGGACGTGCACAATAGAGTGCTCTATGTGACTCTTCGAGGATGGTCCTTCTTATACCCCCTTCCTTAGGTATGTACATTCTCCCTTGAAATCTCAATAGTCCATCTGGTTCAAGGACATATTCCTCGAACTTTGGTTCTATCTGCTTCCCACTCTGGAGTGCTGAGATAACCTTTAGATACCAACCATCTTCAAAGAGTTTCTCCAACAGATGTTCCCTCAAATTTACCTTTAAGGCTACTAGGGAAAAGGTTCGTGGGCTCCTGCTTAGTGCATCAACCACTACATTCTCCTTTCCCTTGATGTACAAGATCTCAAAATCATACTCACTCATGAATTCGCTCCACCGCCTTTGTCTAGCATTCAAATCCCTTTGAGTGAAGAGATGCTCCAGGCTTTGATGATCTGTTCTTCACTCAAATATTGTCCCAACGAGGTAGTGTCTCCACAGTTTCAAAGCTAATATCATTGCTGCTAATTCTAAGTCATGGGTAGCATACAACTCTTCGTGTTTCTTCAATTTTCTAGATGCATAAGCTATTACTCTGCCTTCTTGCATCAATAGTACACCCAATTCTTACTTTGAAGCATAAGTTCATACAGTGAAGTCTTTTTCCATGTCCAGTACTTGAAGGATCAGTGCACTATTTAGTAACCTCTTCAGTTTTGTGAATGTAGTGCCACATTCATATGCCCTTTCATACCTGACCCCCTTTTCCTGTAATGTGGTGATGGGTTTTGCAATCCTCGAAATCCCTTCCACAAACCTGCGATAATACCCTGCTAGCCCCATAAAACTACGTATCTCATGAGCATTTTTTGGTACTGGCCAATCCATTATGGCCTTCACCTTTTCCGGGTCAACTGAAATTGCTTCTCCTGAAATGATGTGCCCAAGGTAATGAACCTTCTTCTGAAAGAAGGAACATTTTGACAATTTCCCATACAATTGACTTTCCCTTAAGCATGTCAATACAACCCTTAGGTTCTTCTCATGCTCCTTTTCACTCTTGGAATACACAAGAATGTCGTCCAGAAAGACTTGCACAAATTGGTCCAAATACTTCCTGAACACACCATTCATGAGGCTCATGAATACTGTTGGTGCATTGGTCAAACCAAATGGAACAACTACAAACTCATGGTGCCCAAACCGAGCTCGAAATGTAGTTTTTGAGATGTACTCTTCCTTAATCCTCAATTGGTGGTATCCCGATCGTAGAACGATCTTTAAGAAAATCGTTGCTCCCTTCATTTGATCAAATAGGTCATCTATTCAAGGTATCGGGTACAGATTATTTATTGTGGATCATTCAAGTCCCTATAATCTATGCAATGTTGTAAGGAATCATCCTTCTTCTTGACAAAAATCACTGGTGCACCCCAAGGTGAAATACTAGGTCTGATAAATCCCAGATCTAAGAGCTCTTTTAACTGCATTTGCAACTCACAAAGTTTTGGAGTTTTCATCCTATAGGGTGTCTTAGATATTGGTTCTGCACCGGGTTTTAGGTTGATTGTGAAATCAATCTCCCTTACAGGAGGTAATCGAGGCAATTCCTTAGGAAAAACATCCTTGAATTTAACAAAATTGGGTGTTGATCTAGGGAGGGTCCTTTCTGGTCACTTACAACCTCGACCACATATAGCTTGCAACCTTGTCGAAGAAAACGTTTTACCTTCATCATGGATATGAATCGTAGCGACATTCCTGTCTTGATTCCAAAAATCTCAATTGCCCTACCTTCATCATCTAAAAAAATCACCTTCTTCTTGAAATAGTCTACCAAAGCTCAATGAGATTCTATCCAGTCCATTCTAATAATTACAATCATACATCCCCAATGCTGTGACGTATACCGTCAAATTAGTCGTAAACACCCCGAGGTTTACCTAACATTGGTCAAAACTAGGTCCTACTGCTTGTTTTATCCCAGAAGCCATCTCAACTTGCTTAAAGTCATCGTACTCATAGGCTGCCAACCCACATTTTTCTAATGCATCTGGTGAAATGAAATTATCTGTAGCACCTGAATAAAACAAAATTTTAACTTTTACTTTGTTTATCATACCTAAGGTTTCTACCATGGTAGATTGGTGTTCAACTTGCTGGTTATCAATTGTTGCATAGATTCGATAGTGGCTACTTGCGTGTGCCACCCGCACCACCCCCCCCCCAAAACAATTGGTACTTTTCCTTCTCTACGATTGTTACCAGCTTGTAACTCAGGGTAGTCATGCTGGTAATGAGGTCCCCCGCATCCCCAACAAGTGATGCATGGTAGACCTTGAACAGAATGTTGGGGAATTATTTGGAAAGAGTTCCTTCGCTTGGGACCCCTGCCCCTATTTGTTGCTCCTTGCGTATGACCTTCATTTGAACATGCCCTTGAAGTTGCGGGTGAAGCTGCACTAGTAACCATTGAAATCCCCATTGTCGGTGCTCTGGGTACAACCATGTTTCCATATGGTGGTGGCCTCAAACTTCCTCCCCTGGGGTAGGTACGAGGGGCCTTCCCCATAAACCTTGGTTGGCATGGAAAAATGGTTTTGTTTCCACCCTTTAAGTCTAAGTGTTCTTCGACATAACAAGCTTTTTCCACAGCTTATGCAACTGAGGATGGTTTCCACATTCGCACCATTTCCCTAATCTTAGGGTTCAATCCATAAATAAAATGATCTGCTTGGTGCTGATCAGTATCCATGAAGGAGGCATACTTGACCAATTCCATGAATCTTTTTTCATATTCTTCTACTATACAATTTCCTTGTACCAAGGCATGGAAGGCTCCTACCTGTTGTTCTTCATAATATGCTGGTAGGTACTTTTTCCTGAATCTGTCCTCAAATAACTCCCAAGTAACTACGTCCGGAGTGAGGTCTATTTGACGCTCTAAGTTACCCCATCAATTCAGAGCACTATATCTCAGTTGGAATATTGCTATTTTATCTTTTGAATTGGAATTATATTCCCTTAGTGTGAAGCACCTTCTCATCCCTTCTAACTAGGCTTTTTCACGTTTGCTGGCATGACCTCATGCAAACTCCGGGAGATTAATCCTTTGGAGCTCCCTAGTAATGTCCTCAATTGGAGGTCCTTTATCAGAGTCTCTTGATCCCTCAAGATTTCCTTACCCTAAGGGAGGGTGCTCCACTTTCACTTCATTTGTTTGGCACCCTTTTAAAGTCTCATTAATTGCTTCTAGGGAACGCAAGATGAGAGTCAATTTTGGTGAAGGTAATGGGTTATTTGTAGGAGGTCCTTGTGATGACTCTCCCTGAACTTGATTTCTCCACGTCCTCACCATTTTGAATTGTCCAAATATCTGCATGATGCGCAAGACTCATTAATCCCTCTTAGGACTTATCCCTCTTAGTTGACTCACATATATGTGTATAACGATAGTCATAAGTTTTCCTTTTACTATGCTCGTAAACAAGCATTATTAGTACTGAGAATATTCCCAAGGATCTACCGAATCCTCTTATGAGTGAGTTCTACATAACTTACAAATTTTCTCTTGAGACTCGCTAGGGTATTGGTGCATTGTACTTGTAAGTCATGCTCTAACACAAATTGTTTTCTTTAGTACCATAACTATAATTTAATATTGAGCTAATTAATAACTTGGTTTAATATATTCAAATAATTAAGTCAAATGCTAATGTGAATAATACCCTTTTTAGTCATGTCTTCCTTCTATGGCCATTAGTTGTTCCTTCCCACCCTTTTATATTATGTTTTTAAAATCCTTTGTGTCCATTTTATGAATCTTGGAACCCCCTAAGGACATATAAACAATTGGAAGAGGCAGTGTCTTTGAAGCAAGGTTCCTAAGCAATTATCCATGAACACATATATATATATTTGCAATAATTAGTTTAAAGAGGAAAAATTACATTGCCAAAATAAATGTGACTTCTTACTAGCTTCATAAACACTATATAAAATATTTTTTTAATGTATATTAGTATATAGTATTAGATAAAATTATATATATACCAATTGTGAGCATCTTTATATCATCTCAAAAAAAAATTGGAGAGCCTTTCCATGTATATATATATAATGTTTTATATATAAATGAGAGAATTTTATTTATAGACAAATGTTGTGATTTAGGCACAGGAAATTTTACACAGTGGAAGTTTGTAAATAAAATTTTTAGTTATGATTGCTTAACTAAAACTTAGTTGTTTAAAAGAATGAGAATATATATTTTTAATGAAAATACCAAATTTCATTAAGGATGTGGCACTAGGCATCACGTTCTTTGAGTGGGCCGGGCAATAGAGTGGCTACAATCATAGTGTGACAACCTCTTACGCATTCTGTTGGCTATGGAGCATGATTGTTTAGAGGTATTTGTTTCAGCCGGATATATACCTCAGGAAGTTTGTACACCCCTCCACATGGGGGGGTGCGGGGGGGCCGATCCCCCCCAGTTAGGGGGTCCGAGGGCCAGTAGTCCCCCGGTGGGGGTTTCGGGGGCAACGCCCCCGAAGCTAAAAATAGATGTAAAATTGCCTTGTAAAAGTATAGTAATTTCTAGTCAATCTGGGCCATTCATTAGGTGGATGATCTGACGGTAGAACTTATGTTTAGTTTATGGTTTTTTGCCCTAGAAGGCAACCCCTCTCTTTGTATGAGGGCATTGTATTGAGGCTGAATAATAGAGGTGTATTCTCTGAGCGAGAAGCAGAGAGATGAGACTGTGAGAGAAAACAAAGGATATTACAGTGGATCTACTGTAGGTTGTGTCTCTTTATTTTGCTGGATAATAGAAAGGAAGGACTAGCTGTTCGGGGTGGACATAGCCCAAAATGGGTGAACCACGTATATATGTGTCTCTCTTGTTTTATGCGTTTTTTGTGTTTATATTTCTGCAATATTGTATGTGTTCCATTGCTCCGTAATATATAATTTTCTAACACAATCTTTGAGATGTTGTCTAGGGATGGTTTATCTAGGGTTATAGAGGAGTGGCAAGATTCGTACTGGAAACAAAACCCTGGTTCTGGTCCAAGGGTTTATTGAACATTTTCAGAAACATTGGCTCAGAGGTGAGCTAGTCATAGTTCGGAATGCATTAGATGGTTCATCAGGTCTGAGTTGGGAGCCCATGGTTATGTGGCGAGTTGTTCGAGATTCTGGTGGCAAGTTTAATGCTGATACAAAACAGTGAAATCCATTGATTGCCTAGATTGGTGTGAGGTTGAGATCAACATTCACCATTTCTTTAAAGGGTATCTAGAAGGTCACATGCATAAGAATGACTGGCCTGAGATGTTGAAGTTGAAGGATTGGCCTCCCTCAAATTTCTTTGAAGAGCTTTTACCACGACATGGAGCTGAATTTATCAGTGTATTGCCTTTTCAGGAGTATACCCATCCTGAGTGTGCCCTTCTCAATCTGGCTTCAAAGATTCCTGATCATTGTTTGAAGCCTGACTTAGGGCCAAAACGTACATTGCTTATGGCACGCGTGAAGAACTTGGTAGAGGTGATTCAGTGACAAGGTTGCATTGTGATATGTCTGATGCGGTGAATATTTTGACACACACTGCTGAAGTCAAGTTCCCCATTTGGCAACAAGAGAAGATAGAAAAGATGCAGAAATCCTTTCGATCATTAGATTTGAAAGAACTTTTTGTAGATTCTGAGAAAGTTTGTGACATAGTTAGGGTAGAAGATTCAGGAAAGGCAGCCAATAAAGTGGAATCAAAAGCAGAAGCATCTAATATATCAGGCTCTGATAGTATTACCAATGATAACTCTCCATCACTAGAGGACGTTGAACTGCCCAATGAAATTCAGTCTAAAGTCACTGGAGACACTACTGATTACATGGAAGATGATCTCTAGGATATGAATTCAGTGAAGTCTGATAGTCTGCGAAAATATGAAGGTCATAGTGATGATTGGAAGGAAATTGGTACAATGAAGTCAAAGGAAAACACAGATGCCATGGTTGGGGGGAGCCAGCTGGGACATCTTTCGTAGACAGGATGTGCCAAAGTTGCAATGTTATTTGAGGAAGCATTGCAAGGAATTTAGACATATTAATGCCCTTCCTATTGATTCGATTATACATCCCATTCATGATCAATCATTTTTCTTGAATGAGGAGCATAAGAAAAGATGAAGGAAGAATTTTCTGTGGAACCGTGGACATTTCAGCAACACCTTGGTGAAGCAGTTCTAATTCCAGCTGGATGCCCTCACCAAGTTAGAAACTTGAAGTCATGTATAAAAGTGGCACTTGACTTTGTTTCACCCGAGAATGTCCAAGAATGCATTCGTTTGACTGAGGAGTTCCGCTTGCTTCCAAAAATCACAAGGTGTTATATACCTAGGGGGGATAATATGGGGTACCAAGGGTGGTACCCAAGGTAATAATGTAATAATGGGATGGGCCATAGTAATAAATAAGGTGGTTAACCCATGTCATATAAGGGACCACAAGTAGTTAATAATAATGTAATGGGCCCATGGTATTAGTTGAGGGTATGAGGGAACCATGGTAATGACCCATGGTATTGTATGTATGAGGCCTATATAGAGGCTAGAGACTCCACATGGAGGATATGAAGTCAAGGAATATTGTATGAACAGGCATATGGCTTGTGGAGTGTTCTCCTTCCTTAAGGAGTGAATGTATGGTGTTGCCCTACCATAAGGGTTTGATCAATAAAGAAGCATTTCTATCTATTTCTATGTTATTGTTTCTGGGTTATTGTTATTCTCATATATCTTTTAGATCAGATCTACAACAATTGGTATCAGAGCACTTTCTTGGGCAAACCGTGGAGATTTTTTTTTTTTTTTTTTTAATTTTTGCAGGGATTTTTGGGTGGCGAAATTGCAGATCAGATCTGTATATTTTGGTGCAAGATCTGCAAAATATAATTGCAGATCTGTATTCCTGGTGAAAAAATAGCTGATTTCAAAAAAAAAATTGGTTGAATCGGAGTCCGGATGAAGAAGATATCGCTGATTTAAAAATCAGTGAGGTTGCAGACAACTTTCAGGGCAGCGATTTTGCGGTGCAGATCTAGACGTCCTAGTACAAGATCTGAAAAATATAATTGCAGATCTGGATTCTTTGGGAAAAAATACCCAACTTCAAAAAAAAAATCAGTCGAATCGGAGTCCGGATGAGGGAGATATCGCTGATTTAAAATCAGCTCTTTTTTCAGAAATTTTGGGTGACGGCGGGAAAGTAGCAGCGCAGATCTGTAATTCCAGTGTCTGAATCAGGATTTCTATCACATGGGCAGATGCAAAATGGTTGCTCCATTTCCAAAAACAGGTTATAATAGAGATTCTGAGCAATATTGACGAAACTGTGACAATTTCAACTTTTCGCCAAGTAAGTGAATTTTTTTTTCCAAACCATTCATGGCTTCTAGCAAGGTTCTATACTTTACAGGAAAAGATGATGGTCCTACTATTGAAGAATACATAAAACAACAGAAGTGGGTATGGAAAAACCTTTGGAGGGATTCATGGCGGTTGGGTTTCAAAGATGAGGCTTACAAATGGTATCTCTCACTTGATGACAAACAGTTGACCAAACTTTCAGATGCAGAATATGAAAAAGTCCTTTTAGACAAATGGTCTCGTGCTAGAAAAAAGGAGAATGAGACTCATAAGGGATTATTTGCTACAGGTGTCTCCTTATTGCAGATTCATGGATTGCTTCAGAAAGAGAAGATCATTGTTTCTATCAATCCTAGTTGTAAACATAATTTTATCAGTGTTAATTTGGAAAAAAAATTGCAAGTCCTAGCAAAACAAATTGAACATACACAGGTTGATAATGAGGATGTTCAAGTGTAAAAGGATTTGAAGATTTCTATGGATAAATATGTGTTGCATGGTGATTTTTACGCTTCAGAGATGGATAATATGGATGTTGTTTTGGGATATCCTTGGATGGAATCCGTGGGTACTATCAATATTAATGTGCAGAAGAAATTCCTGAAGCTATGGTATAAAAAGAAGAAAATTACATTACAGGATATTTCCATCCATAAACAGGTAGAGCACATGGAGGCTGAAGCAGAAGATGTTCAAGGGACTGACATATCAGATGATGAGCCTTTGATGATCGACAATCAAACATAAACAGAGGCTGCAGAAGAAAAGGTTACAAGTGATAATACATCAGAGGAGGGCTCAGTGGTTGAAGTCATATTGAAAAAGAAGACACCACAACAGACACCATAGCAGGGTGAAGTCAAGCAAAAGCCATCGTGGGTTAAAACTTCAACATATCATCACCCACATAACCCCGCAAGACAACCATCAAGATGGAAACCAAGTAGTCACATGACAGATAGAAAGGAAAGACGATCCCCCTACTACACATCAACACAGAAGAGCTGCCATGGTCAACTTCCATCTCAAGCGAGCGAGACACCAGCGAGATCGAGGGTTCACCTTTCTCTTGGATGGCTAGATGCACGTGCATGGTACCAGTGGACTACTCTTTTGAGTAGATCTTATTATTTATGTTCTTCCCATGTTTCGGGGACGAAACATGCTTAGGGGGGTGGAATGTTATATACCTAGGGGGGATAATATGGGGTACCAAGGGTGGTATCCAAGGTAATAATGTAATAATGGGATGGGCCATAGTAATAAATAAGGTGGTTAACCCATGTCATGTAAGGGACCACAAGTAGTTAATAATAATGTAATGGGCCCATGGTATTAGTTGAGGGTATGAGGGAACCATGGTAATGACCCATGGTATTGTATGTATGAGGCCTATATAGAGGCTAGAGACTCCACATGGAGGATATGAAGTCAAGGAATATTGTATGAACAGGGATATGGCTTGTGGAGTGTTCTCCTTCCTTAAGGAGTGAATGTATGGTGTTGCCCTACCATAAGGGTTTGATCAATAAAGAAGCATTTCTATCTATTTCTATGTTATTGTTTCTGGGTTATTGCCATTCTCATATATCTTTTAGATCAGATCTACAACAATTGGGGGTACCAAGGGTGGTACCCCATATTATCCCCCTAGGTATATAACACAAGGCCAAGGAGGACAAGTTAGAGGTAAAGAAAGTGGTACTCTGTGCAACGAGTTCAGCAGTGAGAGAAATTCGGAAATTGACATTGGACCCAAAAGGTGCGAATCTTGGAGTAGAGAACCCAAATTTGACAGACTTGGTTTCCCAAAATCTGGAAAAAATGAATAAATGGAAGAGAGAACACGACAGTTGAATGGATATCTTCTTCTTATTCATTTCTTGTGCAGTGTTTTTGAGAAATTTGATTGGGATGGGCTGATGTACTTGGCGGCCTGCAGTTTTTAGATAGAATAATGAAAAAAAATCTATTCAAACAGATCGACAATGCAAAATTCAAGCATTATTTTGCAGAGAAATCTGAAGTTCAGCCTTGTTGCTTTTCATCTGTATATATGGTCAATTCCATTTGATTTCAGTTATTCCAAGTTTTCCTTCCTTTGAAGTCAATAAGGCAAATGCTTTCCAGGCGCAGTGATTCTGGAAAATTGATTGTGGTTCATTGATGTTGCTCAAGCAAATGGAAAGCTGAGAAATGAGGGGGCCAATTGGACAATTAGCCAATGTTGACGTTAGTATCTGTAAGAGTCCCGTCACTTGAACCATATGCCTAAAGGAAAATGATGATAATTTGAGAGCCTTTTATCAGTTCATGATGCCTCTTATAAATTATGAAGGAGTTGGGACTTGGCCAGAAAGGTCTTGAGCAGATGAAGAGATGTTTAATAGTTTTAATTGTTGTCCATTGTATGGAAGGAAACTTCGATGAATAAAGGCATTGGCAAATGAATGAAACTGTTAGAGATATGGAACCACAAATAATATTTTTGAATATGCAGTGGGAAATCATAGATTAAATGAGCTCGAACATGTGAGACAACCACATGTGAAAGTCACATAGCCTATGTTTATTAGTCATCGTGTTACCACCAAGGCAAATTGCGACTAATAAATTCCAATTTTCTTAACAACGAAGATTTTATCTGCACCCTTCACAGAGGAGGATCTTATTCGAGTTGGTCATTCAAAATATTA
Organism: Pinus tabuliformis; assembly: GCA_031772625.1. NCBI lineage: Eukaryota > Viridiplantae > Streptophyta > Pinopsida > Pinales > Pinaceae > Pinus > Pinus tabuliformis. Next base: position 1,116,595,516 of record CM062819.1, read on the forward strand.
TTAGGTGTCTCAAGGCTTCTGAAACAAGAATCTGACTCCTTCACTGAAGGAAGTCATCGATACACCATTGATTTAACTTTACAGAGTTCTTGGAGTAGTTAAAAGCAATGTTGAGATAAAAATTAGACTTGAATTGAAAAAGAAGGAGTTGCAGCTCACAGGTGAGTACTGCACCTGGAGACTGCACTCAAACAAAGAGAACTATCTCCGTACACTCTACATTCATCAAATGAGTAATTACATCATTAAGTACATTACTGAAATCAGGAAGTTGCAACCAAACTCCTAAACTCTAGGAACAAATCCTAAGCTAAGGAGATACGTTACAACTTGTGTAACCATTTCTCCATTAATACAGAATAATATTAATTATTTTCAACTCCCCCCCTTAATGGATAAAGGATTATCCTGAACTCCTAGCATCCCTCTAAACAATTCAAACTTTACACGCCCAAGAGGCTTAGCAAAAAATATCAGCCATGTTATCACAAGTTTTACAATATTCAACACATATCTCTTTTAACTGTAGTTTCTCTCGAACAAAATGAAATTGAGTATCGATATGTGGCTCCACACAATGCTTGGTACTCAGCTTCACATGAAGATAGAGCTACAGTGCTCTGCTTTTTGCTGCTCCATGCTATGACCCCGGATCCAATGCTGAATGCGTAACCTGTGATAGATCTTTGATCATCCAAGTTACCTGCCCAATCGGAATCTGAAAAACCTGCTAGAATAACATCAGAAGTGTCAGTGTACAAAATGCCATAATTACTAGTACCACTAAGATACCTCACCACACTTTTTGCTGCAACCCAGTGACTTTCGAGTGGTTTTGACATGAACTGGCTCAACACACTAACAGAGTATGCCAAATCTGGTCTAGTTGTAGTCAGATATATCAAACTGCCAACTAGCTGTCTATACATGGTGGCATCCACCTCTTTAGTATCGTCGTCACTGCTCAACTTTAAGTTCTGCTGTAATGGTGTTGCTGCTGATCTGCATTGCTCCATTCTGAACCTTTCCAGCAAGCTTCTGGCATACTTCCCTTGAGTAAGAAAGGTTTGTCCAGAGTCTTTCCATACCTCCAATCCCAAGCAATAATGAAGGTTTTCGAGGTCTTTCCATCTCAAACACTTGTAACATCTGATTTCTTTGATCAGATTGTTAGAATTCCCTATTATGATCATATCATCTACATACAAATAAATCAAAATAATTTGCCTCTGTTTCTTAAACTTGGTATACAGATTTGGATTATTCAAGCCCCTATGAAAGCCATGCTATATAAAAAATGAGTCAATTTTCTCATACCACGACCTGGGTGCCTGTTTTAAACCATAAAGTACCTTTTTCAATTTACACACAAGATGTTCCTGCCCCTTTTTCACAAAACCTTCAGGCTGTACTAAATAAATTTTGTTGGAAATAATACTGAGAGGGGGGGTGAATCAGTATTATCAAGTTCTTTTAATAAATCTTCCTTATTTATTCTTTGAATTATTTTTGCATGTCAGTACCATAAAATAATGAGCATGAACAAAGAAAACAGATAGTCACACCAAAGAACACAAGATGTAAGGTGGAAACCCAATGTGGGTGAAAACCACCTGCTGCAATATGTCTCTATCTTCTTTCAAATTAGAAACTCCTTTTACAATGGTTTTGTACTGGTGCAGTCCTTTACCAGTACGCAGGCTGCAACCTACAGAGAGCTACAACTCTCTCTCGTTTTCCAGTCTCTCCTGGAAGGGAGCTACAACCCCCTACTTCTTTTATTTCAAGGACCACTTTTCATAAATTTTCAAACTGGATCCAAGAACATCAAAAACCCATCAACTACACCTGCATCATCAATCTCTGATTTCACCAAAGCCAACCCGCATACAGATCTGCAAATATTTCCTTATAACTTTGCAGTTGTTACATCAGACATACCCAGATCATAACATGTGTAAAATAAAACATGCATCAATAATTCAGACCCAGATTATTAGATTTATAGATCAAGCGTATGCCACATATCACAGATCAAAATCATATAGAGATACCACTATTCCAACCTTAAGATTTTGACCCATCAATAGAACTTATCCTTCTCCTTACGCTCAGGTTCCTTCTTCATTCAGATCCAGATCTGCACCAAAACCCAATCACAATATTCCAGATCTAGCACTTTATCAGATATTCGATAATTCAGAAGATGCTTTGCCAAATGATCTCCTTCCTCTTTTATAGTCTTAGGCCTTTCACAATACCACGGGCCAAAACCATAGGATCAAAAAACTGTTGGACTAATACCATGAACCAACCATGAAAGTACGTGAGATCAACACTTTTGGATGCAATACCGCGGGCCAAAACCATAGGATCAAAAACTGTCGGACTAATACCATGAACCAACCATGAAATTGCGTGAGATCAACACTTTTGACGAGGTACCATGGTCCAAAACCATAGGTTCAAATACCAAGGACTAACTACCATGGACCAAAGGTAAGTTCTCCAACATATACGCGCTTTTCCTTGCATGAAAGTGCGTACCATGGTCCAAAACCATAGGTTCAAATACCAAGGACTAACTACCATGGACCAAAGGTAAGTTCTCCAACATATACACGCTTTTCCTCATAGGTTCAAATACCAAGGACTAACTACCATGGACCAAAGGTAAGTTCTCCAACATATACACGCTTTTCCTCATAGGTTCAAATACCAAGGACTAACTACCATGGACCAAAGGTAAGTTCTCCAACATATACGCGCTTTTCCTTGCATGAAAGTGCGTGAACTTTTTCTCTACATGAAATAAACTTTTCTCTGCATAAAAGTGCGTGAACTTTTCTCTACATGAAATAAACTTTTCTCTGCATAAAAGTGCGTGAACTTTTCTCTACATGAAATAAACTTTTCTCTGCATATAAGTGCGTGAACTATAATTTATTATCTGAGATGAGTGGGTTGCCATCAAGTACAACATATGTATCATAATGCCAACAAATTTCTTCCTTCAAGTCACCATTCAGAAATGTAGACTTAACATCTAGCTGGTGTAGCTGCCATTTGTGTTTTGTTGCTAAGGAAATCAACATTCTAATGGTGTTTAATTTGGCTACAGGAGCAAAGGTGTCATCGAAATCTATTCCCTCTTGCTGTGAGTAACCATTTGCTACCAGTCTAGCTTTAAGTTTCTCTATACTCCCATCTGCATTTATTTTTGGTTTATACAGCCATTTGCATCCTATGGGGGTTTTACCTTTTGGCAATTCAACCAAATCCCAAGTATGGTTTCTGTTTATTGATTCTATTTCCTCATACATTGCAGCCCTCCATGCATCAAATTTATTTTCTTCCTCATAATTTGCAGGTTCTATAATGTTTAAAATCTTTGACATTAATGCATAGTCTTTCAATTTAGAAGGCAATCGAGTCTTCCTACTTGATCTCCTTGGTAGGGGACTTACCTCAAATCTGTGTATTTCAGCCTTTTCTAGGCTTGCATCATTGATTACGTTACCTGTTACTTCTTCTTCTTGTTTCTGCTCCTGCTCTTCATCTTCCTCACTGTTTTCTTCCATTAGCAATGGAATGTGCCAATCACTGTTAGAGTCATCCTTTCCTTCTTCAACCTGTTCTAGTTCTAACATTGTAAATTCCCCAGGATTCCCAAGATTGAAAGGACCAACATGTTCGCCCTCCATAAGTCACATAAGGCCTTCAACCAGATCAGAAACGAACTGGAAACTCCGTGTCTGTTTCCCATTTCCATAGACTGTCAAAGGCTCCTTGCGCAAAGCCTGAGCAACAAAATTACTTACAACCCGACCATCATCAAGGCACATTCGCGGACCGTATGTATTGAAAATTCGAGCAATCTGAACCTCAACATTTGCTCCCCTGTGATAATCCATAGTCAGAGTTTTGGCTGTTCTCTTACCCTCATCATAGCAACTGCGGACTCCGATGGGATTAACATTGCCCCAGTAAGCTTCAGTTTGAGGATGTTCAAGAGGATCTCCATAAACCTCACTAGTACTTGTAAGCAAAAAACATGCCCCAACACGCTTGGCAAGTCTGAGTATGTTCAAGGTTCCCACATCATTAGTTTTGATAGTCTTCACAGGATTGTGTTTGTAATGCACAGGGGAAGCAGGGCAAGCCAAATGGTAGATCTGATCAACCTCCAACAATAAGGGTTCCACAACATCATGCCTTATCCGTTCAAACCTCGGATTGCCAAAATGATGCAAAACATTCTCCTTCCTTCCTGTGAAGAAATTGTCGACAACAATAACACTGTCGCCTCTTGCCATGAGCCTGTCAAGTAGATGACTGCCAACAAAGCCAGCTCCACCCGTCACGACAACTCGCAGGGACTTTCTCTTCAAACCTAGGGGCACTTTAGCCCCCGAATTCACCATCGAACCCGAATGATACTGAGCAAACCGAGAAACAGGAGTCTCATAAACAACCCGATGAGGTTTGTCGGGCACAAACCTTCCATTTTCATTAACATTAGAAGCCAAAAAACCAGGCTGAAGGATAAAGAAAGTCGATGCGATGGCGATTCCTATCAAAATAAACAGCAGCCGCTGCTCCCTGAGCAAATAATCTACTGGCCTGATAATAGACCACGGCTTTTCTGGCTTAAAAGAGTACTTATCACTGTTATTCATATTGGACTAATAAAATTTATGATCCTCTGATGAATAAGTCTTCAATGAGCCACCACCGGGCAAATCCGATCTGCTGCCACCAAACAGATTAGGAACTCCAATGTGCCACCACTGGGAAAATCCGATCTGCTACCACCGAACAGATCAGGAACTCCAATGCGCCACCACCGGGCAAGTCCGATCTGCTGCCACCGAACAGATCAGGAACTCCAATGTGCCACCACCGGGCAAATCCGATCTGCTGTCACCGAACAGATCAGGAACTCCAATGTGCCACCACCGGGCAAATCTGATCTACTGCCACCGAACAGATCAGGAACTTTCAAAGTGCCACCATCGGGCAAGGCCGATTTGCTAAAAAAATTGCAGATCTTCCAAAGAGAAAGAGGCTGGTGCTTCTCAACTTCGAAAGATCCGCGCCAAAATCAAAATCGATGCATGTTACGAAATTGGCGCGATTAAGGCTTGCTTTTCCGCGCCAATAGCAATTTCTGGCGCGCTGGCACGATTATCACTCTCAAAACCGCGCCAAATGGCGCGACTGTTCCTTAATAAACAGCGCCAACTCCTTCTTTCGCTCAAAAATGGCGCGACTGTTCGCTACAAAACCGCGCCAACCCTTTCTTCCGCTCAGAGATGATCAGTCATCTGAGACCTGTGCTTCAGGTGTTACTGCAGTCCACCTGATTCTACGAATGCTTCTATATACTCCATCACCACTACAGTTCTGTAATCAATGATGCATCCTAAAAAAAAAAAAAAGGCTGTCCCTACTCTGTGCTCTGATACCAAGATAAAAATTAGACTTGATTTGAAAAAGAAGGATTTACAGCTCACAGGTGAGTACTGCACCTGGAGACTGCACTCAAACAAAGAGAACTATCTCTGTACACTCTACATTCATCAAATGAGTAATTACATCATTAAGTACATTACTGAAATCAGGAAGTTGCAACCAAACTCCTAAACTCTAGGAACAAATCCTAAACTAAGGAGATACGTTACAACTTGTGTAACCATTTCTCCATTAATACAAAATAATATTAATTATTTTCAACTTGTTGCAACAATTTAGGGAATGTAATATCATTTTCACATGTAAGAAGCATTAAATGCCTGTGCAATGGCACTAAGACAACTGTAAAATCACCATACAAAGCCACTAAGACAACATTGCTCTCACACAATTGTGAGAGCATATAAGAGGTTGCACCATTATTGAAGTCTGAGAGCTACAGAACGATGAAGTCTGGGAGTGAAAGAACATTTGTAATTTTCACTGTGTCGATGAGAGTCTATTTCAGTGAGAGCATCAGAATCTATGATATTCCGATGATGGGAGGTGAGCATTGGATGCTCAGAGGATAGTTGAGCAGAGCATCAAATCAGATTTGGATGAATCCTCTCTACTAGTTTGCACCACATTTCTGGAGGTCCAAGGTTGGTTTTATTTATTCATTTCATTTGGACAACACGTTAAGCATTGAAAGGAGAGACACAAATATTGAACGAATCTAAACATTAGCATTTTCCTATAACAGGACAAACCCTGCTTTTTTCCTATTAGACTTTCTATTAGTACATGGTTTAAATCTCTTTGAATTAGGTGTTTGCCCACTTTTGGGATCTAGTTATTGGGTGTCGGGTGTGAATTTAATCTGGATATTGGGAGTGTAGGTGGGGTTTAGGTTGAGATTTCGAACTTAGCTATGATACCATGTGTAAGGACTCCATCCTAGGGTCCTTTAACATAACTAAATTTCTCTAATTTCAAATACAATAAAATGGGAAATAATTCATTTGGACAACACATTAAGCATTGAAAGGAGAGACACAAATATTGAACGAATATAAACATTAGCATTTTCCTATAACATGACAAACCCTTTTTTTGCCTATTAGACTTTCTATTAGTACATGGTTTAAATCTCTTGGAATTAGGCATTTGCCCAATTTTGGGATCTAGTTATTGGGTGGCGGGTGTGAATTTAATCTAGATATTGGGAGTGTAGGTGGGTTTTAGGTTCAAATTTTGAACTTAGCTCTGATACCATGTGTAAGGACTCCATCCTAGGGTCCTCTAACATAACTAAATGTCTCTAATTTCAAATACAATAAAACGGGAAATAATTTATTTCTAACTAAACATTTAATCGATGATAACTTACCATTAAAATTTATTTCCTACAATTAAATAGTGAGCATTTCATTTCAACCACTTACATGAGTAATCTATAAATAGAGGAATACCTATTCCGATAGCCTGGTTGAGATGCCCCTGAGCTCCTGATCCTATTGGGATGCTCCTCTTGACTACCGACTGGATTTACCTCCTAGCCAACTAGGAAGTATTTCCTAGCCCAGGAAACCTCCACAGGTTCCCTAGCCCTCCAAGCCCAAGTCCAACCAGATGTAGTGTGTCCAAGATAAACAATACTCTCCTTCTCTCCCTCCTCTCTTCCTCACCTTACTCTCAAACAAATCCTCCAAAACCACAACCAAACCAAAACCAAAAGCAAGACCAAACATCCCCTCTCCTCCCCTCATCCTTCCCCTTTTATGCCCCCTTCTCATCTCCACCTCAACCACCTCTCATTAATGTCATAACTACCCCCTCATCCTTACATTTGACTTATCTTCTCCCAAGTAAATTTGAGAGGACATTTTGGGGATGAGATATGAATATATAATTTGGTAATTAATTGGAGAGGACCATGTCTTCTCCCAAGTAAATTTGAGAGGACATTTTGGGGATGAGATATGAATATATAATTTGGTAATTAATGGAAGGAGACCATATCCTATCAAAATTTAAATTTGAGGAGGTAAGCTGGGAATTGAATAATAACAAAATTTATATCAGTAATAAATTTACAGTTTCACCAATGTAGGTATGTACCAATATTTCTTGATAATTATAAGTCAATATTTTAAGGTAATTTAAACACTAGTAAAATTTGCATGATAAGATTAAGTAGGGAATTACAACGTAGGGGTCTGAAACTTATATTAGATTGAAGAAGAAGGTCTAATACTCTCTCATAATAGTTGCAATAAATTTTTTTAGATCATACATTCTTTTATCAATAAATAGATAAACAACTCATGACAAGAGCCATAGAAGATACACATCATATAAACAACATATAATCTGGTGAGCCATTGATCCAATCTGAGACCTTGAGATGAGAATTACCAAGTGTACGACTTGGATGCCAGTTCTGGAGCATTCATAAATCAACTTGATATTGTAATTAAGAAAATACTAAATACAATTTATTAATACATGCGGAGACAACTCACATCCAACCTTAGCCATCGTTTATTTGTATGGTTAATATGTGAATTCCCACTACTTGTTTAATTAAACCAAAAGGATTTTCCCTAACATATTGTGATGACTATAATGTATACAATTGGAAGTGTTTTATGCAATGGTAGCTTGTAATTATATAATATATCCTTAACCATGATTTCCAACTCTTGATACATAATTTTTAACAAAACATAAAATAACATTTTATTATTGAGATATGTGATAAAGTTGGCTAGTGAGATGTGTGACTTAAAGTTGTAGAATGCACCTATACATTTAAAATGATTTTGATAAATTATATTCTTTTTTAAATTTCATTAAAAAAACAATTTTGTAAAAAAAAAACAAACAAACAAAAAAAATTTCACCACCTATATTGCAATAAGTTTTGTCAAATTATGTTTGATTTTTAATTAATTTATAATTTTTTATATAATTTTACTACAGTTTTGAAATATTTGATTATTAAATCAAATATTTCATAATTATATATATATTTAAATATTTTCCAATTTTGTGATTGGAAAAAAAAAATAAAGCGACAAGTTTTATGGGCTTAAAAATATATTTGTAAGAATTAAAAAATTAAATTTGAAAATTCTTTAATATCATGTACCATAAGTTAACTAATGATTAGTATTGGACGTGACCGCTTATCCATTTATTAAATTACATTAGGAGACCGTTACCCACACAAATTGAATGAAGGAATTAATTTTCCTCGAAGAGTGCACTGATGGACACACATGCACAAATCCTTTGATCTATTGTAAAACATAAGCGAATCGCTCGAACGTGTCTACACCGGTGGGGTGGGATCTTTTATAACTCAAGTGGCACCATATAAACATAAATTGTATATCATGTACCATAAGTTAACTAATTATTAGTTTTTTGTAGTAGTTGTTTATAATGCGACTTTTTGGAAGTTTTTTTGGTGGGTTTTTCTGGTCAAAATCCGGTAGCAATTTATTGGAATTGCAAGTTTGATAGCTAGTTTCTACACAATCAAAGCGTCCCAGGGGTTTTTCAGGGTGCTGAATCCAAATATGTAGTTAAAAAACCATTTTAAATAATACAAATCAAGATTTAAACTCAATTTTATAAACATAAATTGTATATCATGTACCATAAGTTAACTAATTATTAGTTTTTTGTAGTAGTTGTTTATAATGCGACTTTTTGGAAGTTTTTTTGGTGGGTTTTTCTGGTCAAAATCCGGTAGCAATTTATTGGAATTGCAAGTTTGATAGCTAGTTTCTACACAATCAAAGCGTCCCAGGGGTTTTTCAGGGTGCTGAATCCAAATATGTAGTTAAAAAACCATTTTAAATAATACAAATCAAGATTTAAACTCAATTTTTTCCACCGAATTCCGTCACTGAAATCTCCAAAAAATCGCATTATAGACAACTCCGTTTTTGTATTGGACCTGACCATTTCTCCACGTGCACAAATTCTTTGATCCGGTTGTAACATTAAATATCATCTATTGTAATAAAACAAGCGAATCTACACTCGTGGGGTCGCTTTGATTTCTGTGTTTAAATCAAAGATTTAGTTTATACAGAAAATATGGCAGTGTTTTGAAGGACTATACTTGATGTGGCGCTCCTTCTCAAGTTAATGAGAGAGTATTTTCAATTTTCCCTACGAACTTTTTCTTCAATTTTCGCTACGAAATTTTGACAGTGCTAACTAACAAATTCTTACATTATCGTTATGAAGAATATGGTGTAAACCAAAATGAAACCACTGAATTTTTTAATTATAATAATTTTATTATAGGAAATAAATAGCTTTCGATATTATTTTTAGCATGTGAATATTAACTTTATAGGAAATAAATAGCTTTCGATATTATTTTTACCATGTGAATATTAACCTTCAAAAGAAATTTTTCTATGGCTTAAAAAAATTGAATTTGCATTTAATAGTATAAATTTTGAAAGTAGAAGTTTACTGAGTATTAGTTTTTTTGAGATTGTAAAAAATCATCTTATTTTGAAAAATGTTAATTTAGAATGCATTTTTTTGGAGCATATTTTTGACACTTTAAATTTTCTTTGTATCAAGTATGAAGAATTTTTTTAAAATTTTAGTCATTTTCATGTTCACTTTGAAAAATGTGATGCAACATCAACTCCGGCACTTCATTTTTGACACTTTCAATTTTAGAATATATTAAGTGTGGTAAATTTTCTTATGTATCAAGTATGAATATTTTTTTCAAAATCTTAGTCATTTTCATGCTCACTTTGAAAAATGTTGATGCAACATCAACTCACATTTATTTTTGACACTTTCAATTTTTGAATATATTAAGTGTGGATATATTTTTTTAAATGTTGGTGATTTTCAATAGGATTTTGAAAAACATCAATATATTATTTTAAGACATCTTTGACACTTTAAATTTTCTTATATACTAGTATGCATAATTTTTTTTTTTAAATGTTGATTATTTAACAATTTTTCAAGTTGTTCTTTTTTTTTTGTTTTGTTTTTTTTTTTAATTTTATAATGAATTTTTTTGTTTATTTTGCAAAATAATAAAAAAACACAAATCAAAAAATTAAAAAAATTAAATTAAATTAAAACCTTTAAAAAATAAAAATTAAAACATAATTAAAAAAAATTAAAAACATTAAAAATATATATAATTAAAAAATTCTTTATTATAATAATTAAACAAAAAATAATTTAAAAATTTGAGGCCCTCCTACCTAGTACGTGACCCAAGGCTTGGCAGACCAATTGTCGAAGGCCGTCCAACCCAACCTAGAATAAGCAAGCGAACCCCAGAGTGGGTTAGGCCGGAACCCTTGAATTTTTAAATATTTTATTTTATTTAAATGTTTGTAAAAATATTTTTAATTATGTTTTCTTGATGTTTTTAAATTTTTTAAATTATGTTTTTTTTTTAAATTGTTTTTATTTTTATTATAATGGTTTTTTGTTTTTTTTTTTTTTAAATTTTTTTATTTTTATTATAATGTTTTTAATTTAATTTTAATTTTAATCTTTTTAAAAAAAATTTAGTTCGTTTGTTTTTTTTTTTAATTATCTAAAATTGTTTCTATTATTTTTTTATTTGAGTTAATTTTTTATTTATTTATTTTTAAATTATGTTTGTTTCAAAATATCTTTTGTAATATTTTTTATTTATTTTTGTTAATTTGGTTTTATTTTGGGTACATTTTTTTATGTTTGATATATATATGTTTTACGTTTGTGTTTTTTTTATGTTTTTAATTTTTTTTTTATATTCTAATATATATTATTATTTACTTGTAAATATTTTTAATTTTTTTTGTGTGTTTTTCTCAATGTTTTATTTTTTGGTTTTTTTCATTTTTTTTGTTTTTAATATGTTTATATATCTATCTATAGATATATATTAATTATTCTTATTTTTTAAATATTGTGTTTTTTATTTTATTTTTTTCAATGTTTCAATTTTTGTTTTGTTTTGTATTTGTTTCTTTTACTTATTTTTACATTTATTTATTATTTTGTTTTATTTTATTTTTCTCTACATGGTCACTCTCTATCCTTGGCTAATAACCTGATCTCATTATGTGTCAATTTGATTGTTGATTTTAAAGTTTCATTATAAATGATTGGGTCATGTGAATCCTTGACTAACAACCTTATCCCATTATGTGTCAATTTGATTGTTGATTTTAAAGTTTTGGTTATAAATGTTATAAATGAAAGTCTCTCCTCACAATGTGTCAATTTCATGGTTGGTATTTAAGTTTTTCTAAATGTTTTAAATGGTTGGTATTTAACTTTTTCTAAATATCTTATCAAAAAATGACTAAATCCATTACCAAATGTATATGAAGAAAGAAAGAAATTATTTTAACGTCCACCACGCTAAAGATAGCCTATGGGAGAGATTGCTTCTTCATCTCCTTAATGTATTCAGCCCTTTCTCTGTGAAGCTTCAAAATAAATGCTCCCAACTTCTCCTCAACAAACCCCTTGCTAAATAGATTAACCCAAGAGCTAGTTGCATAACTTTCCCTGTTGTTTTTGAAGGCTTCACATTCTAAGATGAAATGAAATGTGTAATTAACCTTATAAACACACTACTTTAATATGTTTACTAAAATAACTTGTGTTAATATTGATGTATTGAAACATCTCTAATATATATTTTATTAAAAAATGATTAAATACAAATAAAATATATAAAATTTCTTACTATTTTTAAAGTTATACCAACTGTAATATAATATTAGAATATTATTTTTGTTGTTGAAAGCATTCGTATATATAATTTATGTTTTTATTGTTTTTATTTTAATTTAACTATGACTACTTTTTGCATAAGAGGCGGGTACTAAGCAACAAAGTTGCATATTACACTTGTTATAAAAGATTTCAATTATCTTACATATTATATAATATATTTAGAGCTAACATTTGCCTTACAATTTTATTTACACTTCTATATTTGACTAAAATTTATAAACAAAATATAGATTTCAAAAAGTAGAATCACTAACAATTTTTAATGTAAAACCTTTAAAAAACCACAATACACAATATTTTGTTGTCAAAGAAGTGCACTTTCAACACACAATTATTCTAGTGTCAATAAACTGTAAGAGAGCCATTATACAGTGAAACATCATTGTACATAAGAGAGTCATTGTATAGTGAAACATCATTTTACAATGGAACTTTGAATGCAAAAGAAAATATATTAAATAATTTTAAAATTAAAAGGATGATATAGTGGAAATATGGAAAAATTAGAATAAAAAGGGAAAATGAAGTTGAACACAAGAATCCAAAAAATCTAAAAAAATAAAAGTGAAGATTTATGTATGTTCTTCTCATATTTATGATATTTATGTTTTTTCACAACAATAATAACTTAGTAAGCCATTGAAATGGTTATAAAATATACAGAATTCTATCTTAACAAAGGAGAAATTCTACTTTATGGGATGTGTGATAAAAATAGAAATTTTTTTCTACTTTATAATTGGTAAGGACATTGTCTAACATACTCACTAAATAAAAATAGAAAATGATAATATATATAATATTAAAGAAAAACCTAGCCCCAAGGGTTAGCTCAGTTGGTTAAAATCAGTGCCTCCCCATCGGGAGGTCATAGAGTCCATTTCTCCCTGGAGCCCTTGGGGTCAGGCCTAGCTAGTGGGCCACGGGACTAGATTCCCTTCGGGGTCGATCAACCCAAATTTTTCCGTGGACGTAACACCACTCGTTGACCAGGGTGTTCGTGAACCATAGCCATATATATATATTAAAAAAAAACCTCCACGCAACACTTAGCTACTATCCAATTATATTTTGATCTTTGATTCTTCCATTAGATTGGCTACACCTAGGGATTCAAGTAGAAATATCTCAATGAGAGGGTAAGTCACATAATTGATAATCTCAAAAATCATGTCCAAGAGGGCTACAATAGACTCCTCCAATTTGCATTCTTATATTTGAGATATTTTAAGGAGGCCTTGTTTTCCATTCCATAATGCTCAACTATTTGTGGTCATCCACCCTCTAGGGTTCCTTGTTCTCTTCCATTTCCCGAAGTGGTTTTCCAACTATGTCTTCCTCCTCGAAGATTGTAAAGTAGTGCAAGTGAGATCTCCACATGTACCCTTGAAGTCCATTTATTGATGATAATGATCCCTTTTCTATCTTGAACCTTCGTTGTTAAGCACATCACCAACAATGGCATTGGCATGTATATGTTTGTAAAAAGGTAAGCATGAAGGGGATATGAGAGGAGTAGGGAAGGAGAAAAATTGGCATAAAAGTGGATGATGGAGGAGAGTATTGTATCATAAATTATCTCAAGGGTTTTGTTGAAAATGAAGCAAGAAAATCATAACTTCATTTTGTACTTAAATTAAATTAGGAATAAAATTGTAATTCCACATCACAAGATAACTTTTACGAGTTAGCTAAGTTAATTTGACTTAATTGACTCATTTAATTTGAGTTGATGGTCTAACTTAAGTCATGTAGAGTGTCTCCTACATTATAGGAGCCCTCGTTGATTTTATTTTGAGTTGTAATTAATTCAGTTTAATTGGGTTAAAGTGAGTTAAACTACTTCCAACTCATGGAGGAACTAGTAGGAGGTGAGTAGGGTGTTGCTTCATGCATTCAATGAGTTAACTGATGATTCACTAATAAATAACTCATGCATGTCAGATAAAAGAGTTACCCAATTGATATTGGAGTTCACGGACAGTGTACCATCACTTGTATAATCATCTGAATTATACAGCCCATGCATGCAGTCAAAGGAAGGAATATGACGATTGCACAATTCATATTGAAGAATTTCCCTAATTAATAGGGGGTTAATTTCCAAGGAAACGTCACAAGGAAGTAGGGACTTGGGAAAGCCAAAATTTGGTTAAGTATTGGCCCAGGATTGTCTAGGAAGTTGTGAGAGAGATAAAGATAGTGCATAGGTTGTTGAGGCTTGAGAAGAGCATTGTAATCTTGTCATATTTATTTACAAACGAAATATATATATAACAGGGGCTTTTAGTTGTTTCTTTCCTCAGAAATCATTATGCAATGCATTTATTGAATTCTTTCTCTTATATGCTTCGTGATTTCGTGATCGTTTAATTGTTTCCATTAATGAGTAAAGTAGATTCGAGTCTATTGTTTTAGTAAATGACAATTAGTAGTTTGAATCTACAAGGAATTTCTACATGGTATGAGAGAAGAAAACATATGTTCAATATCCTTGTGATATATATTCAATGAAATAAATAAATAAACATATGTTTAATGTCTTTGGAAATATCTATTACGATTATGATTTACTTTGTAAAAAACTTAAAAATACGCCATTTTAATCTAGATAAAATCTTATATGTCTTTTAACCTCAAACTTTAATAAAACCTACACCAATTATTATTTAAAAAAGTTTTAAAAAGTCCCTATATAGTGAAATTAAGAAAGAAAAATAAAATGTCTCAAACTTTAATAAAACCTACATAAAAAGACAAGCGAATCTACACTCGTGGGATCGCTTTGATTTCTGTGTTTAAATCAAAGATTTAGTTTATACAGCCGATATAAACTAAAGTTGATGCGGCGCTCCTACTAAAGTTAATGAGAGAGTATTTTAAATTTTCACTACTAACTTTTTCTTCAATGGAGATGGGAAGTGTTTTTCACATATGAAAAATCAGATTTAAAACGGAAAAAAATAATATCATGAAAATTTTGACAGCCCTACCTAACAAATTCTTACATTATTGTTACTAAAAATATGGTGCAGAGCAAAATGAAATAATTTTCTTTTAATTATAATAATTTTATTATATGAAATAAATAATTTATATTATTTTTAATAGGTAAACATTAACTTTTAAAAGTTCACACATGTATCATCAGAATTTTGTTTTATGGTTTAAAAAAATTGAATTTGCATTTAACAATATAAATTTTGAATGGAGAATTTTATTGAGTATTTTTCTTTAGGTAGCAAAAATTATTTTGAAAGTGTTGATTAAGAATATATTTTTTTGGGAGTATATTTTTGACATTTTAAATTTTCTTGTATCAAGTATGAACATTTTTTAAAAATCTAAATCATTTTCATTCTCACTTTTAAATTTTTTTATGTATCAAGTATGAACATTTTTTTAAAATCTAAATCATTTTCATGGTTACTTTGAAAAATGTTGATGCAACGTCAACTCCATTTTTTAGAGGACTTATTTTTGACACTTTCAATTTTCGAATATAGTAAGAGTGGATATATTTTTTTAAATGTTAGTGATTTTCATCGAGATTTTGAAAAGCATCAATATATTTTTTTAGGACTTTTTTGACACTTTAAATTTTCTTATGTATTAAGTATGCACAATTTTTTTTAAATGTTTATTATTTAACAAATTTTCAAGTTATTTTATTTTTTTCTTGTTTTTCTTGCTATCATATTAGTTTTTTAAATGTTTTCCATATATGTGATTTTTTGTTTTTCTTTGCAACTTTTTTTCTTTTATAATGAGATTTTTTATATTTTTTACAAAATAATAAAAAAATACAAAGAAAAAAAATAACTTGTAAAAGCAAAAATATTAAAATAACTAAAAAACTATAAAAAATAAATAAAAATAGTCACTCCTGTTATCTTATATGGATGTGAGGTCTGGGGTTGCAGCATCTCTAGAGAATCGTGGAGAAAGATTGAGCAAATCCAGAAGCATTTTATAATGTACAACCTGAAAATTAAAAGCAATACACCCTATCCTATTCTCCTTATAGAAGTAGGTCTTTCCACTATCGAGAGCCTAGCTATGACTAGGCTTTTGGTATACAAGCACAAACTCAAGAATATAGGAGATTATAGACTCTCTAAGCTAGCTTTAAATTCCACCCAAAACCACCTAAGGCTCAAGCGGGGGTGGTATGAAAACACGAGGGCCTAGTTAAACCATTGGGAGATCAAGGAGAATGATGCATCGCAAAACATTAATAACATTAAAAATATTGTTAGTTCTAAGTTTAAAGAAAAAATGTGGTGTGAACAAGATTTAGAAGCTAAAAGAAAATTAAGTTATTATAATAAGGTCATCAACCCCACCCTAGAAGGATGCATTGCAAAACATTAATAACATTAAAAATATTGTTACTTCTAAGTTTAAAGAAAAAATGTGGTGTGAACAAGATTTAGAAGCTAAAAGAAAATTAAGTTATCATAATAAGGTCATCAACCCCACTCTAGAAGATCAAAAGTATCTCTCTATTTAAACTACCTCAAAGAAGAAAATTAATATAGCGAAGATTAGAACGAACTCTCATGAGCTCCATAGTGAAACAGGTAGTTGCACAGTTCCTAAAACACCATGGATGGAAAGGATCTCCCATCTCTGTGAGAATAGGAACATCCAAGATGAAAACCACTTCCTCTTACAGTGCCCCACGTACAACCACATTAGATTTGAGTTTCATAATCTCTGTCGCAATACTGATCTTCCTAGCCTTTTACGATGTCAAAATTATAGTGAGCTCGGGAGACTTCTCTCCAAGCTTTTTGAACATAGGAATAAAATCTTAAATCAAACTAAATAATTTGTTTCTTTAGGTCCGATAGACCAAAGTTTGGTCTAACCATCATCATCATCATCATCAATTAAAAAAAATAGAAACTTAACCAAAAAAAAATTAAAAACCATTTTAGACAATTAAAAACTTAAAAATAAAAAACAAACCAAAACATTAAAATTAAATTAAAAACATTGAAATAAAAATAAAATTAAAAACATAAAAAGCATAATTAAAAATAAATAAAAAACATTAAAAATATATATAATTAAAAAATACTTTATTACAATAATTAAATAAAAAATAATTTATAAATTTGAGGCCCTCCCGCCTAGTGAGCGAACCAAGCCTTGGCATGACTATTCTCGACAACTGCCCAACCCAACCAAGAATGAGTTAGCGAAGCCCACAGTGCGTGTGGGGAAACCCTTGAATTTTTAAAATTTTTATTTTATTTTAATGTTTGTAAATATTTTTTTAAATATGTGTGTTTGAAATGTTTTAATTATGTTTTTATTTTTTATTTTTTTTTTTTAAATTGTTTTTTTATTATAATGTTTTTAATTTAATTTAAATTTTAATGTTTTTCTGGTTTGTTTTTTATTTTTATTTTTAATTATCTAAAATTGTTTCTATTATTTTGTTATTTGAGTTAATTATTATTATTATTATTATTATTTTTAAATTATGCTTGTTTCGAAATATCTTTTTTAACTTTTGTTAATTTGGTTTTATTTTGGGTACATATTTTATGTTTGATATATAATATATATATGTCTATCTTTGACTAACAACCTCATCCCATTATGTGTCAATTTTATTTTTGATTTTAAAGTTTTCGTTATAAATGAAAGTCTACTCTCACAGTGTGTCAATTTCATGGTTGGTATTTAAGTTTTTTTCAATGTTTTTTGTCATGTTTTTTTATTTTATTTTATTTTTTTTCAATGATTTAATTTTTGTTTTGTTTTGTATTTTTTATTTTTACTTATTTATACATTTATTTATTATTTTGATTTATTTTATTTTATTTTAGTTTGTTATCTTGTGTAACAACCTGATCCCATTATGTGTCAATTTGATTGTTGATTTTAAAGTTTTCTTTATAAATGATCGAATGTGCCATCACAATGTGTTAATATCATGGTTGATATTTAAGTTTTCATTACAATGGGTCATGTTTTCTTACACTGTGTCAATTTGATGGTTGGTTTTTAAATTTTTGTTGCAATGTGTGAGATTGTTTTAGGCTAAGATTTTGAAGTCGTCATATTTTTAATATTTAAAAGAGAAATTACTTTTGGTATAATGACCCTTTCATTTGGGTGTTTATTTTTAAAGTTTTTTTAGTCATAATTTTTTTCCATAATGTGATGATTGAAAATTTGTCAAAATTTCAAAGTTTTCTAGCAGTCCATTATTCCAATATCAACATTTTTCATTTTTAGGCCGTTTTTTATGTTGTTTTGAGGTTTTTTTGCTAGAGTTCAAATTTTGAGTTTATAGTTCTCGTTTCAAAGTTTACATTGTTATTTGTATTGCATTTGGGGAAAAATTTGGAAATTAATTGAGTTTTATTATATTATTCATTTCCAAAGAGTCATAAGGCTTTTAGTGCACAAGCATGCCACATATCAAGTTATCAAAAGTGAGACTGAGGAATTAGAAATTATTTTAAGAAGCTTTTAAATTTTTTAAAGACAAATCATATTTATATATTTAAAAATTTATTTTTAAATATTTAAAATTAAAATTATTAAATATTTTTTAATTATATTAAAGTTTAATTAAATTTAGTTTTAATTACTTAAATATCATTATTTATTTATTTATTTATTTTTAATTTATCGCTAAATTAATCATTGTATTAATAAAAACTCTACTTTAATATATCTCAAAATAGTTTGTTCATGTGATAAACAACATTAGAATGTAAAGACAAATTTAATATATTGGCTTGCCTTAATATTGATTTTGTTAAGCATCTACAATATATATCTTATCAAAAATTGACTAAATCCATTACCAAATGTATATGTGTAGTTAACCAAATAAACACATTGCTTTAATATATTTACTACAATAACAACTTGTGTTCATATTGATGTAGTGAAACATCTCTAATACATATTTTATTAAAAAATGATTAAATACAAATAAAATATATAAAATATATAAAATTTCTTAATATTTTCAAAGTTATACCAACTATAATATAGTATTAGAATATTATTTTTGTTGTTGAAAGCATTCGTATATATAATTTAAATTTTTATTGTTTTTATTTTAGTTTAACTATGACTACTTTTTGCATAAGAGGCGGGTACTAAGCAACAAAGTTGCATATTACACTTGTTATAAAAGATTTCAATTATCTTACATATTATATAATATATTTTGAGCTACCATTTGCCTTACAATTGTATTTAGACGTCTATAATTGGCTAAAATTTATAAACAAAATATGGATTTCAAAAAGTAGAATCACTAACAAATTTTAATGTAAAACCTTTAAAGCACCACATTAAACAATATTTTATTGTCAAAGAAGTGCACTTTCAACACAATTATTCTAGTGTCAATAAACTGTAAGAGATTCATTATACAGTGAAACATCATTGTACATAAGAGAGTCATTGTTTAGTGAAACGTCATTTTACAATGAAACTTTGAACACAAAAGAAAATGTATTAAATAATTTTAAAATTAAAAGGATGATATAGTGGAAATATGGAAAAATTAGAATAAAAAAGGGAAAATGAAGTTGAACACAAGAATGCAAAAAATCTAAAAAACTAAAAGCGAAGATTTATGTATGTTGTTTTCATATTTATAATATTTTTGTTTTTTCACAACAATAATAACTTAGTAAGCCATTAAAATGGTTATAAAAATAGAGAGTTTTATCTTAACAAAGGAGAAATTCTACTTTATGGGATGTGTGATAAAAATAGAAATGTTTTTCTACCTTATAATTGGTAAGGACATTGTCTAACATATTGACTAATTAAAAATAGAAAATGATAATATATATAATATTAAAAAAAACCTGCAGGCAACACTAGCTACTATCCAATTATATTTTGATCTTTGATTCTTCCATTAGATTGGCTACACATAGGGAGCCAAGTAGAAATATTTCAATGACAGGGTAAGTCACATAATTGATAATCTAAAAAATCATGTCCAAGAGGGCTACAATAGACTCCTCCAATTTGCATTCTTCTATTTGAGATATTTTAAGGAGGCCTTGTTTTCCATTCCATAATGCTCAACTATTTGTAGTCATCCACCCTATAGGATTCCTTGTTCTCTTCCATTTCCCCAAGTGGTTTTCCAACTATGTCTTCCTCCTTGCAGATTGTAGAGTAGTGCAAGTGAGATCTCCCCATGTACCCTTGAAGTCCATTTATTGATGATAATGTTCCCTTTTCTATCTTGAACCTTTGTTGTTAAGCACATCACCAACAATGGCATTGACATGTATATGTTTCTAAAAAGGTAAGCACGAAGGGGATATGAGAGGAGTAGGGAAGGAGAAAAATTAGCATAAAGGTGGAGGAGGGAGGAGAGTATTGCATCATAAAGTATCTCAAGGGTTTTGTTGAAAATGAAACAATAAAATCATAATTTCATTTTGTCCTTAAATTAAATTAGGAATAAAATTGTAATTCCACATCACAAGACAACCTTTACGAGTTAGCTAAGTTAATTTGACTTAATTGACTCATTTAATTCGGGTTGAGGGTCTAATTTGAGTCATGTAGAGTGTTTCCTACATTATAGGAGCCCTTGTTGAGTTTATTTTGAGTTGTAGTAAATTCAGTTTAATTGAGTTAAAATAGTTCCAAATGATGAGGAACTAGTAGGATCTCATTGGGGTGTTGGTTCATGCGTTCAATGAGTTAACTCATGATTCACTAATAAATAACTCATGCATGTGAGATAAAAGAGCTACCCAATTGATATTGGAGTACAGGGACAATGTAACATCAGTTGTATAATCATTTGAATTGTACAGCTCGTGCATGCAGTCGGAGGAAGGCATATGAGGATTGTAGAATTCATATTGAGGAATTTCCCTAATTAATAGGGGGTTAATTCCCAAGGAAACGTCACAAGAAAATAGGGACTTGGGAAAGCCAAAATTTGGTTAAGTATTGGCCTAGGCTTGTCTAGGAAGCTGTGAGACAGATAAAGATAGTGCAGATGTTGCTCAGGCTTGGGAAAAGCATTGCAATCTTCTTATATTTTCTGATTAATGCAATATATAGATAGAATGGGTTTTTAGCTGTGCATTTCCCCAAGAAATAATTGTGTAATGTGTTGATTGAATTCTTTCTCTTGTATGATTCATGATTTCACGATCGTTTACTTGTTTCCATTGATGAGTAGAGTAGATTCAAGTCTATTGTTTTAGTAAACTACAATTAGTAGTTTGAATCTACAAGGAATTTCTACATGGTATCAGGGCATAAATCACTCTAGAAGAGGATAATACAAGTTTGTCTTTTTTTGGGTGAAATCAAATTTGCAGTATCATTCTATAGGGTTAGCAGATGTCATTCTACGGATTTAGACTCGAATATTCCCTTGAGGGTAGGTTGAACTATATTTCTTGGAAGGATAGGATGGAGGCAATGTTGAAGGACAACGAGATGAAGGAATTCATAGACACTAATATTCCCAAGCCTCCAACAATA
Source organism: Pinus tabuliformis (assembly GCA_031772625.1). Classification (NCBI taxonomy): domain Eukaryota; kingdom Viridiplantae; phylum Streptophyta; class Pinopsida; order Pinales; family Pinaceae; genus Pinus; species Pinus tabuliformis. The sequence continues at coordinate 1,116,617,284 of CM062819.1, forward strand.
GATGCTCAAGATCCAACATAGTGGAGGAAATGTGTTGCAAAGGCAAGAAGGATCATACTAGAAGGAGTTCGAGATCATATTGTCTCGAACCGCCATGGGAAGGAGACTCCATATGCAATGTGGAAAGCATTGGTAGACCTATTTCAGAACAATAGTGACCACAAGAAGTTGGCACTAAAGGAAAAGCTAAGAAAAAAGAAGATGGAGAAGGGCGAAATAATACAAAAGTACTTGACCAATTTCACCCAATGTCAAGGTGAGCTTGTAAGTGTTGGGGTTACAATTGCTGAAGATGATATGGTCAACATAACACTTCTATCCCTTCCCAAGAGATGACACAACTATGAGTATTTGGTAAATGGGAGGGAAAAGCTACCAGAGTGGGAGCGTTTGTGGTCCGACTTGGTGCAAGAAGAGATTTGGTGAAACACCAGAGATGGATCCTCATACAAGCATGATGAGGAGGAGAACTATGCCTTGTCTAGAAAGGAAAACAAAGGGAAAGGGAATTCATCCCATTCCAAAACAAATTCTAGTCAGGTAAGCAAGAAGAAGGACTTGTCGAAGATTAACTGTTTTCACTATCACGAGCTGGGACATTATTCCACAAATTTTTGTCACAAGAAGTCTGGAAAGAATCCCTTAGGAGGAATGACAGGTGAAGCTCTTGCTGAACACTATTTGAGATGGATTTCGCCCTCATTTCTTGCATGGTGACATGGGTGATGGGTAGTGTATGGTGTCTGAATAATGGAGCCTCATTCCATATGACTGGCAACAAAGATTTTTTCTGTGAATTGGAGGAGAAGGACCTCTAGATGCACATTGAAATGGGAGATGATGGAAGGTATAGTGCAACCGACATCGGCATTGTTACATTTTAGAGGGAGTCTAGTTCCCCTCTCACATTAAACAATGTCATGCATGTTTTGGGTTTGAAGAATAATTTAGTTTCAGTTTCTATGTTGGAAGACCATGGCTACGATGTAATATTTCACAAAGGAAAGGCTTTCCCTTGTCACATAGCCTCAAGACAAGTGAAGCATATCAAGGTTCGGGTGAAGAACCTCTATAAATTAGATGTAGAAGATTGTGCAGCATTGAGCACAAAAGTAGAGAAGGTGAAAAACTGACACATCACTGAATTGTGGCATAGAAGATTGGGTCACTTGCACCACGGAGCCTTGAATATCATGCAAAAAAATTCTATAGGACTTCCCAAGGGTACACTAGACTAGAGAGATACATGCAAAGGGTGTACCTTGGGTAAGAACACCAATTCCACCTTTCATGATAAGGACAATAGAGCACAATCGATCCTTGAAAGAGTTCACTTAGATGTGTGTGGACCGTTCTCAATAGCCTCCATGACAAAGCATAAGTATTATGTAATATTTGTAGATGATTTCTCATGTAGTGTTGGATTTTCTACACACAGAAGAAAGATCATCCATTCTCTAAATTTTGTGAATTTAGATCACTTGTTGAGAAAGACACTGATAGGAAAGTGAAGGTTCTTAAGAGAAATAACAGTGGAGAATATGTGTTGAATTAATTCAAGAACTTATGTGCATCAAAAGGCATTCAACGGGAGTTAATAGCACCCCATAACCCACACCAGAATGGGGTGGATGAAAGGGAAAACCTAAGTATTGTGGGAGATGCACCAAAAATGTACATGATCATGGCCTACAATTACACTTGTGGGATGAAGCATGCAACACATTTGTATATGTGTGGAACAGGGGTCCTCATCAGATTCTTCAGATGAGTACACCAGAAGAAGCCTTTTTAGGTAAGAAACCAAATGTGGCGTACTTCAATATCTTTGGTTCATCGGTTTACTGTCATGTTACCAAGGATTTAAGGAAAGAAATAGAACCCACAATTGAGTTGGGCATATTTGTGGGATACACTAATACACCTCACAACTATCGGGTGTGCCTGCCATCTCAGAAGATGACATTTGTTTGTAGAGATGTGAAGTTAGTGTAGAAAATATGTGATAGGTTAACCTGATAATGCAATATAAATCAAAGAATAATACTATAACCTACTTCTACTATCAATTTGCGGAAGCTTAAAGATCGATCTGAACAATATAACCAGAAGAAGAAGAATCAATCGCACAATACACATGAAAATACTTTGGGGAAATCCTCACATAAAACCCCACACTATTGTATTATCATACATGGTGGAAATACATAGCCTTAGCTCTCACAGCTAGCCAGCTCTCAGTACAATCCTCATAGATGCTCACAGGCAATATTCGCTTCTCTCCAGTCTTCCTCTCTGCCCTCCAAGCTCCTATTTCCTTGTGTTGTTCCGTGTGGATGATTAGCCTATTACTAAGTGGAAAACCAATCCTTCAAAACTACGCAATCCTCAAGGATGAATCCTTGACTGCATGCATGAGTTTTCTCCATGAGAAAACACATGCAACTGATAGTACACTGTCCTTGAACATTAATCTCAACTAGGTCTTTCTCGGAATAGACATGCATGAGTTTCTGATGAGGGAATCTTCAGTTAATTGGAGTAGCACTAGTTGAGTGCATTAATGCATCAATTGACTATTAACTCACTATAAGTTCCTCAAATAGTTTGGAACTAATTTAACTGGACTTAACTTAGTAAACTAAGTTAACTAATTACAACTCAAATATAACTCAATCTTATCTCCTTAATTTAAGGGATAACTCTTGCATGACTTCAGAAAGACTTCTAACTTGAATTACTCCAACTAATTAATTTAAAATAAATTACTTAATTTTTTCCAAGTAGCTGTTAAGACTAAATTCGATTTTAATTGACAACTTAATTCAAGGACAAATTAAATTGGAATATTCTTGTTTCCATATTTCAACAGGTAGATGAAAAGAAGGCCATGAGATGTTCCCTTGAGAGGGAGATTTAGTTACATGTAGATGAGGAGCTCTTAGCTCCAAAGGAAGAAACTCAAGATGCTGTGGAGCATCCACATATAGAGGAGAAGAGAGTGTAAGAACCCAGTCATGTAGAGACTTCTAGAGATAGAAGGAATCGCACCAGATAGGCCGACAGATTGAATGATGATGCTAGAGAGAACACAGGAGCCCCCACATTACAACGCAAGCAGAGGAGGTCACCAGATCGATACATTAGCTACATGGCTCTGATGAGCGAGAGTGTAGATATTGAGCAATCCTCATTCGAGGAAGAAATGAAACAACAAGTACGTTTTGATGCCATGGTAGAGAAGTATGACTCCATTATCATAAACAATGCTTGTGAAGTGGTCTCAAGACCAACAGATAAGTCAGTGGTGAGTTCAGATGGCTTTACAAGGTAAAGCAAGCAACAAATGGGAGTGTGGAGAAACAAAATGCCATATTTGTGGCCATAGGGTTCTCTTAGGTGGAGGGAATTGACTATGAGGAGACCTTTTCTCTAATAGAAAGGTACTATTAAATTAGATCTATTTTAGCACTTTCAGTGCAAATGGGATGGAAGATACATCAAATGGATGTGAAGACAATATTACTTAATGGAGTGATTGAGGAATAGGTGTAGATTGAGAAGCCGGAAGGATTTGAGACCTTCAAAAGAGAATCACATGTGTGCAGACTAAAGCGAGCACTACATGGATTGAAACAAGAACCCCATGCTTGGTACACCAAGATTGACAGTTATTTTTACCAAGTTGGGCTTCACCAAAAGTGAAGCAGATGCAAACCTTTACAATACTTTGTTTGAAGGTAACTTTTTTCTTATAGTATTATATGTTGATGATTTAATTCTAATAGGTGATGAGAAGCTGGTAAAATGTTGCAAAGAGAATCTTGCAAGAGAATTCGAGATGAAGGACCTAGGGCTCATGCATTATTTTGTTAGTATGGGAGTATGGCAAGGAGATGAAGAAATGTTTGTCTCTAAGGGAATGCATGCCAACGAGATACTGAAGAAGTTCCACATGGAGAGAAATAAACCCATGGAGACTCCTATAGAAGGGAATTAGAGGAAGGAAGATGCTACTTCAGGTGAAGTAGTGGCGGCTACTATTTATAGGCAACTTGTGGGTTCACTGATGTATTTGGTGAACACACAACCAAGAATTGTGGCACAGAATATTGGGTGACTTTCACCATGGATCCTTGAAGATCATACAAAATATTTCTACAAGAATTCCCAAGGGTACACTAGAGCAGAGATATGCATGCAAAGGGTGTACACCAAAGCCACCTTTCATAATAAGGATAGTCGAGCGCAAGTGATCCTCGGAAGAGTCCACTCAGATGTGTGTGGACCATTCTCGATAACCTCCATGACCAAGAACATGTATTATGTAATATTTGTAGATGGTCTCTCATGTAAGTGTTGGATTTTCTTCACGCAGAACAAAGATCATATTTTCTCTAAATTTTTTGAATTTAAAGCACTTATTGAGAAAGAAAATGGTAGGAAAGTTAAGGCTATATGGAGAGATAATGATGGAGAATATGTGTCGAATGAATTCAATAAATTTTGTGCATTAGAAGGCATTCGACGAGAGTTAATAGAACCTCATAACCCATAGAAAAATGGGGTGGCTCAAAGGAAGAACATAAATATAGTGGGAGATGTGTAGGAAATGTTACATGATTAGGGCCTACCATTGCACTTGTGGGTTGAAGGATGCAACAAAACTGTTTATGTGTAGAACATGAGTCCTCAACATATTCTCAGGATGAGTACACCAAAATAAGTTTTCTCAGTTAAGAAACTAGATGTGGCACACTTCAAGATCTTTGGTTCATCAATTAACTGTCATATTGCCAAGGATGCAAGGAAAAATCTTGAACCGACAGTTGAGTTGGGCATATTGTACATTAGTACACCTCACAACTATCAAGTGTACCTTCCATCTCAAAGGATGGGAGTGGTTCATAGATATGTGAATTTTGATGAAGAGAAGTCCATGAGATGTTCCCTGTAAGGGAGATTTAGTTACATGCATATGAGGAGCTCTTAGCTCCAAAGGAAGAACCTCGGGATGATGTGGAGAAGCCACATGCAGAGGAGTAGAGAGTGGAAGCACCCACTCATGCAAAGACTTTGAGAGATGGAAGGAAGTGCACTGTATGGATTGAAACAAGAGCCGTGTGCTTGGTACACTAGGATTGAAAACTGGTTCACTAGGCTGAGATTCACCAAAATTGAAGTAGATGTGAACCTTTGTTATACAGGAAAATGAACTCCTCATGAGCTCAGAGGAGAAAGACAATTTGGGTAAAGACTTGACCTAATTCACAGGACTATTTGCAAGGGTAACACACCTCAGAAACATGCATGAAGATTTATAATTATCTCCATGCATCAAACAAGGGCGTTAATCCCTTGGTTAACTCACTATTTTTCCTAAAGGGAAGCGTTACCCAAGATTTGTGAGATTATGGAGGTCAAAGTGTGGGTTGACTGACTGGCACTCCGCTTTTCACTCAAATGTCAGCCTAAAAAGCAAGAAACATCTACCTAAGACCTAACTAAGAACATTGCTATTCCTAACGGAGTCTCATGAAAAGGGAAAGAGCAATAAAGAGAGGAAACATCCTAGCTTTTTCCTTAATGGAACTCATGAGAAAAATTGGCAAGGATGAGCCTCTCACCATCTATATATTGGAGGCTTGGGCATTGTGATGGAGGTCGAATGGTTGTCAAATGATTGTCGAAACTTTGTATGAGATATAGATGTTATACTACCAAGAGGTTGGGAGAGAGAGACAAAGGAGATTGAGGAATAGAGGAATCTTGATCCATCCAAGATGGTTGTAATCATTCTTCTTCAATCTAATAATATAGATCTGCTACTATGTTGTCTTCTTGATGGTGTTGATGTCGTGTTTATTTACATCTTGATTCAATACCATAACTTATAAGTAGATTAGATGTATGTTGTTTCATATCTTTATGTATTAATGTCTTAATTATTAGAGTTTATATGTTGTAGGATTACTCTTCATCTTGTTTATGTGTAGGTGCTGATCTAGGATCTAGCATAGGGGTCTTCCGCTTTGTTAGATTGGGTTCTCTAGTAGTGCTACACCAAGGACTGAGGTAATCTCACTTCTTCCACTTTGTTAATCATGCATTGATATAGATATGTATATGTTTCTTTATGAAAACTGCAATTAATCTGAAACAATCTGCCTTGGATCTTGGGAAGATCCTTGAGGGTATTCCAGCCACAAGCACCCATGCATTAATCCCTATATCAAAATTGGCAACTCCATTGGGGCCTATACTTAGTTCTCGGTTTTTACCTTCCAATTTCCTGGATCTCTCTTTCTTTCCATGCCTTCCTGTTCTTCTTGGTTCCCATTCTAACCACTCAAAATACTTCAAAACCTTCTGTGCTATGCATAATCTTTGACTAGACCCTGAATGAATCTTTTTACAACTTCTTCTTCTGTAACGCACCCTAGTTGTGCAAACCAGAGAGTTATAATGCCCCCAAACTTGAAGACAGAGTGTTAGTCCTACCATTAACACTCTGTAGCTTCTCCTGAGGTGAGTTAGCTAGCCATTATCTTGATAATAAAATTATTCTGTGAATTCATGGATTGGGAAGTTGCTTATAGTATGTTTCAGGGATCTGCAACTGTGCACTGTATTTGGTTTCCTATTTTCTGATCATTTTTTCTTTTTAGGGAAATAGCTGAAGTGCATTTGTTTTTTGAAAAGAAAATGAAAAAAATTTCTTAAATTTTTTTCTGTTTTAGTTGGTTAGATTCTACATATGTATATTGGGTTAGTGGTTAGAGAGCATTGCATGTGTGCAAGTTGTGCATGTGTTTACTCCATTAGATGCATGGTGTTGAATTGATGTATAAATGATTCTCTCCTTGTAGAAATAACTTGTTCATCGAATTGAAATTACAAAGCATATTTTTTGCATGGCTTGAGTGAGAGTCTCACAAAAATCCAAACGTCAACACCCCTTCTGAAGGCATTAATAAAGTACATTTAAAATCAATCTCGTAATAAAATGAATCAACAACTCTTTTTTGAGCATACAGACATATTAGTCTAGGCTAGGATCTTGGGCTAGACATTGGTGAGTTAATTGCCAAAGATTGTAAAACCGAGACTAGTGTCATTAAAGAGAGTAAAATCCTATTGCACTCATACTATCCAGGACCGCTCCAGTTAAGGCAGAGTTAAATGTGAGAAAACATTGGAATGTGAGAAAAGGTAGTTTGCCTTCAATTGCATCTCCATTGGGTATTTGATGTATCGGGGATCCCTTTTGGGATATTGGAGCTGAGTTGGGGACTCATGTATCCTTCCCACACAACGTACCATCTATGACCATGTCCCCCCCGGTAGTGTCTGTTATTTGAGGTAACCATAGTCGCCGAAAGTTTTTATGGATAAACATAAGGTGACTGGGGCGAGCTGCCTTGGTACCTAAATAGACGAACCTACTCTGTCTTCGGTTTTTGGGAGGGTGCTCATGTTCACGGGAGTACTTGGCCCCTTAATCTGAGGTTCATGTGAAGCTCAAGAGTAATTGTAACTGTACATTTGGCTAGCTCTCTGTTTTAGCCATTGTGATACTAGGTTTCATCTCTAACAAATGGTGGTTACTAGAGAGAGTCATATCCCCTGATTGCTTGTTGATTGACTTTTAGAGTATTTTTTATTTTTTAGGTGCTAGTTTGTTATCACTGAGACTATAATAAATAACACTATAATTTTTTTTGATAAAAAATTTTGGTCATCGTGGCTACATACGACCCTCATTGTCAATATAGGGGACAACAAGGCCTTGCTCCGCTGACTCTGGAGGATCAACTGAGCCTTGGTGACCCATATTCTCCCTCTTTATGTAATCAGTGTCCGATGTCTAAAACTGAGTCACACAACACCTCCTAGGACACTAAATTGCCCGAGGACATTTTCGCTGAAGGATTTGTTCCTCCTTATAACCCTCCCCTCACCAATCCTCTGGGACTTTTATTGATTTGGGTAGCACCTTAACCTACCATGCCTTCAACAATGCCAACATCCAATATTCCCCCAGTGACTAATGGGTCATGGTATTTTGTGGACAACTTTGTTCCCCATCACTTCCCCCAAAAATAGTCAGTAACACACAACTCATTGGTTACCCTGTTATCCAAACTCTACCAAGTCCGAGCAACCTAGTTACACCTACTATGAGTGGAACCCAGTACATGCCGGTTTCTACCCCTTTTGTGTATGATCCTAGAACTTCGGCTATAGCTTTGAATAGCACTGTTAGCATGAGTCCCTTCAGTAATCCTTTTGGTTGGAATCCTCTCTTAAGTTAAACCCTCATGCTCAAATGTCAGGGGGAGATGTTCCCAAAATGCACATACCGGTCGGGGGCATCGCTATTCCCCCTCTGCCTATAGCACAAGCTTGACCATCATTTGTTGTGATCCAGGTGGATGTTGGTGGCCACCAACCTATCCCACTTGGACCCCCACAACTGTCTCTCTTATTTTTTCAGTTTCCTTAGTTGTAGCGCAGTTTACTATTTTTAACAGTTTTTCAGGTCCTCAACTTCCGAAGCCGTTTTGAGGCCCTAAACAACGTTTTTTGGGAAAATCGGGAGCAACATTATGCGATGGAGCAACGATTCTCATGCCAAAGTTGTAGCCCTCAGATATATATTTCTAATGAGGTATTGTGCGCATCAAACAGAGATCATATGCCAAAGTTACGACCTCGGGAAGTTGATGTACCACTTTACCCAAAACAGGGCCCATAGTCTGGCACTTCATCTCATAGCGTTAAGTTTTTGGATGTTTAGGGTTTTCGATTGTTTCTCAACAATAAATAGGCCTTTGAGGCTCATTGTAAGATAGTTCAGAGGCATATAGCCGCCACATCTCTTCTCAGAGATAAGCTACCATCGCCCTAGCTGGTTTATTTCCATTTCTGTTTGTAAGCATATTTCAGTATTTTACATCAATGAAATGAAGTATTATTTCTATTGCATCTCTATATTTATGGTTATTTCTATAATTTGTTGTGTTCATATTTAAGTCTGGATCAGTGGTATCAGAGCGGTCTGCTGTTTCTCTGTTTTTCTTTGCATATCCCCAACGAGGTTAGGATATAAGGAGTTAGTGTTTGAACTAGTCGAACCTTTCAAGACCTACCTCACAAATCTGGATGGCCTCCCATGGCAGATGAAAATAAATATGAGGGGGTAGGAGATCCTATCAAAATCTTGCTCGAAGAATCCCTCAAGTGACAAAGGAATGTGATGATGGAAAACTTTGCCTAGATCCTTCAACAACTACCCAGGGGCGATGCATCTGCTTCCAATAACTACTCTGGAAATGCCACACCCTTTAAGGTACAAGTTAACTTTGAAATCCCGATATTCGAGGGTCAGATAGCCGTAGATGTCGTAGATAAATGGTTAAATCTGCTAGATGGTTATTTTTCTGTTCATGATTTTTCCAGCCTGGAAAAGTTCGCTTTTGCACTTTTCAAAGCATCCCCCCATGTCAAAGACTGGTGGGAAACCTACTGCGAGTAGAAGGATGAAAGTACAGGCTCACTATTTTCAGCCGCACCCACCTAGAATTCATTCCAGGATGCCATCAAGGAGCAATACTACCCTGTCAAAATCTATGAGGACAAATACATAAAGTGGACCATGTTGCAGCAGGGAAGGGACCAAGCCATGTCAAAGTTCACCAATATTTTTCATACGCTTCGCATAAAGTTGGGTATCAAGGATTTTGAACTGCATTTGGTACTCAAATACCATGACTACGTACAGAGGAACATCCAGGATGAGATGGAATTCTTGAACATCTCCTCGCTTAGTACGATCTACCGATACGCTCTCAAGATCGAGCATAAGTTTAAACAAAAGAAGTGAGACTTTGGATCTGTGAATTTGAAGAACAAAGGACAAAGCCAAGGCACGGTGACCCAAGACTACCCTTTGAAGTTGTAAGAAAATAACAACACTAAGAAGTCAAAGAAGGACACAGGAAAGTGGTGTGAGTTCCATAAGAGCCCCACTCATAACACAAGTGATTGTCGGACCAAGAAGTCGCTGGTGGTCAAGTTGAAGGCTTCAGAATCAGATGCATGTTCCGACCATGAGTTAGAACCCAACAAGGGGAATGACAAAGGGAAACAAATCATTGATGCAGAGCCTAGTGCCACTGTTGCCACCACCAAGGTCCAAAAGAATGATCCCAAAGATCCAGAGGATGGGGAGCGTCTTTTCCACTCATAAATGTGGGTGAAGGGTTCGCCGCTGCACTTCATTGTCGACAGTGGAAGCCAAAAGAACCTCATTTCAGTAGAGGTCGTGAAGTGGCTGGGACTACTAACCATACCACACCCCCAACCATACAACATCGGGTGGCTTCACCAAGGACGAGATCTCTAAGTCCGCTAGTAGTGTGACCTTCCCTACAACATCAAGCCCTTCATAGATGAGTTATTGTGTGATGTTGCACCTGTTGATGTTTGTGATGTATTATTAGGCCAACCATACTTGTGGAAGCGACATTCTATGTATGAGTCAAGGCCTTGCACTATCATTATTTCTTTGTGTTACACATTATACAGGATATCTTAGGTAGCCCTACCTACTGCCAATTCTTTGATCTCTACTAAGAAAGGCAGTAAGATCATCTCCCATACTAGGAAATTTATTTTATGTTTCATTCGCCCTCAAAGTAAGGGGAAGATCATAGCCACATCCATGGCCCCCAGAAAGGCTTCCTCCACATAGCAGAAGCAGGTGGATACAGTCATGAAAGAACACAGGGACATCTTCTCCTCACCCACAGGGGTACCGTTGCACTGTTAGGTCAACCATTCATTCAATCTGACTCCTAGAGCACCTCTACCCAATGGGCTAATCTATCACTGCTCCATTTTGGAAAATGACAAGTACAAGTAGTGACATGATCAACATCAGGTGCCACAAAAGTTTCAAGTGGGCGACAAAGTCTGGTTGAATCTGTAGAAAGAATGCCTTACAAGAGACCATTAGAAGCTTAGACCACTCTAATATGGTCTTTACACCATTACCAAGGCTGTGGGGAATAATGCTTTGTAGCACAGCATTCCCCCATTCCTTCGCTTGCACCAAGTGTTCAATGTGGACTACCCTCGACCTTGCTTCCCACCATTACTAGACACATCAAAGGTTGCAAAACAACTTAACAGGGACCAAGTTCAGAAGAAGTCTCCTCACTTCATGGAGGAACTCAATGCAATGGGGACCATTTCTTCCTAAGGGGGGAGGAATGATCCAGGTGGATGTTGGTGGCCACCCACCTATCCCACTTGGACCCCCACAACTGTCTCTTTCAATTTTTTAGTGTCCTTAATTGTAGCACAGTTTACTATTTTTAGCAATTTTTCAGGTGCTGAACTTCCGGAGCCATTTTGAGGCCCTAAACAACATTTTTTGGGAAAAATGGGAGCAAAATTAGACCATGGGCTAATGTTGCTAATCCTAAAGTTGTATTCCTTAGATAGATCTTTCTAACGAGGTATTGTGCGTGTCAAACGAAGATTGTATGCCAAATTTACGACCTCGGGAAGTTGATGTACCAATTTACCCAAAACGAGACCCATAGTTTGGCGCTTCATCTCCTAGGGTTAGGATTTTGGATGTTTAGGGTTTTCCATTGTTTCTCAATAATAAATAGGCCTTCGAGCCTCATTTTAAGATAGTTTAGAGGCATGTATCTGCCACATCTCTTCTCAGAGATAAGCTACCATCACCCTGGCTGGTTTATTTCCATTTATGTTTGTAAGCATATTTCAGTATTTTACATCAATGCAATGAAGTATTATTTCTACTACATCTCTGTATTTATGGTTATTTCTGTAATTTTTTTTTTCATGTTTAAATCTGGATCAGATTGACTTACCTCCCCCAAGTGGACACTATTCTAGTGTCATTCATGTACCTACGACAAATTATATGTCTAGTGGAACCGTCAACTAGGTCTTGCTCTGTCTATCTGGGCACCCCCTCGTCAACCTCAATTGAGTCAAGGGGCACTTTTTATCCTCGGTGAAACTAGTCTTTCCCCCCCAGCCTTATATCCCTTATGGATCGCTGCCATATATGACTAATACACCGCATCAAGGAGGCTATTATCTAGTAAATCCTATGTATCCTATTGGTAACAATATGATGGACTGACCCCAAGGTCCTTCAAGTCATTCTTCATCACCTTGGTCAGACTTTGGGGCACAGAACACTTTGGATTTTCCGACAACGATTGATATCCCCAATATTTATATATTGACTAATGACCCCATCTACCATAACTTACATGAGCCCCCAATCCTGCACAAAATACCCGCCGACATCCCGAAGTTTGAGGGGAAACAAGGGGATGATCTAGGTGCACATGTAACCACCTACCATCTATGGTGCGTATCAAACTCCATGGCGGATGACATTATCCGGCTCTAGTTCTTCCCCTGCACCCTTACTGGAAATTCCTCCAAGTGGTACATTATGTTACCATACGCGTCAATTAATACATTTGGCACCCTAGAAATGGAATTTTTAAAACACTTTCAGTTGCCCATCTGCTACAAAACCGGGACAAAACTTCCTACTACCTTACGCCAAGACACCTCCACCCACATCTCTGATCACATTCATGAATGGAGATGTAGGTGGAGTCTAGTCAAGGCCCCCATCCTAGATTATTTGTTAGAAGATTGGTTCTGCAAATATCTTCTTCCCCATATTGCCAAGGATGTTGCCTTAGGAAGTGTGGTCACAGAAGACAAATCCATTCGTCATGACCAACACTTAGATCTAATTTATTCGTAGTTTGGGACACTCTACGATTTAATCCCCAATGCCGCCTGAACTTCTAATGCTCCCGCTAATCAACAACCCGACACACAAATTGATGGTCTCGTTGGCACTACCTCTGGGGCTGTTGTAAAGAAAACTTAGCATGCACATTGCCGAGTTATTTTTCAATACCTCTGCTTCTACCCAATCGGCTGCTCTTCCAACTGCTGTGATCAACGCTGTGCAATCTACACAAAAACCTAGAAATAAGAACAAGAAGAACAAGAAAAATACCTCTCCTTCTCAAGATCAACCTATTATGCAATCCAACCCCAAACAGAAAGCTACTACAAAATCTGACGACGGAAAGGATAAATTTGTCAAGTTCCCTTATAAAATATGTGTGGAAGACCATATGACAAATAAATGTCCTCGTTTCTAAAAATGCATAGATCTTCTTGCCCAAAAGGACACTAACTGGACCCCTGCGGTCCTACACAACCCTTTCCCTACTTAGCAGCATCAACATCTTATTTTGAACCCGCCTCAACCCCTACAAGGGGGCAACGACAATTAAAACCATCTTTCCTCTAGTGAAGGATCATCAACCGTTTACACCTTTGAAATGGTTGATATTCAAATACAAGCCAAAACTTATGGAGCTCCAGTCGCTAATACTTAGGATGTTGCCTCGATTTCAAACCCACTGTCGCCTAATGATCTTCATATCAAAAGGCTTGTTTTTGATATTGTGACTCGCCCCCTTAAAGGGGCATTTTGTCGCACAACACGTATTTTTTCAAATTTAAGCTAGCAACCATATATAATAGGTAGAACATATTTGGGGTTCTTGCTTGATGTGAATTGACATTGGAAAACATCATAATGGAACCCTTATATGCTTCAGCTGCTAGATATGGAACACTAAATCTAACTTCCATATAATGACCTAATATATGTTAAAACTTAGAAGGGCCTCTCGAATACTTTTCCAAGATTTTTCAGGTCAGCATATAATCTGGATTTGAGAATCCTGACTGAAAAATAGACATCCATTTTTCTACAGAAACAAATAGAAACTTGCTCTGTATACAACTTCCTAGAAGTACTTGAGGTGCATTCTTATATAATCCTTCAAATATAAGTCAAATCAACAACATATTGGAATTCCAACCCAACAGAATTGATGGAACTCCAAAGATAGTTTTCCTTCCCTAGAGATACTGAGCTTTTGAATAGAAAGGGAAACAAATATAGATTTTTTGTAGTTTTCTGTCAATTGTTATAGCTACCCAACCATAAGGAGACACATGCACACTATAATCCTCATCTCCTATGTTGAACATTTATCTTTGAAAGTATTCTTGATTCTGGATAATTTTAAATGTAATTTTTTTTTTCCTATGAAGTTTTAAAACCACTGTACTGCTTGCAGCTACCTTAGACAAAGATGGTGTTCCTTAATAGAAAGGGAGATACTTATCTTCTTGTAGTAGGTCAATAGAGGGTAGAACATTATCTAAGGAGTCAACTATGCATAGACCAAGCATTACACATGTGTGTATTGTTTTAGATCCATTTTTCTGTCATATTTGTAGTATATTTTTTCAAAATCATTCTAGAAACCAAATATAATAGATAAGACATATTTGGTGTTCCTACTTGATGCGAATTGACATTGGAAAACTTCATAGTGGAACCCTTATATGCTTCATCGTCTAGAGATTGAACACTAATTTAATATAACATCCATATTATGACCTAATATATGTCAAAACTTAGGAGGGCCTCTGGAATACTTTTCTAAGATTTTTCAGGTCAACATATAATCTGGATTTGAGAATCCTGACTAAGAAATACACATCCAATTTGTTACAGAAACAAAAATAAACCTACTCAGTGTACAAATTCCTAGAAGTACTTGAGGTGCATTCTTCTATAATCCACCAAATGTAATTCAAATTCAACGACATATTGGAAATCCAACCCAACAGAATTGATGGAAGTCCAAATATCATTTTCCTTCCCTAGAGATACTGGGATTTTGAATAGAAAGGGGAAAAAATGGAAAAGTTGTACTTTTCTATCAGTTGTTATAGTTACCCAACCATAAGGAGATAGATGCACACTAGAATCCTCATCTCTTATGTCGAACATTTATCGTTGAAAGTATTCTTGATTCTGGATAATTTTAAATGTAATTTTCTTTTCTATCAAGTTCTATATAGATTTGGGAAAATAGAGCATGACAAAAATCCACATTATTGACCCATTTATGGGAGATTTTGGGTCTTTTAATCACGATGAGATAGGAATGGACTTTGGAACCAAATGGAGAGAAGAGAAATTACAACAATACCATGAAAGAAGATTCCTATGAATTCTTTGCCACATATAAGTGTAATAGAAATAGAACTTAAATCTTTGATAAGTCATGCAAATTTTGTTAATTCTTCCGCTTCACCTAAAAAAAATTGATTTTATAATGTGCCAAATGTTTTATAAGAGTTACCTCAAGAGACATTAAGGCTCGATCCCTTGTTCTTTTGCAATGAAGACATCACTTCTTGTAGTCTTCTTCAGTGATGAGTGCCATAAGATTTTTGTTGACCTCGATGCTTATAATATTTGGGATATGTGTTCACATAACCCATTAATTTCGGGGGCTATGTCACTAGGTTCCATTAACAAATTCTTAAAAAACCTGTGTCCTTACATATTTTTCTTTTAATCACACTATTATTTTCCTTGATAATTTGGGAGATTCTATTATGGATTCTTCTGCTTTGGGTGGTTGTGTGAAGAACTTTGTGTTTCTCTCCCCTTCCTTGAGACATAGAATTCTTGATGTCTACCTCTAGAAATCTTCCTCCCTTTGATATATATTGTCTAATTTTACTTTGGAACATTTTTTTAATCTAGAAAACCTCATTTTCTTTTATTTCATCATGGAGTTTATTCATCTCAACCTCAGGTTCTGCATTTTTGTTGTAGATATTTCTGAAATTCTTCTTATTCCCTTATTTTAAGATTCTAATGGCTTTTATGTAGAAAATATTTTTTTATCTGATGAAGAATATTAGTATTTCCTCATTCCACCATTCCCACATTTTTATATTCCAAATTAGGTTGGGTGAACTAGATATTCACAACTTGAAAGGGATATTTTTTGGTTTGCCCTGAGTTGATAATGCTTACCTTAGATTAAAATATTCCACTTCAAATCCCTAATCATGCCAATATTCACTTATCTGTAATCTATTCAATCTTTCCAACACAAAACCTTACCCTTTTCTTTGCTTATTCCCAGTATAATTAACATTCTTTGGTTCCACATCTACCAAGGAATTCATATTTAATGGAATCTACTAATAATGAGTTATTTTTGCTTGTCAATCCTCCTTTTTTGATGAGCATCCCTAATAAACTTCATGCCAAGGTCCATGGTAGGTTTGGGATATTTTCCCTTTCCATTGCAAGAAGATGCCATCACTTGGCTCCTAGAATCACTAAATTAGGTCCATACACATTTTTCACTTAGAAACTAAGATCCCACACTCTAGAGAAAGCTAAGGTGGTGTGATCCAAAACCTTCCTTGGAAAGAACCTCTATTTTAAACCTAGGACTCATCCATATTGATATTCCACTCTATGTCCTATAAAATTTTTGTATATTCATGTTTCCTATCTTCACACATAACTGTTCACAATATTCATTCTAAGTTCTAGTAGTTTTGTTTCATGAATAATTACAATATTGGGCTTTTCTAAATGAACCTTGCCCCTATGGATTATTTTCAATTTATTTACTATGTGATAGATATTTCAAGTTATAATCTTAACAACAAGGTCACCAAATAAATCTTTTTAACAAGAGTTAGAAAACATGTTGAATTTTTACGGGAAACTTTGGGACCTCCCTTAGAGTTTGGAAGTGTTAAATTAAAACTGATCTTTAAAACACTGGAATCATTGGAAATATTGATTGGATAAGAATCAATATATTTTCCATACATAGACTTCTGTTTACCTATGGATCCAACATGAGTCTAAGCTTATCAAAAATTTGTGCCCGCTCTCACATTCTACAATTTGTGAAAGAGGGGAAAACCAAGATACATTGTTGGTAAATCATTTTTTTGGAAACCCATAATTTCGTCAATCTTTATTTGAATTATTTGATTGGCTATGATCCTAAAAAACTTTGATTTTCTAAGACTTTATCTTTTGACCAAATGAATCTTTGAAAGTCTAAAAAATTCTTAGTATGTTTCTTGCCTCCCAGAATTTATCTTCTCTTGGTAGTAGGGTATATCCATGAATTGAGCATGAGTCAAGGATTTATTTTGGAGGAAACCTTAAAGACTTAGCGCTCCGTAGTTCTCTTTCTTTTGTGATAATACCTTTCCCAAGGCTTCTATCAAGATTATAAACAAAGAAGGATAATGGAAAATCATGGTTTATACTTCTTGATTGTTTCAAATATTTGGAAGGTCCTCAATTTATGAGAACATTAAAAAATGCAATTGATAAGTACTCAAGGACCTAGTTCACCCACTCAGAACAAAAATCAAATTTTAGAAAAATCGCGCATAGAAAATCCCACTTCTATGTCATATGCCTTGGCCAGGTCCATTTTCAATAACATATCACTTTCTTTCTTGACCTTGATAGAATGACTAGATTCTTGTACCAGAAATAGACTGTCCACGATTGTCTCCTTGCAACAAAACCTCCCTAATACTCCAATATAAAAATTCTTAGGATTGGCTTCAGCCTTGTTTCTATCATCCATATTAATGGTTTTATATGTGATGTGTTTCACATGGAAATGTCCTAAAAGAGTAAAAAATTATTATCGCTTCTTAGTATGCGTTGTGTAGTGGGGCTCTAGCACCCAAAAAATGTGGCAATGTTGGTGTTTTGGGGTTTAGATGTACTTATTTAAAGAAATATAGTATATAATGATTGTAATCTATAAGGGGACAAGCCTGCCTCTATGTAATAGAGACAGAGAGAGAATGTACTCATAGGAGCCTTAGTATCCATGTAGCATTAATAATTGATTGGAAACCATGGTTTTGAGTTGTGTATTGCATTAAAGATTAGAGAAGGAGCTAATAAATAAAGAGATTGTGTTTATGATGCCATAGGTTGTGTATTCATGTCCATTTTTGATATGCTAGAATTAGGTGTTAAATCTCTCTTGATTCCTCCAATTATAATGTTGTGTGGCAAAATGTTTTTCTTAGTTTATAATAATACTTTTTCAGATCTTGAGAAGTATTATTGAACTTACCTGTGGGCTAGAATAGGGTGTGTAAATATACACATGTGCAAACTAGAGGAGTCTTCATCAACTTTACAGATATGTTCCTACAGTAGCCAGAGGATCCACACCCATTTGGAGTCAGTTCCATATTTGTGTAATGTACAGTCAGAAAAACTACATCAGTTTGGATATTAGAGCAACCCCAAAAACAACCAGAGGGGAAAGGAGAAGCGTTAGGAATGTTGGAATTAAAATGATGCATGTGAATAAATGTGAATATGAATGGTAACTAAAGCCCAATTACAAAAATATGAGTCAGAAGATGAATAAGAGAATGTGAGAAACCCTGTTGGAGATGTTGATCCCACATAAAGTTAGCATCCTTAGGCTCATGCAATTAGTATCAAAATATTATCTATCAATCTTCATTTCTTGTTGTTTAGTTAATTTTCTTAGTAAGAGTAATAAATAAGTTTCCACTACAAAAAAACTTCTATGGATCCATGCATTGCCACATAATTCACACGTTGCTATAGAGTTGACACACTGCTACGGAATTGCTAAAGACAAATGTATGGGAATTAATTGGGACAGTCAAAGGGAGATTCACCATGCACTACCCCTGGGAGATACACAAAGTATTAGAGTATTAATTTTTGTGGACAAGTTAGTAATGATGAAGGGTTAGAAGAACCAAGTAAAGAGAAGTCTAAGGTAAGTGGCAATTACAAGTTATTTGATGTTAACAATAGAAGTTGAAGAAAAATGAAGGTAAATTGTAAAGGTTTCTTAGATTGAAACTGGAGTTATATTTCACTAGTTTTAAGAAGGGAAAAACCTTATCCTTCATATGGCATATCCAACAATAATAATAGATTTGGTGGCTAAATTTGTCAGGAACAAAGGAAGACCACATGTTGTATCAAGCAATACAAAATGTAGATAGAAGTACCATTAGATTATTGATATTCCATAAAGAAGAGTGGCATTATTACCTCAGGAGTGATGATTTCACTCATTTATATGATGGTATTAGGTGATGCTATATGACTTCATGAATCCATAATACTTCTAAGCGGTGAATAGGTCTAATGCAATATTCATAAGAAAAATATCTGCAGCACCTTGCAAATGAGTCTGCAAATAATCAATATGATTTTTCAGTGAGAAATATTCCTAACATAATATTCCATGAACCGAGCACTAGATTACTTATACAATAGAAAGTATTTTTTCCACGCAAACATCAGTGTCAACGACAAGCAAAATATTTCTGAAATTAGATTAGGAAATCGGAAAACAAATAGTAGAACATTGCCTAGACCTAAAACATTAAGAAAAAGACACAGTAATATGAGGCACCATGCTAAAAACAAAACTAAAATTAAAATGAATAATTAAAAGAAAATGTGATTTGAGATGTCCAAAAATTAAAAAAAACAATGCATATTTGTGGCATCAGACGACACCTCTTTGGGTAGCAGAGGTGGATGTGTGACATGAAGCAAGATTATAATGTTTGAGGTACATAGAACAAGACGAGGTTCAAAATTCTGTAGACATTAAAAGGTTGATAAATTGGGTCTCTTCTCATCCTTCCCTTTGGGAAGATCGACAAATACCATTGAGACTAGTTTAATGATGTTGAACCATAGATCAGTTTCGCAGGTTCTTAGAGCAATAGAGGGACAACCTCCATATAGTTCCAAAGAAATGTGATCCTGACATATTTGGCTACATCCCAATCCCATAGGAGTGGCCAAAGACCTATTTAGAGTTTCTTCCTTTTAACCACATATGCTAGGAGTATCCCTTGCTCATACACCCCCTAGGATCATACGATTGGATCTAATGTTGGACCCAAGGGACTTTGATAGTGCACCTGTAACCAATTCACCTTCCTTGCCATCATTCATTAGACTCAGGAGACCCATATCTAGCTCCATTGTAAGACCTTACCATCTTGCTCACTCGTTCCTTTCTAGCAGGCCATTGAGTATTTTGTATTATACCACTGTCTCTTATATACGTGTTGCAACAACATTACCACTAATTTCATTCTCTCTATATGTTACTTTTAGCATTTTTTCTAGGATATGCACTTGCACTCCTACATTGTAGTCATATTGATTGCACTCTTATTCAATCCCATTGACTTAATTTTGTGACTATTAGTAGGAAATTGATAAATTTACTTACAGGGTTTAGTGATAGCTTGTAGGTAGCATTTAAATTCCCAACAATGGTGTCACATGTAGGGATATGCAAGTAAGAAGTGTCCAAACTATCCCTAAGTTTGGTAGTGTGTAAGAAGCACCCAAAAGAGTGTCGTGAATCTGAGAATGGAGCAACTGGAATGTTTTGGATGCTCTCAAAGCCATTAGTGGGAATTTCAAAGCATTTCATTACTGCTCTGAAGCCCATGGGTATGGGTCCCCTGAAACTTGTAAGTAGTTCTTATGTAATCATGGTTGTAAATTTGTAATCCACAATATACTTGCATTTTGTAGGAATTACAATAGATATATACAATTATAAGTTTTATTTTCCATTATTTCCTTAATTTAGGCCCTCTAGTTGTAGGGATGCTAGTATTACAATTTAATTAGATATGATAGATGTTATATTCCATGCATGCGTGGAATCATTTCATAATTTCCTTACATACATTCTAGTTGTGGATATATAGGTCAATTTATACACTTGATCATGAGTTCATATGTTAGTGTGTCACTCTCTTAGATAACTTTTAGTGTATCATGTGCATTATGCACTGAGGACAATGTTGCATAAGGGGGCTTGTCCCATACTTCTAGGATGCATCCTATGGATTTTCCCCTCCTTGGGGATTGCAAGGGGAAAGTCCCTATTTTGAATGATACATATCTAAGGATGTATGATCCTCTCCCACAATGTCTAAATGTTTCTTTCTAGAAAATGGGATGTTTGGGAGACATTTTATGATGGTTTTGGGGACTTATCCCAGATACTCTAGATGGTTCTTTCCAAAAACAAGGAGTTTTGGGAGATATGTTGGGATGGTTTTGAGGACATTTGAATAGCCACTATTGAAACTAGTAACCATTTGGTTCCAATGATCAAATATAAATATTCACCAAGTTGTTCTACATTCAAACATGGACAAAGGTTATCTATGCATTCCATGCCTTAATACTATGTAGTATGTTTTTGTAATGAGGGATAATTTCCTTCACAATTTTGATTCCCATGTTTGGCAGGTTTTTGTATCCTATATCAACCCTCCCCCTCGCCCCTAGAGCCATGAAACACCATGCAAAATAACCCATGTTGTTCACAAGTTGTAGGATTATGTATGTAGTTGTTGATATTGCTAGACCCACCAACATGTCAGGGGATATCCTAGGTAAGAAGTCCCAACAATACCTCAGATCGTTTGGAGTAGGAGTCCCAACCGTGGGTAGTACAATAGTGCCTTGACTGCAGTATCACCCAAAGGTAAGCAAGATATATTTGTCAGAAGAAAGTGTGTGACCTTGTGGCGAGTCAAGAGAGATGAATGGGGAGGTTCTAACACACAAAGGGGAAAAGGAAGTGCGTCCCTTAGAAGCATGTAATAGTATGCAGCCTGAAAGGAACACACGAGCAGAATGACATCACGAGTTGTAAGTGGAATAGACTTCCACAGTCTAGGGTGATGGGTTAAACCAACAAGAGGATTCCAACAAGATTCATACAATCATATAAAAAGTAGTTCATACATGAATGCATAAGTTAAACAACATACATTTCTAAAGCAACCATAGTAGTCCAGCTACAATAACAACATATGCATGAAAACGTGTTGGCTTTGTTATATTATGTAAAGTGAAAGTTCCATCCATACATATAACCATGACAACCTCTAGCCCTAATAGTGGAACATTACAATCAACACTGCCTACTCTTCGAAAGAGATGCACTCGGTCTACATTGTGGAGAAACCAAGGCTTGTCATAATACTCTCCAAGCCCTCTCTAAGAAATGCCTAGAAAAATCTTGGCTCCCAAAAGCCTTTTCTATGAGTTATGAGGTTCTATATATAGCAAAGGGTGGGTTGACCCTTAACATTCCACTTTGTGACACTTCGGCTACCCTCATGACTCTTCATATTCATTACATAACTCCTTACATTACATAATGACCATTTGTATTCCACTAATGACACTTTAAATTTAACTTTACATTACATTTTATTACAATGAGTATGGCCCATAGTAGTGATGTGGCTAAGACAAATCATTACACAACTCGACATGACACTACTGACATGTACTGGCTAACTGTGGTGTCCATGTCAATATGTTGTGTTGTTGAGTAATAAGATGTGTTCTTGGACGTCCTTCATTTTCACCTCTGCATAGCTTGGTGTTATGGGGTCTCCAATGGTCTTCATCTTTGCAACATGGTTCCATGCATGTACTCCATTCGCTTGCTACTCGATGTTCTTTGTGCAACCATCCAACTATAAGAAAGTCTTCTAGAATGTGCTTCTTCTTCATCCCATTCGTCATCTCGCCATATTCCACCAATGTACCTATTCCTACAATTCACTCATGATGGGATGACATCAAATTCGAAAATCTCCTAATATAGCATGATGCATTGTTTTTCGTGTTCGAGTCCATGTGACCGGGAGGGAGGATAGGACACTGAAACTGCGCAGAGAAAAGCTCAGGCCAAGATGGGGGATTCTGGATCTCAATCTGTACTGTCAAGAAAACTATGTAGTGATCAATGGGAGGCAGAATCGAGCAGTGACAGTCACTAGATTCGGCTACGAGAAAAGACCTTGAAATGGAAAACTTCTGCACAGTTTCCAGAGGGAGGACAGAGCAGGGTTGTAGAGGGACTATTGGGAAATTCTACACAGTTTCGAGGGGGAAGAAAAAGAAAGGCTATTGGGAATTTCTGCACAATTTATTTAGGGAAGACAAAATAACCTTGCAGAGGGACCACTCGTCAGTTTTGCGTAGTTCCTGGGAGGAAGATAAGAAAAGTGCAGGGGATCTGATGCACAATTTTCAAGAGGAAGATAAGACAGGACATAGGGAGACCATCTGGGAATTCTGCGTAGTTTTTTAAGGTAGTGTAGAGCAAGCTAACAAATGACTTGTCGGATAGGACTACACAATTTCTGGAGATAGTGTAGAGCAAGGAAACAGAGGCCTTGGTGATCATTTCTACGTAGCTTCTGAAGGCAGTACGAGGCAAGTAGCAAGGGTATCAGCTGGGCATGTCTATACAGGTTTGGAGAGTATTGTAGCCCCAAATCTCAGTGCAGTATAGGTTTTTGGTAGTCCATAGGGAGGCTTAGCAATTGATATTGTGGGAAGTGCAGTTTGGATCAGGTTTGGACGCAACTTATGCATAGTTCTGGGAAGAAGACAATTTACTCACTTGCATGATTGCGCAATACATCTGACCCAGAGGAACACCTCAAGCACTACACACTTCTGGGAAGTAGAGTAGGGTCAATGAGGACTAAGACTGCGTAGTGGAGTGTAGTCAAGGTCCGGGTGAAGGAGGTTGTCTGATCGAGCAGATTTTCAAGAAAATTGCTAAGTGTCGAAAGAAATTTCACTTTTGCGGTCTAACAATGTGGTTATACACTTACAATATTTCAATGATGAGACAACATAGACCAACAAGACAAAACATGTGCTCAGTGAGACTACCCTAAAGCTAAGAGCGACAAGTGTGACACTTGAGATAGACCTTCGAACGACCGTGACAACACTTGTGCGACTGTGTTTACAAATTTGTGTGTGAGTATGCCCAATGTTCACAGAGTAAAGACAACTTATGCACACAAAGACAAACCTTTAAAATTTCGAGAACAAGATCGCAAGAATGAAAAATCAATCAATATGCTAAAAGAAAACCATTGGTCCAACAAGCGATAGGGAGCAGGACACATAAAGGAAACACATGGAATGAATTTCATGCATGTCATTGAAGACATAATGATATCAATTCTTCAAGCTACACTAAGAGATGTATTTGAAAAGATGATCTTTTCTTACCATACTTACCCTCCAAAGGGTTATGCATTTGATGAAGTTTGCATGCGGGCACAATATTTTATCATAACTCGGTTCCTTGTCCTTTCTCCTCAACTCCCTGAGAGTCATCTAGCATGTCATCTTTCCTTGTGGTCATTGAGAGATAGATTTGCGTAGTTTCAGTGGGAAGTGACTCCTACCGAGATGAAGCCCTGGGAGGCACATCTACGCAGTTTATGAAAGCAAGGAAAACTGGATAGTTGAGGACAACACTGTGTAGTTTTTGAATGCAAGACACTATTATGGGATGGGGTCCTGGGAGGACACATATTTGCAGTTTCTGGATGCAAGGCAGACAGGGAAGCCAAGGGACAATACTGCGCAGTTTGTGGAGATAGTGGGTTTCGACTGAGGGAAGGAAACTAGAGGAAACCACTGTGCAGTTTTTGATGCCAAGGGAGGCTTGGGTCTCTACACATTACATGGTTCCAGTAGGCAAGGGAAAAATCTTGAGGGTTGCAGAAGCGAAGTGTGAAGTTCCGGAAAGTTAGATGAGACTAGGTTGCTCGGCAAATTCCAGAATTTGGCTAAGTGTGGGACCAGTGGAACTGATGTGAACTGTGATAGAAATTTAACTTTGATCACACACTTGAACACTTAGTGATACAACATAGACCATACAAAAGATATAAAACATACTCTGCTTGATGCAACAAAATTCATGACAAGAGTGCGTGAAACATTTCTATGTAATGAGAAAAACTCATACGCACAAAGATTTCCCCTTGAAGCAAAATAAATTTCCCTTCAGATGACAAATGATAAACCCCATGCCCAAAGATGACACATGCTACATAAAGATGAAAACATGAAAAACTCTTAAGATCAAGGAGGGGGCTTGAGATCATCAACTTACCAATAAGTCACCAAGGAATGATTGATCATAGGATCCATGGTAGGCTCCAAAATGTGCATGCAAGCCAAAATTTTGGAGGGTGGTTATAGTCGCTACAACATTGGCGACACGTTGGTAGAACTCCAGCTATCTATATGGACCTTGTCTCATGAAATCGAGTCTAACTCTTCCGGAAGTATTGTTTGATTCTTTGATCATCATGGCTTCTTCACTAGCCCGAGTGAAACATGTAGTCCCTACGATTCTCTTGATCGGTCAGCACATGTACCAAGCTAAGCCAACTGAGTTATTTCAATTGGGGATGACGGGTATATTGATGCACAAGTAATATGATTGTCGTATTTTTAGTTTCATCTCTGGTGTCGCTCTACTACTAGTAGGCCTGGAGAGTACCCTGATGGAGTCATGCAGTAACGCAAGAATTTCTTTGCCGCTAGTGAGCCTGGTCAATACCTCGATAGAGTTACTTGCATCACCTCTCTACAATGGAATCCTTTCTCTTCTTTCGCCTTATCTATTTTTAATTTTAATTTTTTTTATTTTTCAAAGAACTTTGCATAGGCACTTATTTATTTCAGAGGTAGAAGAGGATCCCCACTTATTGGGAGCAGAAGAGGTTGTCCCTTCAGATAATTATTTTATATATACCTTTGACATACTTGTTAAGGTTTTCCCCCTCACCTTACTCTTCTTGACTGAGATGACAAGGGCTAACCTAAAAAAAACATATTAGAGTAGTTGGTGCTAGTTAGAAGTTCAAGTGTTATGTTTCCACCAAGAATCACTTTGAACAGAATGTATTTCCCATCAGGGTATCATTGATTGAAGACAACAAGCTCTTCATAAGGAGAGGGAATAGACAGATAACAAAATGCTGATAGATGTACAAGTCCTCTTATATTTTCCCAGCTTGTCTCAAGAGCTAAACACAGTTTCATGTGAAACTAACCTACAGGTGCAAACAAGAAAGAAAAGGGTAGAAGTAAAGAGAAATTAAAACAAGCATGCAAAGAAAAACAAAGCAAGAAAGCAAAGAAAAGAAAAATAAAACACTACTCCTACTCTTATGCTAAACAGTGCATTGGCCTGCTCACGTGAAATGATATTTCCAATGCAGTCACTAGTGGATTGGTTGGTCCATGTCGGTGAAGGCATGTTAGACAATAAAGGTAAGTATGTAAACTGGCAAACAAAAAAGATAATACAATGAAGCCCAACATGTTCTGATTTTAAATGCATCCACAACAAAGAAAAGAGTAAATGCTCAAGACAAACATTATGTTAACGTACCATGGTGATGCAACACATTGTGCATAGACAACGAGCATGCAAAATCTTTTGACCGTGAAAAATGAGCAAATGTGAAAGAGGAATACAGCTTACGTTTTGCAAGAGTGCTTGTTGTGTATGATTCCTCCAATGCATGAGCGATAGGATCGTGTGATACTGGTGGAGGATGTAAATTTTTTTAACTAGATTGATCTTCAATGCACACAGGAGAGTGGTGAGGAGCCTTGGGTGTTCAAACATATTTCTGATTAGGAGTGGGACTGACCTCAAGGTAGCGAGGAATTGACATAACCATCAGTGCATGTTGAAGTGCCTCGATAGCTTGAGGGGTTTCCACTTAATCAGTAGGTGTAGACCATCAAAGACCGATGGCTTAGAAAGATAAACAATGAGTGAATCAACATCGTGGTTGAATGAAGGAGTAAAGAGATCATGACAACCATGAACATAAAATTCGAGATGTTCATCAACATCCTCATGCTCTGATGAATAATGAATAGGGGTTCATGAGACGCAAGGATTTTTACCCTCTGTTTTTCTGGAAATGATAGATGAAATATTGAATCGATTTTCGGAGTAGGA
Source organism: Pinus tabuliformis (assembly GCA_031772625.1). NCBI lineage: Eukaryota > Viridiplantae > Streptophyta > Pinopsida > Pinales > Pinaceae > Pinus > Pinus tabuliformis. Next base: position 1,116,644,166 of record CM062819.1, read on the forward strand.
TGTGTATTCTCTACAATGCAATGGCAGACTGATATCTGGTGTGTCATGTGAATGATCGGAAGTAGAAACATCACGCAATGAATTTTCACAAGGAAAATCAAAAGTGGAAAAATCACAAGAAATGTCAAGATAGATCAAATGAGAAGCAGACAGAAGGAAGTCATCCTTCACCACAGGTTCTTCTTCAGATTCCTGCACACACTAATCATGAATGACATTGCAGGTTGGCTGCAAAACAACAACTTCATTGACAACTTGATCCTCGTGAACACAAAATTTGGAGTCTGGAATGGGAGAACACAATACAGTACAATCCAGAGGATCAATGGAACCAGAAGATGGAAGTTTAGAAGACAAGGAAACATGAAAATCAACAAGCTTGCAAGCCAAATTTGCATAGATATCCATAGTAGGTGGGGTGGGAGGATGTGACAGTTCAATAGATGTGCACGCACCTTCTCCCACCCTGCAATACATAGATAGAGTTGTTTGATGAGAGGCAGGTGAATGGTTACTTGTAATAGAACCCTTGCCTATCTGAGATTTGGAAGCTCTAACACCAAGGTATGCTAGGGGGGGTTTGAATGATTCTAAGATATGCAGATTTTTGGATATGTGAAGAAGATATTGAAACCTCTCATTGAGAAATTTCCAATCAATTTCATCTTCAAGGATTTGATATGTGAGATTATGAAAGCTTTCCCAAAATTTCGCAAGGGATTCATCAGGTGCTTTTTGTAATTCCAAAATTTTCTTTTCGAGTGCTTGATGACCATACTAATAGAAAGAACTTGTCAAATCTCTAAAGAACTGATCAAAAGATCGAATAGAGGCATCAGGCAGCATGACACACCACATCATTGGGTTCCCTCGAAGTGTGAATGCGAACAATGAGCAGGCAATGTAATCGTCGTGGATTTCATTCCTTTCATAGAAGCTTGTGAAGGAAGATCTGTGTCTAAGCAAGGTTGCCAAGCCTTCACCATCATATGTGTTATGTGACAAGTCATTCCAAAGCTCCTCTAATACTTCAAAATCATTTCCATAAGACAAACATCTCGTAGGACTAACTATAGCGTAATTCATGAAAGATGTGCAGAGATTCAAAACAGACATTGAGGACTTAGCTTGTCGTTTGTCCCTCTTGCTAGCAACATAAATGTTGACGATATTGGACCCGCTAACATGTCAAGAGATATCCCCAGTAATAAGTCCCAACTAGACCTCAAACTGTTTGGAGTAGGAGTCCCAGTAGTGAGTAGTACAATAGTGCCTTGACTATGGTAACGTGTAGAGGTAAACAAGATATCTTTGTCAAAAGCAAGTGTGTGACCTTGCAGCGAGTCAAGAGAGATGCATGGGGAGGTTCTAACACATGAAGGGGAAAAGGAAGTATGTCCCTTAGAAGCCTGTAATAGTACACAACCTGAAAGGAACACAAGGGAAGAAAGACATCAAGAGTTGGAAGCAGAATAGTCCACAATTTAGGGTGATGGGTTAAACCAACAACATGATTCCAACAAGATTCATACAATCATATACAAAGTAGTTCATGCATGAATGCATAATTTAAACAACATACATTGCTAAGGAAACCAAAATAGTTCAACTAAAATAACAACATAGGCATGAAAATTTGTTGGCTCTGTTATATTATATAAAGTGAAAGTTCCATCCATACATATAACCATGATAGCCTCTAGCCCCAATAGTGGAACATTATAGTCCACACCACCTTCTCCTCCAAAGAGATGCACTCGCTTTGCACTGTGGAGAAGCCAGGGATCATCACAATACTCTCCAAGCCCTGTCTAAGGAATGACTAGCAAAATCTTGGCTCCCAAAAGCTTGTTCTATGAGTTATGGGGTTATATATATATATATATATAGAAAAGTGTTGGGATAGTGTCCCTAGGGGTAGTTTTGGGGTTAATTTAACCCAATTTTGTAAATGTTTTGTAAAAATAATGTAAACTTTCCACGATATATGGATGCGGAGCACGCAGATAGATAGGAGTCAAAAGGGTTTTAGCCCTTATTTTTGGTCAGTTTTAAGATTCTCCCATGGTTTACAGACCATGGTATCGTATGAAGAAAAGCTATAAATAGTTGGGTCATAGCGAGTCCTAGAGATAAATTTGGATAGAGAATTGTGTACGTTGAATTGTTTTTGGGGAAGTACTAAGGCAGGAAGGCTCTGTTTCCCGCGCTTAGGTGAAGAAGGGAAGGATCCTGCAGCTGAGTGCATAGGAGGCGTGGGTAGAGTCTGCAATTGAGTGCGCATACCCCTGCAGCTATGTGCACAAGGTAGAGAGTCTGTAATCAGTGAATGGAAGATCAAAAAAGACAACTTTTTGGATAATTACCATGTATTTTTGTTGAAACTGTTTATGTTATATTTTAGCAATTGATAGATATGTTTTATGAAATAATGAATGAATACTACACGAATTCACTAAATCTGTCTTAATAATGCATGATATGAATGGTTATATACTTTTGTGAAGTTAAAAGCTATTTCTCTTATGTTTTTTGATAAATAAAGTAGATCTATGTGAACTCCAGTATAGGGTTGCTTATTGATGCGCGAAAGCAGATAAATCATCGGTTCAAGGTCCGCAAATACTGATCGCAGACCTTTGCGAAGGTATGAAGGCCATTTAACCTAGTTACAGTAAAGAGCCCGAGAAGACTATCGATCAACATGGAAGCAGATCTAAGGCACTGAAATCCATCACACTAGTCTCTGAATGCAGAAGCTTGGTTCTTGCATCCCCCAATACTCTTTGGGTGAGACTGCAATCTATGCTATGCAGGTTGTTTCTAAAAAGGGCCAGTAGTGTAGCATTTTGTTGGTTGGCAGAAATAACTCTGAACCTCGGTCAAGACCCCATTAGCTAACAAATGGTTCTGTTGCCGAGACCGAGATCTGCTTAAGAGATGTGTGATGTTGCATCATTGGAATCCAAATAAGAAAGAGATTGAAAAGTGGTTAGATCGGATGATTCACGAGTTTGTGGCTTAAGAAAATAGGAATCCATGCCTGTCAAAGGAGGATTGGCTGAATAGATATCCGTATACATAGATACCCGAAATTTTATTTTCACTTTTCCATGCAAATTATATGAGTTCTTAGCAAAATTGGCAGACGGTCAAGGGAGGTGGAAGCTTGATAGTCCTATAGTGTGGACTCTAGAAATGGTGCGACAACTAGAGGGATCTAAATTGATGTTACCACCCAGCCTTTGATTCCATAGCCCAATGGAAAGGATTCAAATATGATCTACCCCAACCAAACAAACAAACAACCAAGAAATCAAATGATAAATTTCTTTCATTATTTTATCTAGCCTAACACATTAAAGCATTGGAAATAAATCTAAATCCTAAATATATAGAGAGAGCCCTCTCTGGGTCTAGGAGGGCTAGATCCTAGACTCCTAAGTGGTTTGATGTATCTTTTGTGACTTTTCCTTGCCAATCTTCAAAATCACAGAATGATAACACTTAGTACGCCAGGATTGACAACTATTTCACTAGGTTGGGCTTCACTAAAAGTGAAGTAGATGCAAACCTTTACCATATTGTGGTTGAAGGTAAATTGTTGATTATGGTATTATATGTCAATGATTTGATTCTAATAGGTGACGAGAATCTGATAAAATATTGCAAATAGGATCTTGCAAGAGAATTCAAGATGAAGGACCCAAAGCTCATGCATTAATTTCTTGGTATGGAAGTATGGCAGGGATATGGGGAACTTTTTGTCTCTCAGGGCAAGTATGCCAATGAGATACTAAAGAAGTTCCACAGGGAGAGCAGAAAACCCATCGACAATCGTCTAGCAAGAAATTGGAGGAAGGAAGATGCTACTTCAGGTGAAGTAGTGGAGGCTACTATTTATAGATAACTTGTGGGTTCACTTATGTATTTGGTAAACACACGATTGGACATGTGTTTTGCAGTTAACCAGCTTAGTCAAGCCATGGTTAACCCAACCAAACTTTATTGGAAGGCAGCTAAATATGTGTTGAGATACCTCATAGGCACCACTCAATTTCATCTTTTGTACAAATGAACAGAGGGAGTGAAGCTTCAAGGCGTCACAAATGTAGATTGGGCAAGGAGTCCATCCAAAAGGAAGAACGCATAAGGGAGAATCTTCAGTATTGGGTCAGCAATAGTTTCTTGGTACAACAGTAAGAAAAGACCAGTTGCACTTAGGTCAGCAGAAGCAGAGTACATGGCTGTTAGTCAAGCAACTTGTGAGGTTATCTAGATGAGGAAGATCCTTTTTGGATTATTTTCTCAGCAGATGGATGCTACAGTGATTTACTGTGACAATCATAGTTGTATCAAAATCTATGATAATCCAATTTTTCATGATTGGTCCAAGCATATCGACATCCGGTATCATCATCTACAAGATTGTGTGCATAGGAGAATCATGTTTCTAGAGTACATTCCTAAAGAGGAGCAGGGTGCAAATATTTTGACAATGGCATTGTCAATATGCAAATTCGTGTTTCATAGAGGCAGGATCAGGGTAGCAGATAATCCCTTTCTTGTTGAGAGGGAGTGTTGAAAATACAACAAGAAAATGCTAATTTAATTTGTCTTTGAATTAAATTAGGAATTAAATTGTAATTCCACATTCATGACAACTTCTAATAGTTAACTAAGTTAATTTGTCTTAGTTATCTCAATTAATTCGAGTTGGGGGTCTACCTATAGTCATGTATAGTGTCTCCTACAGTTAGGAGCACTAGTTGAGTTTATTTTGAGTTGTGATTATTTAATCCAGTCCAACTATGTTAAAGTCACTTAAGCTATTTCCAACTAATCAAAAAATTAGTGGGAGATCCAGTAGTGAGGTGTAATGAGAAGCAGTGGGGTGTAACGAGGAGCAGTGGGGTGTAACTTACTGTAGTGGGGTGTAACCTTCAATGACCAGTAAACCAAAGATTCACTCATAATTAACTCATACATTTGACATCATAGAAAGACCCAATTGAGATTGGAGTTCAAGGACAATGTACTATTCGTTGTATAATCATTTGAATTGTACAGGTGGTGCATGCAATCAGAGGAAGGCCTATGAGGATTGCACAATTCATCACTGTGGGATTTCCCAATTAAATATGGGTTAATTCCCAAGGGAACAACGCAAGGAAATAGGAGCTTGGAAAGCATCAGAATTGGCTAAGTATTGGATTGAGCTTTTCTAGAAAGCAGTGAGATAGATAGAGATAGTGCAAAGATTGCTCGGGCTTGAGCAAAGCATTGTAATCTTATCATATTTTCTGATTAAAGCAATATACAGATAGGGTCGGATTTTAGTTGTGGCTTTCTGCAGAAAATCTTGGTGTTATGTGTGATTGAATTCTTTATCTTATATGGTTCGTGATTTCATCGATCGTTTATTGTTTCCGCTCATAAGTAGAGTAGATTCAAGTCAATCATTTTAGCATATTACAATGTGCAGTTTTAATCTAAAAGGAATTTCTACACACAAGTTATAGCATTTTCAAGTCTATCTCCTCTTGTAGGGAAAGTTAGATAACTCCCAAGGTTATCCTAAATATGGACAAGTCCTTCCAAATTTTGATTTAGATCTTTTATATACCACAAGAGCTATTCTACTTGACCCAAACTTTTGTCTTTCATGTGTAGACTCAAGGTGAGTAATGAGATTTGTTGTGAAAATCTTAAAATTTCACAAAAGAAAAGCCACCAATCATGCCAACCCTCAACGTATAATATTAAAGGCATTTTTAGCCTTGAATAATGAAGAGTGAAGGAGTTGTATTATATCCTCATAAACTAAAATCTTTGTAGCTTATTTTAGATTGTAAGGAAAATAGAAATACCTTCAAAATTATCTGAGGATGAATATATATTACTTAATTAAAAATGATGTATTAGATATACAAAATCAAACATAAATAATGAGTTAAAAAAATCCTTATAAAACATTTCACAATAGCATAGCTTTAAATTATTTTTGAAAATATTAAAAAATGAAAAATGTGGCCATCAATGAAATATACAACTTGTACCATTGTATAATTTGAAACTAAAGGTTCTTATTGAGTAAATATATATATAAAAAAGTGAAAATTAGTTTGTTAAAAACATTGAAGGGATTATATATATATATATATATATATATATATATAATTAAATTTTTCTTTAACGAGAACCTGTATTTGATACTAGATAGCACTATGTGTGCTAACATTTTCAAGGAAGTATTGGTCCAATAGAAAGATATGAAAACATATGATCCCACATGGGAACCAACAATGATTCTGGAACAATTTCCTCATCTTCAACATTGAGAACAACACTCCTTTCAAAGGGGAAGGGCATGTTAGGTTCTTACCCTGACCCCCTTACTTAGATACATTATTTATGTATGTGGCTCATTAAATAGTTAGTTAATAGACACTCATTGCAGAAAGGGTAATCTTTGTTAATAAGGCCCAAATTAGTTAGTAGGATCTCATTATAAGTGGGTGAGAGGTAGGCAATATTCTCTCTCTCTCTCTCTCTCTCTCTCTCTCTCTCTCTCTCTCTCTCTCTCTATATATATATATATATATATATATATATATATATATATATATCAAGTAAAAGGTAATGTGATGTTTTCTCAAGAATTGTGATTGTATATGGAGTGTTGCTCTTGGTTGTTTCCCCCTTGAAGTGGTAGGTGATCAAAGCTCTCTACTTTCTCTTATCAAAGAGATATTTCTTGGAGTTTTTATCTCTCTTTTTTCTTGCGTTGGGTTTTGCACTATATTTCAAGTGAATTACACTACACTATCCACAATGTTGAAATACAAGAAAATCCTAATTTAACTTGTCCTTGAATTAAATTAGGAATTAAATTGTAATTCCACATCTCATGACAACTTGTAATAGTTAACTAAGTTAATTTGACTTAGTTAGCTCATTTAGTTCAAGTTGGGGGTCTAACTAGAGTCATGTAGAGTGTCTCCTACAATTAGGAGTGCTACTTAAGTTGTAATTATTTAATTTCATCCAACCGAGTTAAAGTCAGTTAAACAAGTTCCAACTGATGGAGGAATTTGTGGGAGATCTAGTAGTGAGGTGTAACTTGCAGCAGTGGAGTGTAACCAATAGAAATGGGGTGTAACTTAGTGTAGTGGGGTGTAACCTGGAGTGATCAGTAAAATAAAGATTCTCTCATAATTAACTAATGCATCAGAGATCATAGAAAGACCCAGTTTATATATGAATCTCGGAACATTGTATTATTAGTTGTATAATCGTTTGAATTATACAAGTGGTGAATGCAATTAGAGGAGGGCCTATGAGGATTGCAAAATTCATAATTGTAGAATTTACTAATTAAATATGGGCTAATTCCTAAGGGAATATCGCAAGGAAATAGGGGCTTGGTAGGCAACAGAATTGACCAAGTATTGGATTGAGCTTGTCTGGAAAGTAGTGAGATAGAGAGAGATAGTGCAGAAGCTGCTTGGGCTTGAGAAAAGAATTGTAATATTCTCATATATTTTTTAATAATGCAATATGTAGATAGCAGGGGTTTTTAGTTGTGGTTTTCCCCAAAAAATCATGGTGTTATATGTGATTGAATTCTTTCTCTTATATGCTTCGTGATTTCAGTAAAGAAGATTCAAGTCAATTGTTTTAGCATATTGCAATTTGCAGTTTGAATCTACAAGGAATTTCTACAAGGTATTGTAGGTGAAATAACTATAAAAGAAGAGAATATTAGTTTGTCTTTTGCAAGAGAAATTGAATTTGCAGTATGATACTTTAGAGCCAACAGGATGTCATTCTACAGATTCACACTCGAATATTCCCTTAAGGGTAGCTCAAACTATATTTCTTGAAAGGACATGATGGAGGTAGTGTTGGAAGAAAATGGGCTTAAGGAATTCATAAACATGGATATTCATAAGCCAACTAATGCTCAGGATCTGGAAGACTGGAGAAAGTGTGTGGCAAAGGTGAGAAGGATTATCCTAAAAGGAGTTTGAGATCATATTATCTCGAACCTCCAATGTAAGGACACCCCATTTGCAATGTGGAAGGCCTTGATAGACCTATTTCAAAATAGTAGTGACCACAGGAAGTTGGCACTGAGGGACAAGCTCAGAAAGATCAAGATGGAGAAGGGTGACTCAATACCGAAGTACTTGACCAAGTTCACCCAATGTCAGGATGAGATTGGAAGTGTCAGTGTTACAATTTATGAAGACAATATGGTGAGACTAGCACTTCTAGGCCTTCCCAAGAGCTAGAACAACTATGAGGACTCAGTTAATGGGATGGAGAAGCCACCAGAGTGGGAGCAGTTGTGGTTCGACTTGGTACAAGAAGATATTCAGCAGAACACCAGAGATGGATCCTCATCCAAGCATGATGATGAGGATAATTGTGCCCTAGCTAGAAAGGCGAAGAGAGGGAAGGGGAAGTCATCCCATTCAAAATCAAATTCTAGTAAGGGTGACAAGAAGAAGGACTTGTCGAAGATTAAATGTTTTCATTGTCATGAGCTGGGAAAATATGCCACAAAGTGTCAACACAAGAAGGTCTATAAGAAGACCTCAGGGGGAGTGGAAGGTCAAGCTCCTCCTTCACAATTCAAGTTGGATTTCACCCTCATTGCTTGCATGGTGCCATCAGTGATGGGTAGTGTATGGTACCTGGATAGTGGAGCCTCATTCTATATGATCGACAACAAAGAGTTCTTCAGTGACATGGAGGAGAAAAACCTCCAGATTCACATCGAGATGGGAGATGATGGGAGGTATAACATAACCCACATCAATACTATTACCTTTCAAAGGGAGTCTGGTTCTTCTCTCACATTAAAACGTGTCATGCGTGTTACAGTTTTGAAGAAGAATTTGGTTTTAGTTTCCATGTTGGAGGAATGTGGCTACAGTGTGATATTTTGCAAGGGAAAGGATTTCCTTTGTCACGTAGCCTTAGGACAGGTGAAGTGGATCAAGGTTCAGGTGAATAACATCTACAAATTGGATGTAGAAGATTGCGCTTCTTTGAGTACAAAAGAAGAGAAGGTGTAGAGCCAAAACATTGGTGAGTTGCGGCATAGGAGATTGGGTCACTTACACCACAAATCTTTGAAGATCATGCAACAAGTTTCTACAGGACTTCCCAAGGGTACACTAGAGCAGAGAGACACATGCAAAGGATGTACATTGGGTAAGTACACCAAGGATTCCTCTCATGATAAAGACATTCAAGCACAAGAAATCCTTGATAAAGTTCACTCAGATGTTTTGTGGACCATTCTCGACAGCCTCCATAGCCAATCACAGGTATTATGTAATATTAGTTGATGATTTTTCTCGTAAGTGTTGTATTTTCTTCATGTAGAAGAGAGATCAAGCGGTCCCTAAATTTTGTGAATTTAAAGCACTTGTCGAGAAAGATACTGGCAGAAAAATTAAAGCTCTCAAAAACGATAGCGATGGAGAATATATTTTGAATGAAATCAAGAACTTCTATGCATCAAAAGGCATTTGACGGGAGTTAATAACACCTCATAACCGACACCAAATTGGGGTGGCTGAAAGGAAGAACAAAAGTATTGTGGGAGTTTCACGGGCGATGTTACATGAACAGGGCCTACCGTTGAACTTATGGGATAAAGCATGCAACACAACCGTTTATTTGCAGAAATGTTGGGTAGCGGAGGCCCCGCGTAACGGGTTTGGGGCTCAAAGCCTATAAAGTAGGGTAATAATATTGTAAATCTCTAAAATGCATGGAGTGCGAAATGTAATAGGTCATGTCAAAGGGTTGTCTGCCCAAAAATAATATAGAATAATAGGAAGTAAGTCTGCCTGCCCATGTTTCGCAGACCATGGGAATGTATACATAGAGCAAGGCTCTAAGGGTAGTCTTGGCTAGAGATGATGTGTTATGGGTTTTTGGAAGTAATTTTGCTCTGAGTCTATACGTCCAGGTCATGGGTGTTAGTGGTTGGATAGAGGCTCCACAGCTGTGTGCGCGGAGGCCTGATAGAGTCTGCAACTGTGTGCATGGACCCCTACAGCTGTGTGCGCAGGGCAGGAAGTGGATTGTACTGGATCGAAGATATTAATAAAGATATGTTGGTTCTAGAATACTGTGTTGATTCTGAAATATCATGGATTTGGTTATGTTCTAGTTTATACATTCTCTTTATAAATTTATGACTGTCTTTAAGAATAATGATTGCGTGCATTTGGTTTTATTATCAAATGTTTGTTTAAATACTGTAAGAAAAAGATCAGAACTATAATAAACTCATTAATTAGAAAGTGCATCTGTGCAGATCTGCGTGGGGGATAAGCAGCTGCACAGAGTGGTGCAAGGCCACAGAATAGTTTGTGACCTCTCCAAACTACATCAAGACATCCCAAGGGTGCGGAAACCTGGTTCCAGCACCCTCCCATACTACCTCGCGTGAGACTTCAGTCCGTGCTTCACGGATTGTTGCTGAAAGTGTCAGTAGTGCGGGATTTGTTCGGCTAAAACACTTCTAAACCTGGGTCATGCCCCAATAAGCCAACAAATGGTTCCGTTGCCGGGACCGGGATCTGCCTAAGGGATGTCTGATGTGGGAAATTTGGAACCCTATGAAGAAAGAGCCTGAGGATTGATTGGATAAGAAGCAGTACAAGTTCATAGTAGGTCCGAGCACACTAGTGTGCAAACCAGAGGTTAAACATGATGAGTGTGATCTAGTTGCCGATATTCAAAGGAGCAAGAAGCGAAGATCCAGAACAATTTTGGTTCGTAGTAAGGGTAGTATGGGAAGCGCACAGAGTTACGAACGATAAGATCAAAAAGGCTACCCTAGTTAGTGCACTGTAGGACCGCACGCTAACATGGTGTATAAAGTACTCAAGCGATCACCCGAATGCGGGAACAATGAAGATCCGGGATGAATTAAAAAAATAATTTAGCCGGCCAAAATCAGAAATGCAGTCGATCATCGGGTTCAAGGAGATCGCGATGCTGCCTGGTGAAACCCCGTGGGATGTGGATCAGATATTGAAGAGTACAATCCGTGAAGATAACATGATGCTAACAGATGTGTAGCACTGCGCGTGGTTTGTGGCATCGTTGACACCACATCTGAGGATGACACTGTCACAGCAAAAGATCTCAACCCAAGCTGAAGCATTGGAGAGAGCGATGAGGTTGCATGAAACTCCAATATAGGATCCGAGGTTGGGAGTTCAGTAAATCCACGTGCAAATACAAAGCCTGTGTTTAGAAATGCAGAGTTTAAGACAAGAAAAGGCACCCCAGCTAAAAGCCCGAGAGGAAGTGTGGTGTATAAAATGTAGAAGCCAGGGCCACGATAAGGATCACTATCCGATCTTTGTGAACTATGTGGCAGTGGGGGGACCAACACCATTGCGACCAGAGGCACAAGCGGGGCCAAGCACGGCACCCTCGCTTTGGTGCGCAATCTATCATGTGGGAGGAAAGCACAACACGGAAAACTATCACCTATTGCCAAAATTTAACCAGACCCCCCAGCAGCTATTTTGCAATTTTTGCAGATCGGTGGGCCATGAGGAGAGAGGATGTCATAGTTATCAATTATTGATGGACCGGTCACCTGCCTATAGAATGTAGAATGAAGCGCGAGGTCAGGATCTAGCCGCAACGATAGCGCGTGGTGGGTTCCAGGGACGTGGACGAGGATGAGGAGGAATGGGGCCAGGAAGGGGTCGTGGGCAGCTAATCTGTTACAACTGTGGAGGACCAGGGCACTACATGTGTGATTGTACCAACCCGACCAGAATATCGTGCCCCTACTGTGAGCAGTTTGATCATGAGATGATAGATTTCCCCACACTGATAGCACAGATACGTGAGAAAAAGGCAACACAACCCACGATGACGCAGAATGTCCAAATGATGAGGGCTGAACCACATGAAGAGGACCATAGCGTAAACATGGTATTAAGGAGCGGTGCAACTACAGGAGGAGATGCAAGGAAACAGCGTGGAGAAAATGGGAAGGGTCGCGATGCCGGATTTGAGGTGGAACAGGTGAAGGGAACATCTACGGAAGCTCAGAAGAGATTCACGAAAGTCTCTATTTCAGGTAATAGGGATCCAATTGAGCCAGGAATGGATCCCTCTATGCTTACCACCTTTTTAGAGACATGTATGAAGTTGCTATGCGACAATAGAGCGGTTAAAGGACTGCAAGAGCTGATCACTTGGTGTGCAGTATCAGGGGAACCGCGCGTAGTCTGGAAACTGGGGAAACATGCCCTGCGCACCAGGTGGGTGATGCAAATGACGACACAAATCGGTGAGTACGAGATGGACCAGTTCATTCTGGATCTGGGGTCAGACGCAAATGTGTTGCCTAAGCAAATGTGGGAACGCATGGGTAGGCCTGCACTACAATGGTCTCCTATTCAACTACAAATGGCCAACCAGCAAAAGATCCTACCGATGGGATGACTGTAAGGGGTGACAATGGACATTGAAGGAGTAAGTACGCAGACTGGCTTTGAGGTAATAGAAATTTTTGATGACAGTAATTCATACCCTGCATTACTAGGAATAGATTGGGCCACGGATATGAATGGAGTCATTAATTTAAAGAACCAAGAGATGATATTTGAAAAGAAGTCCCTCTGCATCGTCATTCCCTTAGACCCAACTGAAGGAGTGTGGTATACTGAACCCGTACGTGATGATGAAAGGGATGAGGACTTGGATCATATCTACAAGATAACGACGCGAGATCAGGAATGGGTGAATCTGACTGCTGATGAAAGAATTCTGTGGGAATGCGTAGAGGCCTGCATTTCAGATTCAGATGAATAAGACGAATGGTGGCATAACCGGTTGAACAGAGTAACCATGATAAAATGCAATATGATGACAAGGTCGTTGTGTTGTGTAAAAGCTCAATATAGAGAACTACCGATGTATGATGGATTGACTGAGGTAGACGAATTCCTAATCAAGTTTGAGCGTGCGGTAACAGAACACCAGCGGTTTGATGCATTGAAATGGGTGTTGCACGCAACGCCTGCGTGGTGGTGGGGAACACATAAAGGAACCTTTGAAGATTGGCGCAGCTGTAGGTGGATGATGCAAATAAGATTTTGGAAGCCGGAACTACGACTAACCAAGAAATACGATGGACTTGAAAACCCGCACTCACAACTCACCAAATGGACTAAAGTCTATGGAGAAGAGCCCCAGCTAGAGTGGGTACACTTATTTTATCATACCCTGGATGTCATCCCGAGGAATTGGTACTGTGATGTAGGAAAGTGTTCCCTTTGTGGACAGAGGCAACCCCTCTAGCCCTAGAGTGGCTCTAGTCATAAATAAGGATAGATCAACAATAGCTTTTCTTGTACAGTCATAGTTGGAGGCCTACCTCAACTAGTGGTTGATGGAGTTCCGTTGCACTGCTCCAACTTTCGCTTCCTTCTACTCAATGAGTGATCAACCTGAAACAAAGCAAAGGAAATAAAACAAAGCACGTAACCAGAAAACAACAATGATCTATTTACTCACAAGTTAAGAAGTCATGAGCTATCAAGTACATTACATACAAGACATAGGAAAATATCATTGATTGCATTAATAATGAAATAAGAACAAGCTTACAACCAAAGTCTTGATGTCGCAAGCCTTCTCAGAGGAATCTAGTCAGCATGTTCTTCAAGCATTCACTCTTTGAAGATGGATCTCCCAACATACAAAACCTCTCTCTCTCACTCATAAGTTTTACATAAAGTCAAGGGAACTTCACAACCTTCCACAAGCTATGAACACTCTCACACTTGTCACACCCACACCAGCTATCTATCAAAGCCAAAAGCACTAACAGCACTGCTCAATCCAAGAATTTACCAACTAGCTGATCATAGAAAAGGTGAGTGTTTAAATAGGAGAAGGAGCCTCCATGAAAGGTGGAAGAGAGAGCTTATCCCCAAGGAAGGTAGCACAATTGACGGAATTGCCATACCAAGAAAGGAACAACGACACAAACTATGCCAACAACTAGGTCTGGAGTCATCCAGAAGGCTAACTATTGGAAAAAATTCGCCCAATCTGGATCATCGCGAGTGTATAACAGAGCTTTAGCATTGACATCGCTAGTAAGAAATGTAGCCAGTTAGATCATCGCTAAAGATAATAAGTAGCCTCGCACTGGAGCATGAAATCGGACCATCGTGGGAATGAGATGTACTTCTGCGCTGGCAGCGCGGTTGGACTATTTATGAGCACCCTTCAGTGCGTATATTAAGTCCATAGTCGCGATGAGGCAGATAACTTAGGAAAAGTGGGTCAATTGGCAGCATAAGACAACATTTGTTCAGTATGAGCATAGTAGAAGGACTAGGAGTGAAGGCAGTGACAAATTATTGTGTAACAGGTACACTGAGACAGAGCTTTGACATGGCACGGGCGAATGGGATATCTTGCGTGAAGGTTTTTTGTTAATGTTACTCTTTGAAGATCAATGGATGGATACTGTGGACGACGCGTTGCAGGTTGTGAAGGCTGCTATTTTCAAAATACCATTGGAACCAGAAGAAATAGTGTAGCCAGAGTGGTCGCGATAGTTGAGCCAGGCTCTGTAGTGTTACAATGTACAGGTAGATGATGACGAGGACGATCCTAGAAACATCAATATTCTGGAAACAGAGGGGAGTCACGAGGTTCGCGGACCAGCAATTGAGGATCCAGACATCACCACGCCGCTGAAAATAAAACAAGTAAACATCGGAATGGAGGAAGAGCCGAAGTATGCAACGCCGAAGTATGCAACGCTTAGGGACTATTGGGACAATGCCACGGTGGAAAAGGTCGTCGAATTACTTCAAGAATATCAAGATTTATTCACGAATAAAATCACGGAGTTAAAAGGGATCCTCGGCAACCTGGGAATCATGAAGATAACCTTGAAGCTGGATGCAAAGCCAGTTAAGCGGTGGCCTTATCAATTGAATCTAAAATACAAAGCGAAGGTCCGCGAAGAGTTGGACAAGATGCTTGCAGCAGGAATAATTGAACCAGTGGAGAAGTCTGACTGGGTAAGTCTTATGGTTGTGCAGGAGAAAAAATAGAAAGGTGAAATTTACATCTGCATGGATCTCAGGAAGCTCAATGATGCATTTGTTAGCGACCCATTCCCGACACCATTTACAGATGAGGTACTAGACAATGTGGGTGGACAGGAAGCCTACCCCTTCACAGATGGTTTCTCAAGATACCACCAGATCAATATCACGCCAAAGGACAAGAGTAAAACAACTTTTGCCACCGAATGGGGCTGTTTTCAGTACACTGTGATGCCCTTTGGACTGAAGAACGCATCGGCGGTATTCTCGCGCATTGTGGTAGCTACATTCAAGGAATTTATACATAAGTTCTTGGAAGTATATCTTGATGATTGGACCGTATTTGGGTTAGTCAAGAAACATATTGCGAGCTTACGATTAATGTTGGATACTTGCCGACAGCACTAGATTGTGCTAAACCTAAAGAAGTGCACTTTCCTCGTCCCCTTCGAGAACCTGCTCGGCCATGTGGTCTGTAAGTAAGGTCTGATGGTGGATTTGGCAAAGATTGCTGTCATACTCAATCTGCAAGTGTCGCGAAGTGTCAAACAACTATGTGCCACACTGGGACACACTCGTTACTATCGGAAGTTCATAAAAAGCTACGCACAGATCACGGCACCGATGGAACAATTGTTGAAAAAGGATGCTACTTATTTTTTGAATGAGTAATGTAAAAAAAGTCTAGAAACGCTCAAGGAAAAGATGGCATTAGCCCCTATATTGGTCTTTCCAAAATGGGACATCAAATTTCACGTGCATGTTGATGCGTCGTGTATCGCGTTGGGTGCAGTATTCACTCAGGAAGGAGTAGAGGGAATTGATCACCCGATCGTGTTTGCAAGTCGATGATTGTCAAAAGCTGAGAAGAGCTACTCCACTACTGAGCATGAGGGATTGGCGATGGTATACGCGCTCCAGAAATACCGCCACTATCTGCTTGGAGGACACTTTAAGATGTATACTGACCACTCTGCGCTAAAATACATAGTGAATAAGCCTATGTTGGGGGGCGCATTTGTAGGTGGTTGCTATTATTTCAAGAATATGACTTCAAAGTCATCGTAAAACTGGGACGTCTAAATGCAGGCCTAGATCACCTGTCTCGAATTGAGAATGGGAAAGAGCCCACAAACTTAGAGGAAGGAATACCTAATGCACAGCTTTATGCAGTGCGCATCCTGGATGGCCATTTTGAGGATATAATCCACTTCTTGACCACATGAACTGCACCGTAGGGATATTCCGTTCAGCAAAAGAAATAATTGTTGATACCCGCAGTAGACTTTACTGTTATTGCAGGGCACCTCTACAAAATGGGCAATGACGCAATACTACGTAAATATATACCTGAATTCGAGTGAGGACAGATCCTAGCTGAAGCACATGGGGGGGTTGCTGGAGGACATTATGCGGTCCGTGCCACAACACAAAAGATTCTTCGCACCGAAGTATGGTGGCCAACTCTACATCAAGACTCGAAATCATACTATCGGGCTTGTGACATATGTCAACGGACTAGGAAACCATCACAGAGGGATGAAATGCCACTCAAGACACAGATGATGCTACAACCATTTGAGAAATCAGCGATCGATTTTGTGGGGCCTATCACACCTCTAAGAAAGAGGGGGGTGCACTATATCATCACCGCAACGGAATACTTGACCAAATGGGTGGAAGCACAGTCGGTTAAAGACTGCATGGCCACTACAGCTGCGAAATTCTTGTTTGAGAATGTGTTAACGCAATTTGGATGTTCAAAAATTCTAATGAGCGACTGCTGAATGCATTTCCTAAATGAGACTATCAGCGTGCTCACTGAGGAATTTCAAATATACCATCAACAGAGTACGCCGTACCATCCGCAAGTAAATGGGACCATTGAAGCGTTTAACAAAATCTTGGAAACTGCATTGACAAAGGTATGTAATACTCAGTGAAACGATTGGGATTTGCGCATATCCGCTGTGCTATGGAAATACTGAACAACGTGCAAGAAGTTGACGGGCCAGACACCTTTCCGGTTAGTCTACAATAAGGAAGCCATCATGCCAATGGAATACATTGTACCTAGTTTATGAATAGCGGCGGCGATAGGCCTGGCAGACCGCGGAGCTTTGGAAGAAAGGATCGCGCAACTGGAAGAACTCGAGGAGGAACGGTTTCTGGCAAGATTCCATCAACAGGTACAGAAGCAGCAGGAAAAAGCTTGGCATGATCGCCATAGCAAGATGTGCATGTTTAAAGAAAATGATCTAGTATTACTATATGACAGCAAGTTTGAGAAATTCCCTGGAAAAATCTGAATGCATTGGTTGGGACCCTATGTAGTCAAAGAAGTCACAGATGGAGGTGCGGTCCAGCTTGCCAAGTTGAATGGAGAACCTTTCCTAGGCAGAGTAAATGGCAGTCACCTAAAGCTCTACGCGGGTGGGCCAACCACCTAACTAACCGACTGTAGGACAGTCTCACTGCTCCAGACAGTTGAAAGAGAGCGCAAGATGTTAAAGCAGTATGTGGGGGAGCTACGAGAAAATTAGGGGCCGTGGTTGAGCAGAAGGGGCTATGCTGCTGCATGGACAAGCAGAGAGGTGACCGTTGTTGACACTATTCATGACAAGATGTCTGAGACATGGCAAAAGGGAGCAAGTGGTGGGCAATTAAGAGACAAGGTACAAGCCATACCTGGAACGATCTGCTACAGGCTTAACATTACGGCACCAGAAAAGGAGGGAAACGATGAATTTTAATTTCAAAATGCTTATAAATCATAGGGGGGCATCCACCAAACGAGATGCACTTCTGAGAAAAGTAAGCTATTGTGCCTTGCTGCCACTATGGATCTGTTCATTATTTACGCTCCAGGAGTAAGCCCAAGGGTTGTGATATGGCCAATAGAAATGCAGGACTTTGTGAATAGTATGGTGTTGACGGCTGCGGGCACCGCGCAGATTTTAGCATTGATGGTAGGGGATGTGCCGAAAATTCTTAGACGCGAAGCAGAACTGGTCCGGATGTCGTTGCCTAACCCATGGGCTAGCCGACATACCATAAAAGATAAGGGAAAGACTATAAATACAGAGACAAATGGTGGAATTGCAGTTAACAAGTCGTCTCTCATGCACCTTGAAGATTGGGATCTTGTGGACAACAGCAATGGTCTTGCAAAATTGCAACACAAGCTGCAACAGACAGTGCATATAGAAGATAAGAAATTGAAAATTTGTTGCATTGGCACGAAGAGGTCCAATATGCGGCACCCCAGCTTGAGCTAATTCCTGTGAGGGGGTGCTCTATGTTAACCGAGCAAAGCAGAATGAGCATCATCGGTTGTGCGAACTAGTGGAGGCAATGGAGGAGGAGAAAGAAGAAGAGTTGTAGGATTCAAAGAGGCAGCAGCAGAATGAAGTGCGTCACTCACAGGGATGGTGGACCGCGAAGCCTAGGCAACGCGTATCACCGCACCGACGAGTGACTCGGGACAAGTCACGATGATTGTGTTGGGGGCCTGTTGGGTAGTGGAGGCCCCGCGTAATGGGTTTGGTGCTTAAAGCCTATAAAGTAGGGTAATAATATTGTAAATCTTCGAAATGCGCGGAGCGCAAAATGTAATAGGTCGAGTCAAAGGGTTGTCCACCCAAAAATAATATAGAATAATAGGAAGTAAGTCGGCCTGCCCGAATGTATAAATAGAGCAAGGCTCTAAGGGTAGAGAGTAGTCTTGGCTAGAGATGATGTGTTATGGTTTCTTGGAAGTAATTGTGCTCTGAGTCTGTACGTCGGGGTCGTGGGTGTTAGTGGTTGGATATAGGCTCCGCAACTGTGTGTGCGAAGGCCTGATAGAGTCTGCAGTTGTGTGCGCGGACCACTGCAGCTGTGTGCGCAGGGAAGGAAATGGATTGTACTGGATTGAAGATATTAATAAATATAAGTTGTTTCTGGAATATTGTGTTGATTCTAAAATATCGTGGATCTAGTTATATTTTGGTTTATACATTCGCTTTATAAATTTATGATTGCCTTTAAGAATAATGATTGCACGCACTGGGTTTTATTATCAAATGTTTCTTTAAAGACTGTAAGAAAAAGATCAGAAGTATAATAAACTCATTAATTAGAAAGTGCATCTATGAGGATTTGCGTGGGGGATAAGTAGCTGCGCAGAGTGGTGCAAGGCCACATAACGATTTGCAACCTCTCTAGACCACATCAAGACATCCCAAGGGTGAGGAAACCTGGTTCCAGCACCCTCCCATACTACCACGGGTGAGACTTCAGTCCACGCTCCACGGATTGTTGTCGAAAGGGCCGGTAGTGCGGGATTTTTTCAGCTAAAACACTTCTAAACCTGGGTCAGGCCCCAATAAGCCAACAAGAAGAGAGGTCCTCATTGAATTCTTGGGATGAGTACATAAGAAGAAGTTTTTTTAGGCAAGAAAGTAGATGTGGCACACATCACGATCTTTGGTTCATTTGTATACTATCATGTTACCAAGGATGCATGGAAAAATCTAGAGCTAACAGTGATGTTGGACATATTTGTAGGGTACACTGATACACCTCACAACTATCGGGTGTACCTGACATTGAACAGGATGGAAGTGGTTCACAGAGATGTGAAGTCCGATGAAGAGAAGGCCATGAGATGTACCCTTGAGAGGGAGATTCAATTACATGTACATGAGGAGCTTTTAGCTCCAAAGGAGGAACCTTAGGATGATTTGGAGGAGCCACATGTAGAAGAGCAAAGAGTGGAAGCACCCACTCATGCAGTGACTTCCAGAGATTGAAGGAAGTCCACCGAAGATGCTGCCAGATTGATGCATGATGCTAGAACTAATGTGGGAGCACCCACATCACAACATAGATAGAGGAGGTCACTAGATCGATACACTAGCTACATGTATCTAATGAGAAATAGTGTAGAGGTTGAGCCATCCTCTTTTGAGGAAGCAGTGCATCAACTAGTATGGGTTGATGCCATGGTTGAGGAGTATGACTCCATTATCAAAAACAATGTTTGGGAAGTGGTCCTAAGACCAACAAACAAGTCAGTGGTGAGTTCCAGATGGATTTACAAGGTAAAGTAAGCAGCAAATGGGAATGTGGAGAAACAAAAGGTTAGATTTGTGGTGAGATGATTCTCTGAGGTGGATGGAATTGATTATGATGAAACCTTTGCTCTAGTAACAAGGTACTCTTCAATAGATCTATTCTAGCACTATCAGCGCAGATGGGATGGCAGATACATTAGATGGATGTGAAGACAACATTCCTTAATGGTATGATGTTAAACACACACATGGAAACAACATAATATTAAAGATAAGCAGTAGAGTACATCTATTATTAAAAAATGATATACATTTATAGTACATGATGTGACCCTTGGATTCATATTCCAAGTGGTCTCTTGGACTCCCTTTCATTGTTAATCTTCCACATGAACCCTTAGAGGATTAGGTGTCCAACATTCCCCCCTTTAATCCGAAGGGTTATGTATGAGTCCAAGAAGAGCGTTGTAATACAAAATGTGCAAAAATGCATGGCAGCACTAGGCTGAATGTGCTCTCTGAAATGTTGGTATAAAGGGCAATGGTTTAAGGATGACCACCAACACTAGAACGCTTAGTGCAATTACCAGAACTCTTCCAAGTCTGGCATGAAGCTCAGGTCTTATGCTAGAGGAAGTGCTCCTGATGTTTTGAAGAAGGAAACCTTCAACCATGAAAGGTAGGTCTCACCCCGCATAAAAGGGAGAACCTCAACTTGAAAAGGGAGGTCTCAATTTGTGATGGTTTAAGGATTACCACCAACTCTGGAATGCTTAATGCAATTCCTAGAACTCTTACAAAACTTGGAAGAAGCTAAAGTCTTCTGCTAGAGAAAGTGTCCCCAATTCTATGAAGAGGTGTCACCAACTGAAGGCATGCTCAGGGGCATCTTTGTCTCTGGCTACAACTTTGAATCTGGTATGGCAGGTTGTGGCTCAGGCTCGCTTGATGTGCCTTTAAAGCTTGTAGATGACCATCATTTCCCCCCCTGTCAGATACAAGGTGAGATGATGGAGAAAACTCAACTACTAGACTATTCAATACTCTAGAACAAGTTCAGACATGTGACTGTAATAACTTCTTGGCTGTTGATGCCCATTGCCAAGAAGTGATCTATCCAAGATGAATCTTTGTTCTTGCAGGAGGTTTGTTTCTGAAGCATATGTTTGAAGAATGATTGGTTTTATGACAGTTCTTACATGGATGAAGATCAAAACAATGATCTTTCATATGGCTAACTCAGTCACAATGTTGGCATTTCACAATTTGTTGCTGTGGAAGAGGAGAAGAATCTGGAACAGCTGGAGGTGAACTATCATGAAGGAATATAGCACTCTGAAACTAGATGGGCTTTAAGTAATCTGGAATATTAAAGGAAACCTCCTTTTCATATCCAAGACCTGTTCTGTGCTTGTTATGGACAAGCTCTTCCCAAGGTTTGATCACCGACTTGGGAAGTGCAGACTGAATTTCTACTTCTGCATGCAAATATTCTTTTGAACAAGGCATTGGATGTGGTTCAACATCAACTTTATATTGTTGATGCTGATGGGAGTCTATCTCAATATTCTGAATAGGTTCAGAATTACTATGTTTTTGCTGAAGCTCATCTCGCTGCAACTGATATTCTAGTTGCAGAAAATCAATCTTTTCCTGTGCATTCTATAGACAATTTATGATATCGGAAAGATTGTCCTTGTTGATGTTTACCATCCCATTGTCATTGGAATGTATCAAAGTATTTAATAAATATAATACATCATAAATTAGAGCTATTTTTTGGGGTTTAACAATCAATGTTTCAATCAACCAGCAACAATCACTGTGATGCTAAAAGAACACTAATTTCATGAACCATACATACTTATGCAGTAGTGAATATAACAAGGAATCAAAAAATTTGGAATCAACAAGTCAATACCTCTTTGCTTCAAAACTGTAATGTCATTATCCTCTCAGGAGCGGGTTTGATCCATATAGAATTCAGATCAGGGTCTCGGAAGATGTTGAAATCCTGTCTCAAGTCAATCCACGTAGAACATAGTCGTAATTGGAGAATCTATCAGAATATTATGTGGATGAGGGTATGGATGGCCAAGTTTCTTCAAATATTTCCGCATCCCACTCCTGCTTGGAGGTAATAACATGCATATTTCCATGAGCAACAGCCATTTTTCAGCTCAAATAACCTTCAGTGCAATTCTCTAGTGAACCCAGTAAAGTGCTCTCTTTCTCTAGATCTTCCCTTCCTTTACAAAGCAAATAAACCACAATGATATTGATAGACTGCTACATGCACATTACAAGCTACTACAGGCACATGAAATCTGGAACATGTACACGAACTCAGCCTGTCATAAACTCACTACTATAGGCATATAGAAATCAGATCTAAAACATAACATCAGTGGCTGCAGTTTGATTCCTTTGATCCCAATATTCAAACATGGCTTCTCCAATGGCTAGATGAATTGTCTCCTTTCAACAGACATGGAGTGATGGCGGATGATTTGATCCACTTAAGCTCTTGAGACTATCGCTGATGCATCTAGAATAATGTTGCTCTCTCCCTATTATAACTCAACTCTTGAAACCCTTAGATTTAGAATGACTCAACCCTTTAAATCACAGTTAGGGCACAAGAACTTATGCTTCATATTCCACTATCAATACTCAATTGAAATACATCAAAAAAGTCTACTCCCATAATTAAATGGCATGGCCTTGGTGACAAAAACTTGATCTCTAGTGTAGAACAATTTTGTTTTTGGCCACAACTGGAATCAACTTCGGCCTTCCCTTGTAATTGTGAGCTTGACTCAAACTCTTGCTTTTGTTGGAGAAGACACAACCTCAATTTGTCTCAATAATTTCGGCATAGAAGAAGAGCTTCTCGGCCTTACAATTATGCTTCTTCTTGGGCAAAGAAATAGGTACTCAGCCTCTGAATATTTTTTTCTTTGTAGATTGAAACTTCTTTTGATGATGATGCTTTCGATCTTGGGGATCACACTTCAAATCTGTAACAATTGCTTCAAAATTCAACTCTTAATCCTTAGAGTGATATATGGTAGGGAGAAGTGATACTACGTACGGAAGCAACGATACCACGGATGGAAGCAGTGATACCACAAATGGAAGCAGCGATACCACGGAACCTACAAAACACCATCAGACTACATCTGCAGGTATATTATACAAAAATATGGCTCTCAGAAGAACATGTAGGCCAAGAGAGTAACAACGGAGGCCACGAAATTTCCAAAAAGAATGCCAAACATCGTTATATGAAAACAAACGTTATATATGATCTCGCCACAATATCGCAACACAAGAAGCATTATACCATGATTGTGTATTCTCAAATGGGAGGTATGGTTCTGTTGATGAAACTGTCAGACCAGTGGAAGCGTCAGTGTTAGAGCTGCCAGGCTAGCCGGAATCAGTAGAATAATAGTGAGAGAGATGTCAGTCTGCATAGGATACCATGTTGCGAAAGGATACCTCACTCAACTGCAACAGACGGAACCAGGAGGAGCGTGAGAATTTTGGATGAATGATGATCCTCCTGTAGGTGTTAGCGCAGCTTCGTGGAGGACAGTCTTATACCAGAGACCACAGCTTGTCAATATTAACGATAGGACAGTGATAATGGTTCCTCAGCTTGTGGAAATGCCTCATACCAACCTTACCAAAGTAGCCAGGACAACGTTATACATGGGCGCAACGGAGCAGGGTATGCACATCAGGAGCAGGAGCAGCCTATATGGAGTTAACGCAGAGCATATTTATTGGAGCAGAGATGGTTAACGCAGAGCGACCAATGGACTCTGGTATGGCAGTTCAACATATGGACAGTGAATCAGAGACCAAAAATAGAGACCTGCAGATTTCAGAGGTTAGGAACATAGTCATTTAGACTAAGGTAGAGGAACTGTCACACATAAATGTGTCAGGGATGGCAGGATAATGGCTAAAATTGGAGCTCAAGTGTGCAAGGAGCATTATAACTGCACTTAATGAATATAGTCTTCAATCTCCCAGTTTCATTCTTCAACGCATTATACAACTGCAACAACCGACTACGCTTTTTTTTCACATGACTGACAATAGAACTGGCCACATAAAACAATCGCTCATATCCGGAATTACACATGGAGATCACCGCGCACAGGGATGTTCAAAATGTTTAGAATTCCTTCAACCTGCGTATAGAGACACAATGCAAGGAAAATTGATTTTCCATTCCAACACATGGATATATATGCCTTCAAATGTTTTGTATTCATGTGAGCTTCGCTCAGACTTCAAGCTCAACACCAACGCATGAATCAATCAACCAGCAATATCACTGCACCAGATTTCATGACCCACATAACATTAATGGTCAATGCATAGGTCTGGTGAAAGAAACACAACAAAAAGTCACAAGAAAACAGTGACTCAAATATGAGCAGGGCCAGAATTCGCCCGCTTTGATACCATGTTAAACACACACATGGCAGCAACAAAATATTAAAGATAAGCAGGAGAGTACATCTATTATTAACAAATGATATACATTTATAGTACTTGATGTGACCCTTGGATTCATATTCCAAGTGGTCTCTTGGACTCCCTTTGGCTGTTAAGCTTCCACACCAACCCTTAGAGGATTAGGTGTCCAACAGTATGATTGAGGGAGAGGTGTATATTGAGCACCGAAAAGGATTTGAGACCTTCAACAGAGAGTTGCATGTTTGTAGACTCAAGCGAGAGATGTATGGACTAAAGCAAGCACCCCGTGCTTGGTACTGTAGGATTGACAACTATTTCTCCAGGTTAGGCTCCACTAAAAGTGAAGCAGACGTGAAGCTTTAGCATATTGTGGTTGAAGGTAAATTGTTGATTATAGTACTCTATGTCAATGATTTGATTCTAACATGTGACGAGAAGTTGATAAAATTTTGCAAAAAGGACCTTGCAAGAGAATTTGAGATGAAGGAGCTAGGGATATTGCATTACTTTCTTGGTATGGAAGTACGGCAAGGATATGGGGAAATTTTTTTCTCTCATGGAAAGTATGCCAATGACATACTGAAGAAGTTCCACATGGAGAGAAACAAACCCATGGAGACTCCTCTAGCAAGGAATTGGAGGAAGGAAGATGCTACCTCAGGTGAAGTAGTGGAGGCTACTATTTATAGACAACTTGTGGGTTCACTTATGTATTTGGTGGACACACGATCAGAAATGTGTTTTGCAGTTAACCAACTTAGTCAAGCCATGGTTAACCCAACCAAACTTTATTGAAAGGCAGTAAACATGTGTTGAGATACCTCATAGGGACCACTCAGATTGGTGTTTGGTACAAACGAACAAAGGGAGTGAGGCTTCAAGGCCTCACAAATGCATATTAGGCAGGGAGTCCATTCGAAAGGAAGAGCACATCACGGGGAATCTTCAGTATTGGGTCAATAGCAGTTTCTTGTTACAATAGGAAGAAAAGATTAGTTGCACTTAGTTCAACAGAAGCAGAGTACATGGTTGCTACCCAAGAAACTTATGAGGTTAACTGGATGAGGAAGATCCTTTTTGGGTTATTTGGTCAAAAGATGGATCCTATAGTGATTTACTGTGACAATCATAGTTGTATCAAAATCTCTAAGAATCCAGTTTTTCATGATCGATCCAAGCATATCGACATTCGGTATCACCATCTACGAGCTTATGTGCAGAGGAGAATCATGTTGCTAGAGTACATTCCTTGAGAAGAGAAGGGTGCAAATAGTTTGACAAAGGCATTGTCAAGATGCAAATTCGTGTTTCACAGAGGTAGGATTGGGGTAGAGGATAATCCCTTTCTTGTTGAGAGGGAGTGTTGAAAATGCAACAAGAAAATGCTAATTTAATTTGTCATCGAATTAAATTAGGAATTAAATTGTAATTACACATCTCATGACAACTTCTAATAGTTAACTAAGTTAATTTGACTTAGTTAGCTCAGTTAATTCGAGTTGGTGGTCTAACTAGAGTCATGTAGAGTGTCTCCTACAATTAGGACCACTAGTTGAGTTTATTTTGAGTTGTAATTATTTAATTCAGTCCAAGTGAGTTAAAGTCACTTAAACTAGTTCCAATTGATGGAAGAATTAGTTGGAGATCCAGTAGTGAGGTGTAACGAGCAACAATGGGGTGTAACTTACTGTAGTGGGGTGTAACTTATTGTAGTGGGTTGTAACCTGTGGTAGTGGGGTGTAACTTGTAGTAGTGGGGTGTAACCTGCAGTAGTGGGGTGTAACCTGCATTGATCAGTAAACTAAAGATTCACTCATAATTAACTCATGCATGTGAGATCACAAAAAGACCCAATTGAGATTGGAGTTCAGGGACAATGTACTATATGTTGTATAATCATCTAAATTGTACAAGTCATGCATGCAATGAGAGGAAGGCCTATGAGGATTGCGCAATTCATAACTGTGGGATTTCCCAATTAAATATGGGTTAATTCCCAAGGGAACAACACAAGGAAATAGGAGCTTGACAGGCAGCAGAATTGGCTAAGTATTGGCTTGAGCTTGTCTCGAAAGTAGTGAGATAGATAGAGATAGTGAAAAGGTTGCTTGGGCTTGAGAAAAACATTATAGTCTTCTCATATTTTCTGATTAAAGCAATATACAGATAGGGTGGGTTTATAGTGGTGGCTTTCCACAGAAAATCATGGCGTTATGTGTGATTGAATTATTTCTCTTATATGGTTCGTGATTTCATTGATCATTTATTGTTTCCGCTCATGAGTAGAGTAGATTCAAGTCAATTTTTTTAGCATATTACAATGTGCAGTTTGAATGTACAAGGAATTTCTACACACAAGTTATAGAATTTTCATGTCTATCTCCTCTTTTAGGGAAAGTTAGATAACTCCCAAGGTTATCCTAAATATGGAGAAGTCCTTCTAAAGTTTGATTTAGAGATTTTCTAGACCACAAAAGCTATTATACTTGACCCAAAATTTTGTCTTTCATGTGTAGGCCTCAAGGTAAGTAATGAGATTTGATGTCAAAACCTTAAAATTTCACACAATAAAAGCTACCAATCATGCCAACCCTCAACTTATAATGTTAATGTAATTCTTAGCCTTGAATAATGAAGAGTTAAGGAGTTGTATTATTTCCTCATAAACTAAAATCGTTGTAGCTTATTTTAGATTGTAAGGAAAATAGAAATACATTTCAAAATTATTTGAGGATGAATATATATTTACTTAATTAAAAAAGATGAGTTGTGGCTTTGCTTTGGATGTTTACAAGTTTTCACTAGGAACTTAATTCTGTGTTGATTATTTTGTAATTGTGGTTACACAGTCTTAAGAAAACTTTATTTGTTATTATTTGTTTTTAAAAGTGGCTATTATTATTCTTTATAAAAGAATACTATTAAATGATTTATTTTATTAACACTAAGCCACTATACACAAGTCATATGATCGCCTAGTAAGTAATACAATTACAAGTACAAATATAGTTAGCACTTCAATCTTTTCAAGTTGACTCTTAAACTTACAACTTTTCCTTATGAGATAAGATATGAATGGGATTTATAAACACTTTGTTTCTCTTAAATTTATCGCCATGGTAGAGCCTCACTACAATTCACTATTAATAAAAATATAAACGAAAACGAGAGACCACAATAAATGAATGATGTCCAACATAAAAGGAAGTCGACTGCAGAGAACCATGTGAAACCAACATCTCACTATATAAAATTAGGTCATGCTGCTAAAAAACAAACATTGATAAAAGATCATGCTACTAAAGAAAAAAACAAACTATCATATTTAAAGTATATATCTTATAGGAAAATTACATTTATGTGAAAAAATTACATAATGGAAAATAACCATAACGAAAATAACTATGATTCGATTACAAATAATTCCTAGTACCTAGAACCTATCAAGCATTATCCAAAATATTATATTGTGAATCAACATCAAGATTCTATATGTGTGCATTGTGATGTGGCATGAGAAAAAAAAAGAATGATATGGAAAAAGTGACATGAGCATTGTGATTTGATCACAAATGCACTCTGATGGATTTTATTGGCAATGCACTCTTACATATCACTTTCATATCTTATCACTTTGAGTCTTAAACTTACAACTTTTCATTTGTTTGCTCTTCGTGTAGTATCACTTTCTCTTAAATATCTGTCTCCAATGTGTTATCACTCAAAACTTTTCCTTAGAAGTTTTGGAAGAAGGGAAGGCTTCGAGGTAGCCACAAACCAACTTTTAAACATAGGCTCTAGCCAACCTATGGCTCAGAGAGGGCTCTCTCTATGTAATTTAGCTATGTTTGCTTAGATATTAGGTTAGTTCTAGAGTTCTGGGAGGTTTTTTATTTGTATGAAGATTTGGTGGTGGAATCCTTAAAACAGACAGATAGGTTGATGCCTTAGGCCATTGGGAAATGGAGTCGAAGAAGGGGCAACAAAGCTGGAGTTAACTCACTAAAGGGAATGTTCAAGGGGCAAGATAGTAGAGTGAAGTACAAATCCTTGGACTAAATGGTGAAATGAGTCTTAACGGAGGTGAGAGGGCAATCAAGAATCCCCATACCAATGCTAAGATGGGGGAACAATAGTGAATCATGAGTAAAGGGAAATTAAGAATCCTTTACTATAGACCAGAGGAGAAACTATGAAAGCTAAGGACCAGTTAAGAATTCCCTAGCTAAGATAGTTTAAGAGAAAACATTAAGAATGTATAACAGTAAGATAGAGTGCAGTTAAGCAAATTCTAAAATAATATTCAAGTTAAAACATTCAGACTTCTGAAACATTCAAGATTATGAAACAACTTTAAGAGAGATAAAACAACACAAGAAAGTTACTCATTTGTACTCTGCTTTACATATGAATCCCTTGAAATATCTGATCTTTATTCATCAATCCAACGTGCTGGCCCAGTCAGTGATACAAAAGCTTTACAGTCTTTGAACAAACTTCTATTGAAAGTATAAGAATCCACCCACATACTTCGATTTATGAAGTATTTATACGAAATGTTTTTACAAAATATCCCAAACTAACTTGGGAATTAATCTGGGAATTTCAAAATATGTTCTCGCAAGAAGATAGGGACAACTATTGAACTGTTTTCTTGTTGTCCCCTTTATTGTGTTTTAGCTGGAAGTTTATGGTTGCTATGCTATATGCTGGCCAAAGGTTGTTGTCTTTTATATTGATACTCTTTGACACAGATACTCTTTGACTCTAATGCCCTTTTACCTCGTTGATTGTGTGTTTGACCTTTAACTATGTTTGGCTATAATAAGTCAGTCAATTTTTCCCATTCTTGATCTGTTGGTAACCGGATACTCAACATTCTCCGGTAAGTTTCATCTACCCCAGTGTATTTGGGAAATGAAGGCTTATTTACAAACAGATGTTTTACCTCATGTTGGAGGTAAAATACGTTTTCAAAAGCACTATACAATACCTTTCCTGTTGGTATTCCTGAAACCTGTAAAGTAGCCACTTGTTGTCTTGCTACATCCCCGAGTTTGTCATTGTAATCTCCTTGTTCCATAAGTTTATCATGAATGACTAAGGTATTAGGTAATCCCTTTTCCTTTAGCTTATCAAACTTAGCCATGAACCTATCAATGACTACTTGCATTTCCTTGCTCTTCTCTAACTTATGCATAACATCCCTCTTGGTGAGGACTTTCCTTACCTCCAGAATAGTAGCAGTCATGTCTTCAATTTCCAGTTCCTATAGTTGGTACTTGCTCTTTGAATTTAAGTACTGGATGATCCTGGTAGCATCTCTAGGCCTGTTACCTAATTCTATCTTCACTTTCTCAATAGCCTCTATTATTAATCTTATGAGATCAATCTACTCGAATATGACCTGTATGGATGGCCAAATATCATTGACGGAGTCAATGATAATGGCCCACAATTTTTCCTTGGCTTCTCTGAGTGGCTCCTTTAGTGTCAAGTCTCTTTCCATTAACTTTAGATTTTCCTTTATCCTTGCAGGCTTCTGTTCCTTTTATTTCTGCATAATCTTGGCAAACTTATAGTCTGTTTCTAAGCTTGCCACCTGCTCCTTTAGCTTGTTTATCTTGTTTGTCTGAATAGACATTTCTTCCATGGCATGGAAAAGCTTGGCTACTTCATCTGTTGTTGTACCTGCTACTGTTGTAGACGCTGCTGATGTAGATGCTGCAGTGGTGATGGGCGAGGTAGTGACTATAGGAGCTTTTGGAGCCGATGTGGCTGCCAATATAGATGGTATTGCAGTAGTCACTGTAGATATTACAGTTGCTAGTGTGGTCCTTACTTCACCTTGCTTCAATTGGATTAAGGCATCCAATTCCTTCTCCGTGATCCTCAACTGATCATTCAACTTGAGGACTAAATCCATTAAGTCCTCATGCTGAGTTTGATACTGTAACACCTCCTGTGTTTGTGGATGATGCAAGGAGGGTATCTTTAGTTGCTTCTTCGTTGAAGCAATGTCCTTGTTCTTCTGTTTTATTAACTCCTTATTTGCTTTGATATCTTTGGGATCATGTCCCATCTCTATGATCAAGTCTTCCAAAGACTTGATTCTATTATCCTTGGCTTGTGATGAAGCCTGTTCAAGCTGATACTGAGCTGAGATGTTGTTCAGGGAATTTTGTAGTTGATGAACAGCTATGGATTTCCCTATCAGGGTGGAGTAGATCATTTCCAACCTACTTGTGAAACTCTTTTTGGTCCACAGGTTGAATATCCCTGGCCAACACCTCAAAAACAACTTTCTTATAGTCAATGGGTTCCCTTGGTTGCTACACAGTTGGTTGAATGAAGGACACCTGCATCTTCACCTCTTTTATGTCAAAGGCTCACATCAATCTATTTTGACTTGGAGTAGAAAGTTTGAAAAGTTGAGCATATGTCTTAGCTTTCAACCTTTCATTCCTCATTTTTATCTCTTTGAATCTGCCTTTGATACGTTTATCTTGGTCTGTTGGCCTGCTGAAAGACAAGGCCTCTACACTCATCTATCTTTTTATCATCTGGGTTCCTGAGGATGATGGGGGCTATGTTTCCTCTGAAGGAACAATACCGTTACTCCTTTCTGGCTCAGAATCAGTTATTTCAACTGAGCCATCGGTGTCTTCCTTCTCTAACACAGGATTGAGTCTAGGCCTTTTGCTTTGGCCTCTTTCATATTGAACATTGAAGGCTTGTGTTCCTGAACTTGATCCTTCCTCCCTACCCCTTCTGGGATTTTTATCCTCATTCAGAGGAGTCCACATGATAGGGGGAGTGCTCATTATCCCTTCATGAGGTGGTACCTTTAGAAATGAACTTTCATCAAGTTGATTTTCTAGATCTAATAATGTGTTTTCCACAGCAACTTTAGTATTGTCCCTGTCCTCTAAAGT
Source organism: Pinus tabuliformis (assembly GCA_031772625.1). NCBI lineage: Eukaryota > Viridiplantae > Streptophyta > Pinopsida > Pinales > Pinaceae > Pinus > Pinus tabuliformis. Next base: position 1,116,675,783 of record CM062819.1, read on the forward strand.
GTTTTCCACCCATTGCAATTGGTTGTATACTTTTCTATCTAAGGGGTGCAGTGATGGATATAGGGAGCCATCTTAGTTTTCTTCCTTCTTTTGTAGATGAAATCCAAGGGATCATATCTCCATATGAAGCTCTTTTTTAATTTTAATCTCTGAAGGATAAAGGTCTACCTCCTTTCCAGCTTCTTTGTTATTACAAATAAATGGACCCAATTGGTATTTGATCTTGAGCTGGGCTTTCTTTTTGGCTGAGACAAAGTTTACTTCATCTTAATTTATTATCTGCCTATAGTACTCCAGGGAAAACAATCTCATTGGGAGATATTTAGGTAGTTTGTATGGGGCAAGCTCGCACCCATAAATCCTGATTTCAGTGTGGTTTTGGTACAAGTACCAATCTCCCACCTTATGATTAATGTTTAGATGAAGTACTCTCCTGATCTTAGGACTGATTCTTGGTGGAGGGGTTCCACTGAGCATGGTGATCACAGGATGGAAAAAGGAATCTATGAATTCATTGTATCAATAGGGGGAGGAATATTGATGAGTCAATGGGGTCGAGAAGATGACTAATCTTGGTTGGCCCTTGGTGTCCAAATTTTGCAAGGTAAGTGGGAATTTATCTACTTGGAAGTAGAGGAACATGTGGTATAGTACTAAGGAGTAATTGAAAACCCTTTCATTTCCCATTCTTGTGAACTGCTCATGCATTCTGTCAGCTATGAATGTGGAAAAGTCATAAATAGTTGCAGGAGGTTGTCCTGGGGTATAGATGGACATGAAAGCCGCAATGATTTCATCAATTTACTCACTTGTGGAGTAACCCAAAACACAAGATATCATGGATACAATTTTTCAGCCCCAAGGAGAAAATATAGTTGCTACATATGGAAGGGGGTCTTTGGGGGTATAATTCTCTTCTATCATGAAGGTTTGGATCAATTGGGCCAATATTGCAGAGTTGAGTTTGGGATATAAGTCTAACAGGTCTCCAATTGAGAGGGGAGTTAGGTTTGGCCCTGAGCTGCAACATATCATTGATGGACTCAGGAGTGATGGTGAAAAGGACTTTCTGGTCATGAGACATGATGGTTCTGTGACTAGGGACATAGCAAGCATAGCACTTATGTACAATTTCAGGAAAAATGTGGACTTGGGGGAATTGGTACTTCAGCAAATTTGATTCCCAAAGGCCAATTTCATCAGCATTGTTCAGGAACTTGTCCCTACTTTGGCAATGTATTTTGAGGAGGAGCTCTATGACAATGGTATCTTTTATCTGGAAATCTCTATTAGCTAAGGGAAGGTGGTCCAGGTCCAAATGGGTTGTAGAGATGAGTCTTGCATTCAATGCAGTAGGGGTAGCCATAATTCGGTTCTTGTGGATTCGAATTAGGCTTTCTCAAGGTTCAATTTGCGTTTTCAAAGGTAGTTTGGCAGTTTCAGGGTTTGAGTATTCAGCAAGGTGTGGTATGGAGTCTATTTGAGTAATTTCAATTAAGTTTTAGGTTTAAAAAAATACTCAATGACTGGTCTAACTTTGAAATTGGCAGGACACTTGGTGAATTCAGGTTTAAATACATGAATATGAGGCAAATTGACTTTGAGCAGGGTAACTGGTAGCTGCAATTGGTCGAAGGGTGTTTATGGAGGCTGCATAGCTGATTGGGTGGTCTGTGGCATTCTCTGGAGTGAAATTCACACGTGGGTTGACGACTTCGATGTTTTGCAGGTGTCGTGCATGTGTGCAGGCGAAAATTCAGCGAAAAATACATTTTTGGGGCTTTTGGGATTTTATATGGAAAAAATGTTTTTTGGCAGGTACGGGTCAATAGTGACTAATTTGTTGCATAGCGGGGAAACAGTAAAGGGTTAATTTAGCACCGCTTATGGGTGTCGAGTGGTATTTGGGTGGGGCCACCCGATTCCACTTAGCGACTGACACGTCATCAGGGTGGTCTCGTGGAAAACAACTTTTTCGGGCGTGTATCATCTGCAAAAGATCCTGCCCAAGATGGTTTCTGGGGTGTTGGATCTGGGCCTTCAGATCATACAGTGTTCGGGGCACGATTGCGTGCAAAGGTTAATGGGGGGCCCGGCGGGCACTTTAAATATTACGGTATCGGGATTAATGGTGAATTAAGGTGGGATTAGGCTATCAGGTTTGTTAGCGGAGGGCTTAATCAGGGTTTTGCCTAACTTAATCGTAGATCGATTAGTTAGTGGGTTTTTTGTTGGGTTTGATGTATCTTTTAGTTTATATTTCAACTAGGGTATAAGGATAAGTTTATATAGGAAATTAATATATACGGGAAAAGGGTTATTAATGGGAATTAATATATAATAGTTAGAAGTTAATATGAAAAACATCAGAAATAAATAGTGCTAAGCATAATGTATTTTCTGTGAATTGTTTGTTTTTCACATATATGCATCATAACTTAGGCTAAAGTGCTTTTGTGGGTTTTTTATATGAAAGGGGAATTTACATGGGGGTGATTACTTTCCCTAGGAAAATAATGTTTTAACCTTAGGAAAAGGGGTTTTATTAGGGAAATGGATGAAATGAAGGGGGGATGAAGTTTTATGAGGGGAATTTGGTACTTGGTATCCATAAGTCATTGAGCTAAGGGTCTGGTCCCTCCAGAAGTTAGAGAAATGCTTTGAGCCCCTTTGACTTAGAGTTTTTCATTACTTAGAACTTTATTATGGGAAATTAGTTAAGTAAATAGGTAAAATGAATGGGGGAAGTTAATCAATTGACCTCGAAATCCATCTTCATGCTTGATTGACCAATTACATTTGAAACCTATGATGAGAGATGATAAATATGCCTTTTGCCCTGTTATCATATTTCTGCAACCTTCCTTCTACTTACCCATCTACTTGTCCTACCAATTTTCCTTCATTTTATTAGGCTGCATTTAGACTAGAAAACCCTTATCAAAACATTTTATTTTCTTTTCACAAAGCAAACTATCTAATTCTATCATTATATCATCCAAGGGCTCAGATTAAACTGATGAGCTCCTTTTATTTTACTCTACCTAATCTAATGATCTGCCAAGATTAAATAGTTTGGTTAGATTTTATTCTATAACTATCAACATGAAATTTAAAGAATGGAATAATCAAGATTAAATAGTTTGATTACCCTGGATTGTGGCATGAATCACAAGCTGTACGCAATCATTATTTTGCATAAAGTAAATAGTAGTGGCATTTAGACTTGCACATTTTCATGGTCTCCTTTTGTTTTTTGGAGTACATGTTTTTCACTTTTTTTGGACCTTTTTCTTTATTCTTTTTGTCCTTTAAATTTTCTTTTAGGACATACTCTCTTTTCATTTTTTATTTTTCAATATGGAAAAAATTTGCAAAAAGCAAAAGTATGTACATATTACAAGGCTTAACCTTAGCCATTCAAAATTATGACTCCTATTGGTATAGGAAACTAACAGTCGCTCCACTTGAGGATGACATTTCCTTGTGAAATCTCAAGAACTTTGAGATCAGTAGCCTTGGAATTTTTACTTCAGTTACTTTGTGATTTGTCACCTTTCTACCCGCTTTATTCATACTTATGATAATAAATCCCTAAAATCTTAGGGCCTTCTCTCTAGGCTTCAACTCTAAAGGTTTACCTTCCAATCCAAACTAGACTTTTTCAAAATAAAATATACACACATGAGAAATAACAATTAGTAACTAGGTTCTATGTAATGTTTGAGCATTCGACCATTCAATTGTCCTCCTCCTTCTTCAGTACCATCTAGTTCTTTAAGGAAGAAAGTGTTGTTCCCTCTGTAAGCATAAATGACATAGGGGCCCTTCCATAGGAAATCAAATTTCCCATGCTTACCCTTATCTTCCCTTCTCGAGTACCACTTGAGTACTTTCTCACCTAAGTAGAAATCATCTACCTTGGTCCTTCTATCAAAAACCTTTTTGATCTTTTCCTGCACAACTTGATATATGATGTAGACCTCTTCTTTGGTTTGCTGGAGATGAATAGTCTAGTTAATTCTCCTCTGGATATCATTTGGTTCAGATTGTAGTTCTTGGAGCATCTTCATCACTAGTACTCCCAAAGAGGATGGAAATACAGCTTCCATGCCATAAACTAGCTGATAGGGAGATGTACCAATTGACATCTTGGTAGTCAGTCTGTCAGCCCATAAGGCTTTGACTAACTTCTTGTTCCATGTTTTCTTATTAACTTCGAGTAACTTCATAATAATGTTCACCAGGCTTTTGTTTAAGTATTATTCCAGTCCATTTCCTTGAGGGTAGTAGGTTTTAGAATGACCTAGGGTGATGTGATACTTATTGCAAAATTCTATCATTCGTTTGGATTTAAAAGTTGTTGCATTATCAGTAATGAGCTTGATTGGGCATCCAAATCTAGACAGAATGTTGGCTTCAAGGAAGTTAATGATAATAGTATCTGTGGCTTGCCTTGAAGGTATGCCCTCTATCCATTTTGTAAAATAGTCTGTGACTGGGAAGATCCACTTATGTTTGGCAGAGGAGGGCAGGCGAATTTCACCAATGAAGTCTAAACCCCATTATTGAAAAGGTACTTCAATATTGATTAGTTTAAGGGGTAATGGTAGAAGTTTTCTTTCACCTTAAAAAATCTGACACTTGTGACAAGAGGTCACAAATCTCTTGACATCAGAGAATAAAGTTCGCCAATAGAAACCTGCCCTTAAGAATTTATCTGCAATGGTTCTCCAATAGAGGTGTCCACAAAAATCACCTACATGAAAGTCTTGTAGAACTTTTTCAGCCTCATCTTTTATCAAGCAGTTAAGGAGAATTCCTTCATGATCTTTCCAAAACAAAGCATTATCAAGTATACAAAATTTCAAAGATTTCATTTTTAAAAACCTATCTTTGGCTCCAGATAATCCAGGAGGAGCTTGTAAGTTTAGTAAAATGTAAATGATATCAGAATACCATGGTGATTCACCAAAGGTTTAACTAATCAGTGGAGTTGCCATCTCCTCTCCTTCATCTAGTGTAGCAATAAAGTTTATGTCTAAGGCCTGATAGTTCGACTCAGCCATAAGTTTGGCTAAGCCTTGGCCCATGATTAACTTTGTGGTTTTGATCTCTATATCATACTCTAAGATAGTAGCAATCCATTTTCCCCTTTTCCCATCAGGACCTTCCTGAGTCAGGATGTCTTTGACTACAGAATTGGGAACATAGGCTACTATATGGGAATACAAAATATATACCCTAAAATCTTTGATAGCTTTGACTAAAGCCAGTGCTTGTTTCTCAATTATTTTGTATTTTAAGGGAGCATCTCTTAAGGATTTGCTAAAAAAAGCAATGGGTTGTTCATATCCTTGATCATTTTTTTGTAGTAAAACTATAGCTATTGTATGCTAAGAAGAAAAGGAAAACAAAATGAAATTCCTATCAAATTTGGGACTAACTAATACCGGGGTTTTTGTCAAGGTGAGCTTGATGTCTTCAAATGATTTCTTAGCTTCGACAGTCCAACTTAAGGTCGAATCCTTTTTCAACATGTTATTTAGTGCTCGAATTAACTCTGCTAGGTTACAAATAAAACTTCTAAGGAAGTTAATCTTTCCTAAAAAGGCTTGTAGTTCTCTGATATTCCTAGGGTGTTGTATGAGCAAGATGGCTTCAATTCTTGCAGGATCTATTCTTATGCCATCTTTAGAAATGATATGCCCTAACAATTTCCCTTCTTCCAATCCAAATAGAGATTTCTTGGGGTTCAAGGAGATGCCAAACTTTCTGCATTTTATAAAGACCTACCTTAGATGATCTAGATGTTGATTGTCTGATTTTGAGAAAACAGTAATATCATCAAGATATATCACAAGGAAATCATGGATTTCTTTGGAAAAGGATATATCCATAGCCCTCTTGAAAGTGGCTCCTGCATTCATTAGTCTGAAAGGCATTTTGACATACATAAAGGTGCCCCAAGGAGTCGTAAAAGCAGTCTTGGGTTGGTGGTCAGGGTGAACCAAAATTTGATTGTAACCAGAAAACCCATCCAGTAATGAGATTCTGGTTGGCCCAACTACCCTTTGTAATATGTGGTCCATTTTTGGAAGAGGGTAATTGTCTTTAAGTGATGCTTTATTCAGGTTTCTGAGATCTACACAGAGTTTGATATCACCAGTTTTCTTCCTGGTTGGGACCAAGTTTGAGACCCATTCAAAAAATCTTATTGGTGCAATTATCTTGGCATCATAAATTCTCTTAATTTCTTTTTCTATTGAAGGTAATAAGACAGGATTAATTCTCCTAAGCTTTTGTTTGAAAGGTTTTTTATTCTATTTGAGAATAATTATGTGTTGGATGATGCGGGTGTCATAGGATTTAAGGTCCTCATAGCTCCAACCAAAGACATCCTGAAATTCTTTCAATACCCCAATATATTTCACCTTTTCTCTTGAAGGGAGTGACTTTGATAATTTATCAGCTTGGGATTGCCTTCAGTGCCTATGTTACACTCTTCAATATCATATTTTAATGGTTCCATTTTAGGCTTCCTAGGAACATCATTTGAATCGAATAAGTCTTTTACAGGGGTTAAACCTTTTGGTAAGAAATTATATTTGAGATTAATTACTTCGCTTTATTCATTAATTGTTTCATCAATCTTAACTTGGTCTAGGTTGTCTATATCAGACCTTGTGAATTTAGTGGCATTAAAACTATATACTTCATTACCTTCTAGCTCATTTATTGTTACTTCATCCCTAGAGTCAAGATTGATGGATGTATCCGTGTCTATATTACTATGTGCAAATTCTTCTTCTAAAGTTAAGAAGTTGTTTATCTATCTATCATTTGAAAATACTTGCCAGTTCTGCACATTATCTGGGATTGAAGGTCTGTGCCTGACCTCAGTAGTGTACTAATGGTTAGATTGGAAGGGTAACCTGCAGGTACTGGCAAACATTGCTAAACTATGGGCTTACATATTGTACTTCCTAGGAACTACTGCAAGCTTTGCTTCTAGAAAAGTATTGAGTATTTCTACAAAGGTTCCTCTATAATAACCTAATCTAGTGTCTTTAGTCATATATACACCTTTAATCTAATTTACAACTAGCTCTGAGTCTCCTATGACTGAAACTCTTTGAGCACCTAAATTCCTAACTACCTTGAGACCTCGAATCAAAGCCTCATACTCGGCCATATTATTGGTACATCTGAAATTTAACCTATAGGCATGGCCCTCTGAGAGATTGTTTTCTAAATTATAAATCCATACTCCTACTCCTGCTCCTAACTTATTTACAGAGATGTCAAATTCTAAATGCCATAAAATTTATGTACATAGTTCTCATCATCAGTATCCCATTTATTTTTATTTCTAGCAACCTGATTACTTTCTTCATTGCACAATTTTGAAGTCTATTTAGATTCATTAGCAGTGGAAACTGCAATTTATTTTGGTTCTGCAACAACATTGTTAGGAGTTTCGTTTGGTGTTTGATCAGTGTTGAACATAATAAAAGAGTCTACATATGAATGCATGGAGTAGATGGGATAGTTTTGAGGTATATCTTGGCTGCTTACCATGTATTTCATGAAAGCTTCTCTGTACAGTTTCTTGGGTTGTCCAAATGACATATCGAGTTGGAGGGATCCTTGAATCTTGGCTCCCCAAGATTTGGATAACAGCATGCCATATTTTGGTGGGATGTCAGCCACTACGATGTCCTTGGGGATGCTCTTGGCAGTATATCAGACTAAAGTAACACACAAATCTTTGATTAACCCTAGACATTCTACTTGACTTGAATCAAAGGAGAACAAGTCTTTGTAAGGTCTAGTAATGTCTAGATTCAATCTTTCCATTACTGATTTTGGCATTAGGTTGTGAGAAGCCCGACAATCTAACATGGCATTGTGTAGTATTTTGTCATGAATATTAAGGCTAATGTAAAAAGGTAGAACTCCTCCATCTTGTGGTTTGCCATTAACATCTGGTCCAAATATTACTTCTAGTTTATCATCAAACAAGTTAATTGATTCTTCGTTTTTAGTAATGTTTAGGGTCTAATTTACCTGTGATTTGTAAGTTTCGTTTTTAACTAGTTCAATCAAAGGGACTGAAATTTTCAGCTTGGATATCTCTGCTCCCAAATTGAATGATGAGGAAGGGTTGTAGACCTTCGAAACAGGGTTTTCAGTGGAATTATCTTCCTTTTGTTTACTTGGGATTTCCTTATGGGGAATTTCAGATTTGGCATTATAGGTGTTTTTCTCTGGTTCTTTAAGTGCAACTGATGTGTATGGTTGCTCAATAGAGGGTTGGTTGGCAGTTATTTCTTCAATGATGGGACTAGGGGGATTTTGGTTTGGTCTAGGAAGGATTTGAAGTACCTCCGAAACAGGAACTTTATTTTTTGTTTTGGGTTGATTTGTCATTGCTTTCTTAGTTTGGTCAGGAGGACCAACATTCTTTTTACTTCTCAAGTTATATTGATTGTGCACTTCAAATATGGCAGAGTCATATCCCTTTTTATAGTCAAATGAATCTCCAGACTGGGTTTGAAATTGTTGTAACATATGCAATTCTTCCTCATCCTAGGAGAGGAATATAGGGTTTTGATCATCTAATCCAATTAGATTGATTTGGGTATCTTGTGCTGGATCATCAGGATCAGATGATTCTGCATAGTTTTCTTAAAAATGGGGCCTAATGTTTTGATCAGGTCCATTCTTTCCTATGTTTTGGTTTTGATTTTGGTTTTTTCTGAAGTTAGCATTCCTAACTGGGGATGCTTGTTGATTATCCCATGTTTTTCTATCTAGGTTGTCAAGTCTATCCATGATTCTTTCTACAGTTTTGGCTAAAAGATCTACTTTACCATCAGACGTTGAAGCTTCATCAACAAATCCTACTCTCCTTTCTAACTTTGCTCGGGCTTTTTTGGCTAAAAGATTAGCCTCTACTTTTACTGCATTGGTTTGGCTTTGCTCTAGGTTTGCGGGCTCTCTTTCCCTAAGTTGGTATGCCATATCTAGATCAAAACCATCAGGAAACTTCATCATTGCGAGATCAGGAGGAGGCGTAAGGTTGGTCAGGATGGTATTGTAAGTGCTATTAACTTGGTGTAGTAGTCTTGAACTGATTCTTTAGGACCTTTCCTAATGTTTTCATACTCATAAAGTATCAGCAATGGGTTCTTCTTCCTCTCCCATCTCTCAATGAACATCCTATGAAAGTTTGTCATATATGCAATACTACCAGTAGCTAAGTCTCTAAACCAGGTTCTAACTTCCCCAAATAATGTTTGGGTAAAAAGCCTCATTCTTACATCTGCATCATCTATCTCATGTAACTCAAAATAATCATTCATTCTGTTTACATGTTGTTGAGTAGTGTATAGGCCTGTAGCATCAAATAGTTTAATTTTGCTTTGATAGTCCTGAGGTAAGTCATGTAACTGACCAGGTAACACCAAAGGGGCATATCTATTGGCCATGGCTAAAACCTTGGCTTGGCTCGGGGATAAGGGAGGATTATTTTGGGTTGAGGTGGAGAGGGATGACCTAGTAGTGCTTACAGTTAAAAATGGAAGATTTCCACTTGAAACTGGAGTATTAATAGCAGAATTTGGAATATTAATAGTTGAACTTGGAATATCTACAAATGAAACTAAAATATTAACAGTGGATGAAGGGGTTTCTATAACGGGAATTGGGATAAAAGGGGCAGTTGTTCATATAGGGGAGATGGAAGTATCTATAAGTGAACTTGAAGGGCTGATGGGTGAAGTGGGAGTGTCTATAGGTGGAAACAGGATTGTAGGTTGTATAGGGAGCTGTGGAATGAATGGGCCAATGGAATGAACTATAGTAGAAATAATAGATGGTGTAGTAGTGATGGAAGGGGTATCAATAACGTTGGAGGATTGAGCATAAAGTTCGGCAATTAGAGCAATATTAATGGATGATAGTGGAGTGTTCAAAATATATTCATCAATTGATCTATTAGCTCTTTGAACTTCAAGGTCTGCAATAAAATCAGGATCTAGAACAGATTCATTAAGCACACTTTCAGATTTTGTTCTAAACAATGAGAGATCAAATTGGACATCAAAAGGTAAATCTTCTAAAAATAACCACTCATCAGGACATCAATTATCTTTAACTAATGGTGTTTTATCAGCTGGACTTTCTTCTTTTTTGGATTTTCTTATAATTTTGTTTGGATCATCCACAATAACAACAGGGTTTGGATCCGGGTTGGCCCTGGTATAATGAGTTTTCCTAGTAGCCATAATTATAACTTTTTAAATTTTTTTTAGTGTAAAATTTAAAACTTCTATAAAAACTGACTTTAAGGGGCTGAAGATGATGATTAAGATTTCCTTAAAGCTTTAGGAGACTAAGGTTTGTTCCCCAGTGGAGTCACCACTATGTTATCATTCAAAACTTTTCCTTAGAAGTTTTGGAAGAAGGGAAGGCTTTGAGGTAACCAAAAACCAACTTTCAAGCATAGGCTCTAGCCAACCTATGGCTCAGAGAGGGCTCTCTCTATGTAATTTAGCTATGTTTGCTTAGATATTAGGCTAGTTCTAGAGTTGAGAGGGGTTTTTGATTTGTATGAAGATTTGGTGGTGGAATTCTTAAAACAGATAGATAGGTTGATGCCTTTAGGCCATTGGGCAATGGAGTCAAAGAAGGGGCATCAAAGGTGGAGTTAACTCACTAAAGGGAATGTTCAAGGGGGAAGATAGCAGAGTGAAGTAAAAATCCTTGGACTAAATGGTGAAATGAGTCTTAATGGAGGTGAGAGGGCAATCAAGAATCCCCAGACAAAGGCTAAGATGGGGGAACAACAGTGAATCATGAGTAAAGGGCAATTAAGAATCCTTTACTATACACTAGAGGAGAAACTACAGATGCTAAGGAGCAGTTAAGAATTCCATAGCTAAGATAGTTTAAGAGAAAACATTAAGAATGTATAATAGTAAGAAAGAGTGCAGTTAAGGAAATTCTGAATAGACCTTTCTTTCATGGCATGAACAAGCTTGGCTACTTCATCTGTTGCTGTACCTTCTGTTCTTGTAGAAATTGTTGATCTAGATGCTGCAGTGGTGATGGGCAAGGTAGTGACTATAGGAGTTTTTGGAGCCAATGTGGCTGCCAATGTAGATGGTACTGCAGTAGTCACTGTAGGGGTTATAGTTGCTAGTGTGGTCCCTACTTCACCTTGCTTCAATTGGATTAAGGCATCCAATTCCTTCTCTGTGCTCCTCAACTAATCATTCAGCTTGAGGACTAAATCCATTAAATCCTCATGCTGAGTTTGACATTGTGACACCTCCTGTGTTTGTGGATGATGCAAGGAGGGTATCTTTAGTCACTTCTTCAGTGAAGCAATGTTCTTGTTCTTTTGTTTTATTAACTCCTCAGTTGCTTTGATATCTTTGGGATCATGTCCCATCTCTATGATCAAGTCTTCCAAAGAATTGATTCTATTATCCTTGGCTTGTGATGAAGCCTGTTCAAGCTGATACTGAGCTGAGATGTTGTTCAGGGAATTTTGCAGTTGATGAACAACTATGGACTTACCTGTCAGGGTGGAGTAAATCATTTCTCTAGCCTGCTTGTGAATCTCTATTTGGTCCATAGGTTGAATATCCCTGGCCAACACCTCAAAATAAACTTTCTTATAGTCAGTGGGTGTCCTTCGTTGTTGCACAGTTGGTTGAATGAAGGACACCTGCATCTCCCCCTCTTTGATGTCAAAGGATGACATCAATCTATTCTAACCTAGAGTAGAAAGTTTGAAAAGATGAGCATATGTCTTAGCTTTTAACCTTTCTTTCCTCATTTTTATCTCTTTGAATCTGTCTTTGATACTTTTATTCTGGTCTGTTGGCCTGCTCAAAGACGAGGCCTCTACGCTCATCTGTCTCTGTATCATCTGGGTTACTGAGGATAATGGGGGCTATGTTTCCTCTAAAGGAATAGTACCTTTACTTCTTTCTAGCTCAGAATCAGTTATTTCAACTGAGCCATCGGTGTCTTCCTGCTCTAACACACGATTGAGTCTAGGCCTTTTTCTTTGGCCTCTTTCATATTGAACATTGAAGGATTGTGTTCCTGAACTTGATCCTTCTTCCCTGCCCCTTTTTGGATTTTTCTCCTCATTCAAAGGAGTCTGCATGATAGGGGGAGTGCTCATTATCCCTTCCTAAGGTGGTACCTATAGAAATGAACTTTCATCAAGTTGATTTTCAAGATCTAATAATGTGTTTTCCACAGCAACTTCAGTATTGTACCTGTCCTCTAAAGTTTTTTCCACCCATTACAATTGGTTGGCATACTTTTCTATCTCAAGGATGCGGTGATGGATATAGGGAGCCATCTTGTTTTTCTACCTTCTTTTGCAGATGAAATCCAAGGGATCATATCTCCATATGAAACTCTATTTTAATTTTAATCTCTGAAGGATCAAGTCTGCCTCCTTTCGAGATTCTCTCCTATTACAAATAAAGGACCAAATTGGTCTTTGATCTTGAGCTGGGCTTTCTTTTTGGCTGAGACAAAATTTACCTCATCTAAATTTATTATCTCCTTGTAGTACTCCAAGGAAAATAATCTCATTGGGAGGTATTTAGGTAGTTTGTATGGGGCAAGCTGGCACCCATAAATCCCGATTTCAGTGTCATTTTGGTAAAAGTACCAATCTCCCACCTCATGATTGATGTTTAGATGAAGGAATCTCATGATCTCAGGACTGATTCTTAGTGGAGGGGTTCCACTGAGCATGGTCATCACAGGATGGACAAAGGAATCCATGAATTCATTCTATGAATAGGGGGAAGAATATTGATGAGTCAATGGAGTCCAGAAGATGACTGATCTTGGTTGGCCCTTGGTGTCCAACTTTTGCAAGGTAAGTGGGAATTTATCTGCTTGGAAGTAGAGGAACATGTGGTATAGTACTTAGGTGTACTTGAAAACCCTTTCATTTCCCATTCTTGTGAATTTCTCATGCATTCTGTCAACTATGAATGTGGAAAAGTCATAAATAGTTGCAGGAGGCTATCCTGGGGTATAGATGGACATGAAAGCCAGGATGATTTCATCAATCTACTCACTTGTGGAGTAACCCAAAACAAAAGATATCATGGATACAATTTTTCGGCCCCAAGGAGAAAATATAGTTGATACATATGGAGGGGGGTCTTTCGGGGTATACTTCTCTTTTATGATGAAGGTTTGGATCAATTGGGCCAATCTTGCAGATTTGAGTTTGGTATATAAGTCTAACAGGTTTCCAATTGAGAGGGGAGTTAGGTTTGGCCCTAGTTGGAGTTGTAGCATCTCATTGATGCACTCAGGAGTGATGGTGAAAAGGACTTTCTGGTCATGTGACATGATGGTTCTGTTACTGGGGATGTAGCAAGCATATCACTTATGTACGATTTCAGGAAAAATGTGGACTTGGGGGAACTGGTACTTGGACAAATTTTATTCCCAAAGGCTCATCAGCATGGTTCAGGAACTTGTCGCTACTTTGGCAATGTATTTTGAGCAGGAGCTCTATGATAGTGGTATATTTTATCTGGAAATCTCTATCAGCTAAGGGAAGGTGGTCCAAGTCTAAATGGGGCATGGAGATGGGTCTTACATTCAATGCAGTAGGGGCAGCCATAATTCGGTTCCTGTGGATTCAAATTAGGCTTGCTCAAGGTTGAATTGGCGTTTTCAGAGGTAGTTTGGCAGTTTCAGGGTTTGAGTATTCAGCAAGGTGTAGTATGGAGTCTATTAGAGTAATTTCAATTAAGTTTTAGGTTTAACAAAATACTCAATGACTGGTCTAACTTGAAATTGACAGGGCACTTGGTGAATTCAAGTTTAAATACTTGAAACTGAGGCAAATTGACTCTGAGCAGGGTAACTGGTAGCTGCAATTGGTCGAAAGGTGCTTATGGAGGCTGCACGGTTGACTGGGTGGTCTGTGGCATTCTATGGAGTGAAATTTGCATGTGGGTTGACGGCTTCGATGTTTTGCAGGTGTCGTGCATGTGTACAGAAGCTTGCAAGCGAAAATTCAACGAAAAAGACATTTTTGGGGCTTTTTGGCTTTTATATGGAAAAAATGTTTTTTGGCGGGTACAGGTCAATAGTGACTAATTTGTCGCATAGCGGGGAAGTGGTAAGTGGTTAATTTTGCACCGCTTATGGGCGTCAGGTGGTATTTGGGAGCGGCTGCCCGATTCCACTCAGCGACTCACACGTCGCCATGACGATCTCATGGAAAACAACTTTTTCGAGCATGTATCGTCCGACGGAGGATCCCGCCCGAAATGGTTTCTGGGACGTTGGATCTGGGCCTTCAGATCAGACGGTGGTCAGGGCGCAATTACATGCGGAGGTTAATGGGGGGCCCGATGGGCACTTTAAATATGGTGGTATCGGGATTAATGGTGGATTAAGGCGGGATTAGGCTATCGGGGTTGTTAGCGGAGGGCTTAATCAGGGTTTTGCCTAACTTAATCACAGATCGATTAGTTAGTGGGTTTTTTGTTGGGTTTGATGTATCTTTTAGTTTATATTTCAACTAGGGTATAAGGATAAGTTTATATAGGAAATTAATATATACGGGAAAAGAGTTATTAATGGGAATTAATATATAATAGTTAGTAGTTAATATGAAAAACATCGGAAATAAATAGCGCTAAGTATAATGTATTTTCTATCATTTGTTTGCTTTTCGCATATATGCATCATAACTTAGGCTAAATTGTTTTTGTGGGTTTTTTATATGAAAGGGGAATTTACATGGGGGTGATTACTTTCCCTAGGCAAATAATGTTTTAACCTTAGGAAAAGGGGTTTTATTAGGGAAATGAAAGGGGGATGAAGTTTTATGAGGGGAATTTGGTACTTGGTATCCATAAGTCATTGAGTCAAGGGTTCGGTCCCTCCAAAAGTCAGGGAAATGCTCTGAGCCCCTTTGACTTAGAGTTTTTCAGTACTTAGAACTTTATTATGGGAAATTAGTTAAGTAAATAGGTAAAATGAATGGGGGAAGTTAATCAATTGACCTTGAAATCCATCTTCATGCTTGATTGACCATTTACATTTGAAACCTATGATGAGAGATGATAAATATGCCTTTTTCACTATTATCATATTTCTGCAACCTTTCTTCAACTTACCCATCTACTTGTCCTACCATTTTTTTCTTCACTTTATTAGGGTGCATTTAGACTAGAAAACCCTTATCAAAACATTTTCTTTTCTTTTCACAAAGCAAACTATCTAATTCTATCACTATGTCATCCAAGGGCTCAAATTAAAGTCATGAGCTCTTTTATTTTATTCTACCTAATCTAATGATTTGCCAAGATTAAACAATTTGGTCAGATTTTATTCTCTAACTATCAACATGAAATTTAGAGCATGGCATAATCAAGATTAAATAGTTTGATTCCCTTGGATTGTGGCATGAATCACAAGCCGCACACAATCATTGTTTTGCATAAAGTAAATAGTAGTGGCATTTAGACTTGCACACTTTCATGGTCTCTTTTTGTTTTTTGGAGTTCGTGTTTTTCACTTTTTTTGGACCTTTTTCTTTATTCTTTTTGTCCTTTGATTTTTCTTTTAGGACATACCCTCTTTTCCTTTTTTATTTTTCAATATGGAAAACATTTGCAAAAAGCAAAGGTATGTACATATTACAAGGCTTAACTTAGCCATTCAAAATTATGACTCCTATTGGTACAGGAACCTAACACAATACTCTAGACCCACTCCTTGAAAATACTAGTTATTGGTTCGAGGGTCGGATTAAATGAGTTGCACGGTAAAAATCATGGCCTTGCATCTGTTGATTTTTTTATCCAAGGGTCAGCATTAGCCTAGATTAGGGTTAGGGTAACCGTAACTGAGGAATAGTGTCACCCTAGGTTTCATTTCACGTTGCTCGCATCTGAGAGAAGGCTCTGCCATTTTCCACTTCATGTTTTTTGTTTGTCACAGAGGTTAACATTCTGCTCTTCACCAAAACCCCTAGGGTACTTGAGGTGTGAAGTGTTTTCTTCGAGTTGTTCCACCTAGGGGTATTATGACTATTTTTTTATAATTTTTTTCCTCACAGGGGTACCTTTCTCTGGAATAATCATATTTTATGATAACCCACAATTCTTAGTGAGGAGCAATGGCCTACACTTCCACCTGCTCTCTCATCAGGATTAAGGGATTTTTCAGGGTTCCACATGGTTATATATATATATATCATGTTTCCTTCCCCTTCTTTATTGTTAAGGGTTTTCTCAGTTTGCAAAATTTTTATTTACATACTCTACATCTGCCTACTCACCTACACGGAATTGTTCCCCATCTCTAGAAGGCCAAGCGACCCTTACATGTTATCCTCTTAACACTGATTAGGGTCGGTCGGTTTTTGTTTTCCTCTCTGCGGTGTTTCTTTGCATACTCGACCAGTTGTTAATGATTGTTTCATTTTTTTCCTTTGTATGTAGGTCCTCCATGGTCTACCAAGGGAATTGGTATGCCAATTCAGAATGGGAGTTCTCTATTTTTGATTTTGGTTATTCCTCCATCTTCAAGGTGATAAAACATTATTTTTCATTTTTCTTGAAAAAAAATATCCACATCTGCAGACGTACTGAAGCCTGAATCCATTGTGGCAGTCTTTCAACAATATATTTTGCGGCCATCGACATGTCTTTTTAAGGAATACAATAAGTACCATTAGGGTTTAATTTGTTATTAATTGTGTTAGGGAAATATAGATATGGCCTACCCTAGGCCTGTACATGAAATTTTAATTTTATAAATCATTTTCGGGGTAAAATATGAATCAGACTATTTGTTCTTCCCGAGGCTTGAATTAGGGTGGAACGAACTTGTCCTCCATAATGGATATGATCACTACACAGTATATGATAACGAGTATCATTTGAATTTGTACTCTTTTCAGGTTAAGGTTAATATGGAATTTAGTATATGTTCTCTCTTTTTTCTTAGTATGTGATAAAAAAAAAATCTTTTCATCTAAGCTCTCTTTTCTGAAAATAGCGAAGCATATTGTCACTGTGTTCATCTGAAATCTGTAAAGCTCCTTTAATATGCAATCTTAGGTTAGCTCTTTCTTTTATGTGTTAAAAGAAGCTTTTTATACGTTTTTTTTCTTTCTTTATTTAGGGTTAAAACTTGTAACACTTACCATTGGTTAACAAATACTAACTAGTTAATATAATAATAAAAATTATTTACCTCACAATACATTCTATTATGATACTACATGCTGGCAATGCCAGGTACCATACTTTGTATCGGTACTACATGCTGGTAATGCTAGGTAATAGGTTTCTATGCCACAGGAGGCGAGTCAATAGTTGACCCAACTATTTGATCACTCGATACAGGAAGGAGTGGTGCAACAAAGGTAACCCTGCATAGATTTGAATCCTGATAGGCTTTATTGATAGGCCTATTATAAGCCTATGGATCAAAGTGAGTGATCCCTCCTCACATGCTATATGGGAGATGTCTTGGGGAGGTAGGGGTCGAATTCAAATGGATAATATACTGCTTCAAATGCAGATTTTGTTGACTATGTCTTTGTTGTTGTATCTACCACTGTCTCTATTACCGGATATGCTCTCGTTAGTGTTATCCTTGCTTCTGCAACAACCTTGAATTTTTTCCCTATTACTGGTATTGGTGCTTTGTAGTGTTTTTTTTGTGAATGAAGGAGTAGGATTATAGAGAATGACCTGTTTAAACAGCACTCAAGATCCAGAACAAAGGTAGAAATATTTCAATACATAATGTTGAAATGGGCACTAGCCTTTCTAATTGGCCTTTGCATTGGCCTCATTGCAGCATTTGTCAACCTTGTAGTAGAGAACATTGTGGGGTTTAAGATGCTTGTTGCCTCTAGATTGATACTACAGAACATGTATGGTATTAATTTCTTTAATCTATGAAGCTCCACCCTTATTTGATGGGTTTGTGCTACTGTCCATATTCAATTCATCACTACATAAAATTGATGGATCAGTCATATTTCGCTTTTCCTACAGTGATTAATTCATTTGTTTATCATGAATCCAGACAAAGATTTCTACTAGATTAGAATTTGATTAATTCAATTCAGTAAAATATTTGTTGAGGTGTTGGTGTAGAGTGCAATGCATAATTGTAGTTCTCAATTTTATTGATTTGACAATTGGTTGAAATGAGTTAAATTGTAGGTATATATTGGCCTTTTTCAATGTTCACAGGTGCTAATCTAGCATGACATTTTTTTTACTTTCATAAACTGGTTGTTTAATATGCATTAATAGACTCTTTAATTTACTGACCTTCTACCTGGGAGGCTGCTGAATGAAGCCCATAGATAAAAGTATCCTGGGACTTTGAATTTCTCTGGATTTCTTGTTCAATGTGTGAATGCAGTATTTGTTAATCCACGCTTCCGGTTTTGACTCATAATCCTAATTGCTATTTATTTGGGATACTCAAGAACTCTTGAATAAGTCATGAACTACTTGACTTCTATATCACTTTTTAGTGACGAAAGCTTCTAGCATTTTGTTGGGTCCCTATAATACTAGTGATTACCCCATTACTATTGTAGTTATACCCCTTATTTATATTTTTGTGCCCCTATTACCCCCATGTTGTTATTTCTGTGCCCCATGGAATCCCTCTATTGTTATTTTTGTGGCTTTATATTATTATTGTTAGGTCGGCTGGATTATATTGTGACTCCTTAGACTCCTATATATAGAAAGGAGGTTTTGTCATTTGAATCATCCAAGAATTTTTCATTTATGTAATGTAAAGGAGGTTTCCCCCTCGAAGAGGCTGAATTCTAAGGCGTGGATCTATCTTTTCTATCTTTTCTTGAGCTGGTTTCATAACATTTGGTATCAGAGCTTTGGATTCTAGGGTTTCGCTGCTCCAAACAGGTCATCGTGGCATTTTCGCTATAACTTTTTTCTTTGACGTTTCAGAAGTCGCAAAAAAAACTCGTTTGAGAAGAATGGGCTCTAAACCTTGGGTCCGAATTTCAGAGCTTTCAGCGCGATATTTTCGGAGATATGATCTGAGGAAGTTGGTCTTTTTGCAGACTCCTGAATTACATTCAAAACAGGTGACCTGGGGAAAATCGTCATAACTTTCTCTCTGAGGATCGGATTGAAATTTCGTAAAAAGGTACAGAAAGAGGACGGACTGTAGTTTCTTGTATGCATGTTTCAGATCCAAAGGTCGAAACAGTGACTCGTGGCACGTCGTACAAGTTCGCTCTACTGAACTAGTCTATAAGCAAGTCACTGTGGGAGATTTCACATAACTCTTCCTTGGAGAATCCAATTTGGGTCAGACTTGTGGCATTGGAAAGAGGACACAGAGGGCTACTACAGCTCACAAATTCAGAACTAGATGATTGGAAAGTACAGAGATACATCAGAGGCAATATCGAGCTCCTACAAAGTGAAAAAAGGTGTGTAGATTTTCTTAAATTTTTGCTTAAGCTTGGTTTGAAAATTTATTTTGAAGGAATTCAAAGGGCATAGTAGAGCATTATTATCGGTAACTGATGCCCCGAGGAAAGAAAATGCAAACACCTAGTAAGGAACCTGAAAGCTCTAGCATGACTCATGAAGAAGAGGAAGAAATGCAACATGATATATCAAAATTACAAGACCAAGTGCAAAAATGTCCCTTGCACAAAAAGGAACAGAATCTAAGATGGATGGTTTAAAGAAAGATGTAGAAGCTAATATGGATGGTTTAAAGAAAGGTGTAGAAGCTAAGATGGATTGTTTAAAGAAAGGCGTAGAAGCTAAGATGATTGACGTGGAAGCTAAGATGGATGATTTGAAGACAGACATGGACGAATTGAAGATAAATATGAATAAGTTGCTACAAGAAATAGTCACTAAGGGTGAAAGGGTACTAAAGGAAACTCATGATGAGAACAAAAGAAATGTTAATCATGATTCCATAGACTCTAATGTTGGATCGAAGACTCACCATATTCCAAAAATCGATATGAGGAAGTTTGATGGCAAGGATCCCGCCACATGGATATTACAGATGGAGCAATTCTTCGATCTCAATAATGTGCAAAACACACAAAAGGTACGTATGGAAACTGTATATTTGGAACCAAATCAGTTTGTATGGTATCAATGGCTTTGTTCTCGTAAACAATTTATCACTTGGGCAATTTTTACGGAAGAATTGATAGCACATTATGAAGATACAAAAAGCAACACTTTTTTTAGCCAATTGATAAGTCTCAAACAAAAGGGTTCAATAATGGAGCACATTGAGGAGTTCCAAAAATTGAACATAAGGGTAAAAGATATTCCAGAGGAGCATAGGATTGATGTGTTCATAGGGTCTTTAAAGGATAATATCCAACATGATGTTCGCCTTTGGGAACCTGATTCATTAGAGAAGGCATTCAGGTTAGCAAGAAAAATGGAAAGCAAAATTATGGCAACTAGGAAGCATACCACTCACAACTATAAAGATGGAAGTGTTGTTGCCCCTAGTCTTCCACAACCTATAAGGTTGACACCACAACAATTGGAAGAAAAAAGAGCAAAAGGGCTTTGTTACAGTTGTGATAGCAAATACACTAAAGGTCATAAGTGTGCTGAGAAGAAATTATTCTACATAGATTGTGAAGAGGAAGAAGAAAAGGAGCAAGAAAGGTCAAAAGAAGAAGATATACTCCAGGAACAAAGCCTAGATGAAGAACAAATAAATCCGACCATATCTTGTAATGCATTGGCAGGAATTACCACTCCTCAAACCATCAAGATAGAAGGACAAATCAAGAAGAAAAAGGTAATAGTGTTGATTGATTCAGGAAGCACCCACAATTTTATTCATTGTAGGGTAGCAAAAGAATTGAATTGCTTCCTATATCCAGCACCAGAGTGTCAAGTGATGATTGCAAATGGAGGAACAATAAATTGCTCTGGAAAGTGCCATAATATCAAGCTATCCATGGGAGAATATGTATTGACTAGCCCAATGCTTTCCATTCCAATGGGAGGTGCTGATGTTGTACTAGGAGTCCAATGGCTACAATCCTTGGGTACAATAGCTTTTAATTTTCAAGAACTTTTCATCAAATTTTCTACGGAAGGAAAGGAAGTTGAATTAAGGGGTATTGCAGGGAAACCAGGAAAGATAATCAGCTCTAATGGTATGACAAAGCTTCTAAAAAAGGAGCAAAGAGGTGTAATTGCACAATTATGTTCGCTAGATGTTTCCACATTGGAATCATCTATTTCTCCAGATCTCCAAAAAGTCCTGGACAATCATTCCAAGGTATTTGAGACTCCCAAAGGTCTCCCACCTATGCGTGATCATGATCATGCTATTCATCTGATTCCAGGAAGTGTTCCTCCAAACATCAGGCCGTACAGATATCCCTATGTCCAAAAAAGTGAAATTGAACGTATGGTTGCAGAAATGCTAGAGGCTGGTATAATTCAACCAAGTCAAAGTTCTTTCTCTGCTCCAGTAGTATTGGTGCACAAGAAGGATGGATCATGGCGCATGTGTCCGGATTATAGGGAGCTCAACAAGCTCACTATTAAAGATAAGTTCCCCATTCCTGTCATTGATGAATTACTGGATGAATTGCATGGATCAATTTACTTCACCAAGTTGGATCTTCGTTCGGGATATCATCAAATCAGAATGAAGATTGAAGACATTCCGAAAACGGCATTTAGAACTCATGAGGGTCATTATGAATTTTTGGTCATGCCTTTTGGCCTTACCAATGCACCTTCAACATTTCAAGGTTTGATGAATTCAATTTTCAAACCATTCCTTAGAAAATTTGTGTTAGTATTTTTTGATGATATACTAATCTACAGCAAGTCTTGGAAGGATCATGTTGAACATGTTGACAAGGTGCTACAACTATTGGAGGAGAAACAATTATATGCAAAAAGATCCAAATGTTTCTTTGGAGTCCAGGAGGTGGAATATTTGGGTCATATTGTATCTCATGAAGGAGTTAAGGTAGACCCTAGCAAAATTAAAGCCATTAAGGAATGGAAAATCCCCACATCCATAAAGCATCTGCGAGGATTTCTTGGGTTGACAGGGTATTATCGCAAGTTTGTTAAGAATTATGGGAGAATAGCAGCACCTCTAACAACATTATTGAAGAAAGATGCATTTTCATGGACTCCGGAAGCAACAAAGGCCTTTGAACATCTTAAAGAGGCAATGTGCCAAGCACCGGTCTTAGCTACACCGGACTTCACAAAAACCTTTATTGTGGAATGTGATGCTTCAGGAAATGGAATTGGTGCTGTTCTAATGCAAGATGAAAGACCCATTGCTTTTGAAAGTCGTCCAATCAAGGGAAAGTTTTTAAGCAAAGCTATTTATGAGAAGGAAATGTTGGCAATACTCCATGCACTTAAGAAATGGCGACCCTACCTAATGGGAAGACACTTCAAGGTAAAAACGGATCATGATAGCCTTAAATACTTTTTAGAACAAAGATTATCCTCTGAAGAGCAACAAAAGTGGGTCACAAAGATGTTGGGTTATGACTTTGAAATCATCTACAAAAAAGGGAAGCAAAATGTGGTGGCAGATGCACTCTCAAGAAAGGATGAGGATGTGGAAGCATTGTTGTGTGCCATTTCTATTATCCAACCAGATTGGATAAACGAAGCAAGGGAGGAATGGAAGAATGACGAAGAAGTGTGGGCACTTATTCGAAAGCTACAACAAGATTCCAGTACGTCTGATACATTTAGCTGGAAAAATGATTCGTTATGGTACAAAGATCGCTTATACCTCTGTAAGAATTCCCAGCTAAAACAAAAGATTCTTATGGAATTGCACACTTCTCCCTTAGGAGGGCACTCAGGATTTTTAAAAACTTACCACAGGGTTAAGAAGGATTTTTTTTGGGATGGCCTTAAATCAGATATTCAAAAGTTTGTGGCGGAATGTTTGGTTTGCCAACAAAATAAAGTTGAAACAATTAAGACACCGGGTCTATTACAACCTTTATCCATTCCAAGCCAACGTTGGGAGGAGGTTTCAATGGATTTTATCACAGGTTTACCCAAGTCTGAGGGAAAGAGTGTCATCATGGTGGTAGTTGACAGACTTACCAAGTATGCACACTTTTGTGCATTATCACATCCATTTAAAGCCAGTACAGTTTCTACTGCATTTATGGAAACAATTCAAAAGCTACATGGAAACCCAAAGATTATTGTAAGTGACAGAGATCCCATTTTCACTGGAAATTTTTGGACAGAATTATTTTCTTGTCTTGGTACTCAGTTAGCTCATAGCTCATCTTATCATCCTCAATCTGATGGGAAAACTGAGATAGTAAACAAATGTTTGGAAGGATATCTTCGTTGCTTTGTATCTGATAAACAGACACAATGGGTCAAATGGTTGCCTCTGGCTGAATGGTGGTATAACACTTCCTTCCATACAGCAACAAAAATGACCCCATTTATGGCACTTTATGGGTATCAACCACCATCCATCACATCATATTTAAGAGAAAATTCTAAGGTTCAGGCAGTGGAACATCACATCGAACATCAACAACAAGTCCTCCAACTCTTAAAGGATAACCTCGTGTTGGCACAAAATAGAATGAAACAACAGGCAGATCAACATCGCAGTGAAAGAAGTTTTGATGTAGGTGATTGGGTATTCCTACGGCTACAACCATATAAGCAAATGTCCCTAAAGCAAGCTAAGAAGGATAATAAATTATCACCAAAGTATTATGGTCCGTACAAGGTGTTGCAAAAGATTGGTACTATGGCATACAAATTGGAGCTTCCTGCAGCTTCTCGATTGCACCCAGTTTTCCATGTTTCATGTTTAAAGAAGGTTATAGGCGACAAGCTCCCAGTTCAAACAATATTGCCAGAACTTGACGAGGAAGGAAAAATTATATTGGAACCGGAAGCAGTCACAGAAACAAGAACTCGACAGCTACGAAATCGATCAATTTCAGAGTATCTTATCAAGTGGAAGAACTTATCCGCTGAAGATTCCACATGGGAGGATGAGAATTTTATGCAGAAGTATCCAGAACTACTCAAGCGTTGAGGACAACACTTTTTTGAAGGAGAGGGGCATGTTGGGTCCCTATAATACTAGTGATTACCCCATTACTATTGTAGTTATACCCCTTATTTATATTGTTGTGCCCCTATTACCCCCATATTGTTATTTCTGTGCCCCATAGAATCCCTCTATTGTTATTTTTGTGGCTTTATATTATTATTGTTAGGTCGGCTGGATTATATTGTGACTCCTTAGACTCCTATATATAGAAAGGAGGTTTTTTCATTTGAATCATCCAAGAATTGTTCATTTATGTAATGTAAAGGAGGTTGCCCCCTCGAAGAGGCTGAATTCTAAGGCGTGGATCTATCTTTTCTATCTTTTCTTGAGCTGGTTTCATAACACATTTTCAGTTCTATGTCATCGAAGAATAATACATGGAAACACTAAATACTTGTAGTTATGGAAAAGTCAAGGGATGATGGTAAAATGAGGAAAAATAAAAACTGCCATGAACAACAAACAACCTAGAAAAAGCAAAAAGTATCTAAAGCTTACCAGATTTGGCTACTAGTTGCTAATTATTATTTTTCATTTTAGAGGGCTTTTGAAACTTGTGAGATTTGTTAAACATTTTGGGATTTTGAAACCATAAATATAAATTATGAATATTGTTCTAGTTATCAGGAAAATGAAGCATATAAGAACGATCATGTTATGGTCCTGTGCATATTATAATGATTGCCAACAAGTCTCAAAGAAAATTACTATGAATGGGTTAAAACTACGAAATGGAAGTTTTCTACAACCTTGCTTGTAAACACACCTTACATTCAAGTATAATGAATAACACTTGACTAATATAGTTAGTGTTGTCTATTTCTATGGTATTCATTGCACTGTCTTGACTGTTTATTAGGGAGAAAATTAGGAATCTTGACCTTATTGCTATTATGAGTTCTTTGTGCTGAATTTTATGGCAGATCCCAATTGAGTTTCATTGTATGGTCTGTGCAATTCAAATGAGCGTTGTCTTTGTTTTAGATGTATAGTTAGACTAAGGTAGTACTTTAATATGGAGTATTTTTTGATAATATTTCTCGAACAAATGTATTTGAATTATTACTTTGTTGTCTCCCAAACAGACAAAATGATTATTGTTTAAAAAATTATTTTGTTAAAACATGTTTCCAATCTTATCGTCAAGTGGTTTTGAACTTGACCAATTTTTTGAATCTTTTACCTATATGTATCATGTTGGAAAAATGAGTACGATATCATAGTCTGTCATAGTCTCAATGGCATGTCCTAAATAGGTGTATGCGACCATCTAAAATAAGATTTGTGCATGTATATCCAGAGATTTAGAGAGCTAGAATGAAGCATAACTATATTAAATGAGACATTACTTAGAATATTGTTGGCATTATGATGGGTGGTAGGTGATTTGCTACCATTGAACTTCTTTCTTGCAGTGGAGGTGGTAGTCAAGATCCTATGGATGGAAGAGCATGAGGTGGTAGTCAAGATCCTATGGATGTTTCAATAATGAACTGTCTAATCCCTGCAATGGTTCCAAGAGCTCGATATAAGAAAACTCATCTCCTTTAACTCAAGTTTCCTTTGACGCTAAGAAAAGAGGAAAAAAAAGCTCCAAAATGGCAAAGGTTGTTCATTCAAAGTGGATGTGACCTTTTTTTCCTTTTATATAGTTTTCTTCAAGGCTTTTCCTCGAGGTCGACCTACTCTTTCCATTTCAACTACTGGTTGAAAGATTTTTCATGTTGTTTTCCTTTAAGGGTTTATCTAGCAGTTGGTTCTTTGGCCTTTTCAGATGACTTGTTCTTTCCATTCTAGACATCACATTATGTTTCCCAAGGAAGTAGGTCTAATGTTGTTTGCAGAACAACAACCTTTTTCAGTTGATCTGTTCCTTCCATTCTAGACATCACATTATGTTGTCCAAGGCAGTAGGTCTAATGTTGTCTGCAGCACAGCAAAGATGAATCCTCATCAACGATCAAAAATTTCCAAAACAAAGAAAGACAGGCAAGCTTTATGGGTGAAAAAACCACAAGTTTCATACACACTAGTACCTTTCTTTAACTCCTTTGATTGTGAGCGTGGAGAAACCATGCTCAACTCAATCTCGAGTATTCGACCTGTACTTTCCAAGGTCATTTGCTACTATATTTACTGTGATATAGGACTGATGAAAAACACTTTGTTTCAATGCTAATTGGGAACTCTACATTTCCTTCTTATGACAGAGTCAAATAGTATTGATACACTGAAAAGGGAAAAAAATGCATAGGCTTATGGTGTTTCTTGCCAAAATTTATGTTCTTGTCATGTGGCTGATTCTAACAACTTGTTATCTAAATGCAAGAGCTAAAATGAAGTGTTTCCAGTTGTGGGCATGATTACTTCTATATCAACCATTTCATTCCTCTGAAATGTTTGACAAGAACATGATTTTCTAGTTCAGTGCTTTTGATACCTCAAAATTTGACACTTGAAAACAGATTCTGGGTGAGTAAAAAAATCCCTTCTCCATCCCTTTTCAAGGGAAAAACTAGCAGCTAGCTCCTTATTGCACATCCCAAATGAGATATCAGAGATCATGACCCCTCTCCACCTCTCATAGTCATTATCCACCATCTCATAGCCATTAACATGCCTTCTATTGAGGAAACAATTGAATGACTCATCTATGTGTCATAGCGTGCTTCTACAACTTATCACATTGTTCCATGCTTTGTTGATCTTCATGCTTTGTTGACACACAAAGTAGGAATAATAAAACATCACTCATAACCCTTTTCTAATTCACGATTGACCTTATTTTCATTTATAATCTAGATCATTTTTACCTATTTTTTACTTCTTGCCCACATAAGCTTCTTCTAATATGATCATTGTACTTGTTGAGCTTGATACAAGAAGTAAACCCATTCAAGATTTGAACATAACTAATCGTTATAGCTCTGATAAAAAGGGAATGTGATATGCCTCATTTACCTAATCATGATATGCATTATCCAAGATAGTACCCATGCTCCTCCACTTTTTGATACTGCTTAGATGCTATTTCAATTTTCAAGTACCCAACCAATTTGACTTGCTCATGGCTATCCCCTCCATTTTTGTTTGCGATCATTAGGGCTTTGTCCCATGGATGGGAGCCCTCTCTACAAGTTGCACAAAATCCTGCTCATATCCCTTTGCTCATTCATGATTGACCTTATTTGCATTTATAATCTGGATTGTTTTTACCAATTTTTTACTTCTTGCCTTGACTGTGCCAAGCAGTAAATGGTACTGAACTAAAGGCATGGCATCCATCTCATTAGCGGCAGTTGCAACTAAGCCCAAAGAGAATGATGTCAGTACATCCTCATCCTCATTCTCTAAAGGTGCAAAATCTGCCTCACTAGCAGTAGCATCGTTGAGGCCAAAGAGGAGGATTTCAATACATTCTCCTCCTCATCCTCAATAGCAATACCCCCTACCTCTACTAGATTAAAATGACTCGATTAAGTTTATAATACTTAACGGTTCACATGATTCTCAAATTACAGGAATGTCCCTTTACGACTTCTCTATGTGCGTATTTTATTTTCAACTTCTGGTCTGCTTTTGCCATCAATAATGAGCTTCCAATAACTTAAGAATCAAGAATTGAATAATGTATTGACACTACAAGGTTCAAGCCCTTAACTTCTTGAGCGTTTTGCCAAATGGTTTTAATATTTCTTGATGTGTTGACTGCACACTCTTGTCAAATGTATTCATTATTCAAGTATTCAAATGCATTCTTTACTTGGACTTCAATACTAAGATGTTATGTATACATTTATACATTAATACCAAGGTTTCAAACCTACACGTGTGAATTGTTCTCATGGTTTTCAGGCACCGTCTATGGAATCTTGTCATTTGATGATAATTGTCTTTAGCTTTTGGAAATATGTGAAAACTACAAATGTGAATTGCTACCAATGACTTTTAGGCACCTTATGTGGAATATTTGTCATTTGGCAATAATTGCTTCTATGTGAAAATTGTTTTGTCTTTCTTGTGCTCATCTTGTTTCACTAGGATATGTAAAGACTCAGAAAGTTGATCTTATTTTCTGCTGTTTACAATGACTTTCAGGCACCACCTGTGGAATCTTTGTCATTCGACAATAATTGCTTTTATGTGAAAACTATTTTGTCTTCTCTGTGCTTGGCTTGTTGCACAAAATCCTCCTCAGAGCCCCTTGCTCATTTATAACTGACAATAAAATTATCTTACCTTATCAAGCACCATCGTATGTGATCATGTTGTTATCTTACCTAAGGCATAGGAATATATTTCAACACACCTATAGCATGGTTTAGAGAGGTTTTTCAAAAAATTGTTCTACAAGTAGCCTATGAGATTATCGTGTTGTTATCTTGCCTAAGGCATAGGAATCTATTTCAACACACCTGTAACATGCTTTAGGCAGTTTTTTGAAAAATGTGTTCTAAAAGTATCATATGAACAAGAATCCTTTGCTTCCATGGGCTGTTGGGAATCTTTTGCTAGCTCCTTTTCTCTTATATGGATTAGAGTTCGGTCCAAATAAAGAAAGGAAAGGCGTATATTGGTTTTGTGTGAACATATGGCAAGGCCCATTTTTATCCAAATAGATCAAACAAGGTTCACCTTAGACTGCCTCACCTTTGAATTTCAAGAAGGTGCAGAGCTCAGTATTAGTTACAAATCTCATGATAAGGCTCTAATCCCATATAAGTTTAATAGTGAATACATGTTAATAAGGAGGATACTAAGCTCACAATAACTACACCTTTCTTACTAGTCTATCATATTCAATAAGTTGGAATACCTAACGAGTAAAAGATAGTGAAAGTTCCATAACTAAGGGTGTATACATATTATCACACATCTCTCATTCCAGACATGTGTTGGTACCAATGCTATTGATTCCTAACCTCTTATAAGCTAAGAGTAATGAAACTAGTATCCATATTTGACAGATATTTTCAATTCCCATTGATTCATTGATCCTAGTTAATGTCTGATTCATACATATTGATGAAACGAATGAAGATGCAGGAGCATTCAGCTCAACAATTTAATTGTATTCTAGTAGACATAGGGGGTCTTGTATTTTCAAAGAAGTTGGATTCCTATGTATCTAATCATTAATGTTTACGTGATTAGAATAGGAATTAATTAGATGTTGTGAGGATGTTTGTAAATGCTCTTGAATGAAGGAGAACATGAGTGGCTAATAATGACGAGAGAGTTAGAAGTCAATTATAACTCTTAAGGTAGTTTCATGATTCGAGGAACTAGAGAGGATTCTTAGGAATTAACTAGAGTTAAAAGTGGACTTAGAGGACATTTAGGAGTCAGTTCAGTAGATTAAGGATCTGAATGAGAATTAGTTCAATAGAACCTTTCTGGTATAAATGTAAGCCTAAAAGGCATAAACAGGAGTTAGATGGTTAGACACTAGATAGTTAGCTAGTTAGATAGTGCTAGCTAGGGTGTGACTATAAGCCTACATGTAGACTATAAAACAGAGGCCACTGATATTGAAGATCAGGCTTGAGAGACAGAGTCTCAATATGTAATCAATTGTTTATATTTATATATACAAAGGTTTATTCCAGAACTGTATAGATGTGTGAAATGAATATTGAATGATTGAATTACATGTAAGTTGTGTATTATGTAACAGAGGTTGCAGGCAGAGTTCTGTAGAACTACACAGAGTAGGAAACTGATTCGGAGAAATCATAATGGGTCATTGAATCCAATTGGAGATTTAAAGTAACGCTCTAGAGAGGCAGCGATGTGAGAATTCACGGAGTTAAGCTCAGAGAGAGTTGAGCAGTGGAAGAGCGGAAGGTCGAAACCCTGAAGAAAAACCCGAAACCACAAAACACTGAAGAAATGACGCAAAGTCAAAGTGAGGAGACAGATGAAGAATGAACGCACAGGAACTGTTGGATCTCAGAGATCAACGGACGAGGTCGAAGAAAACGAGTGGCCAATATTAAATCACGTAGACTGGTGTCAAGAAATGAACGGCAGAGTTTGATTTAAGCAGTAGCGGAAGAGGAATCCGGAGAAGTTGTTGCAGCCGTTGATGGTAGAAGATCTACGGTCATCGGGTGCTAACAAGCTCATGCATTAGTCAAGAAGAAAGGTAGATTTAAAATTATAAGCGGGTTATCCAGTGGAGAAAAAGTGGTAAGTGGTATTAGAAGGTAGTCACCCGATTCCACTTATCGATTGACACGTAGCACGAGGATGGAGAGAGAAAACCGCTTTATCGGGTGGGTATTCTATGTGCTTGTGACTCACCCAATATTGTCGTGGACCGTCAGATCCATTGAGTGCAGATCAATGATGGAGGATTGTCGCACAAGTTTGATTGATCAAGAAAGGACATCAACCCTCAAATCGTGGGGTTGAAATCTACGGTGGAGAACGAACCTGATAAAGTTAAACCTCAGTAAATGTGCAAGGGCCATGGATTGGTAGAATGGTAAGTTTATGTGTATTTCTATTAAAAATGGGTATAATAGAAATAATGCGCGATTGTAGGTTTATGGGTTAAGTCCACATTAACCAAAGTGAAGAGCGGGTATGGTTATTATGCGAGGCTTAAGGATTAATCAAGGTTAATAAGGTTGAACTAAGTTCCGCTTAAAGATTAATGAAGGGTAATACTATGTGTAGTCAAATAACATGTTTCTGCATAATGAAGTTAATGAAGAAGCCTTCAACCTTAATCGAATGAAGGTTTGACTAGGCAAGGGAAATGATATTCCTGGGGCAATAAAAATGTGATTATGAATTTTATATGCATATTGTGGGTGTAAGCAGGGGTAACCCTGCATCATTTGGTATCAGAGCGAAATTGTAATTGAAACAATTGGTGTTAAAACATAACAAAGAAATTCTATGTGAAAGAATTGAGAACAAAGTTATGTGTCAAGATGTTTATGCAAGCAAGGAAGGATCAGATTCTAATCTGACAGAAAGTAGGCACACATAGGTGATGTGTAGCAGAACTTGCAGATGCAAGAAATAGAGGACAATCCATTCAAGGTACAGTTGGAATGGTGGAACAAGATCATGCAGAGATCTTGAAGGTGAGATGATATGTTATATTTTGATTTGATAGGAGAATGTGTGTTTGTACATCGATGCACAGATAACAACAAAAGAAGGTGAGAAGGTTGCAACATCTAGAGCAAGGAGTGCCTGAATTGGTTCCAGAGGAAAGAATCAGAGAAATGCTAAGAGACTGAGCTCAGAAGAGGAGAGAATCTTAGTAAAGCATATGTAGCAAGAAGGAGACTTGTTACTGCAGAGGTATTGTTGCAAATCACAAAGGCGATTCCACAGAGGATGTGGGTAGAATTGCTAAGTGATGAAAGAAGCGGGTAAGACATTCTAAGTGAAAGAAGAGGTGGTCAGAACCAAGTATTTTACGGTGATTGAAATACAAGAGGACAATTGTGTTCCTAGGAGATGCAGAAGAGTTGAAGCCTAGAAGGAACAAAGAGAAGTGCTCAAAGGAGGTTCCAGAGATAGAGAACCAAGTGCTTGCCAAAAGTCCAAGTATAGAGGAAAGCTTGGTGAGGTAAGTTGCAACAAGGAGAACTTGTTTTTGTAGAGACTTTAATGCACTCATAGTGAGTGAGTGAGGAGCTCATGAAGAGAGAGGAGAAGAAGATGGCTACTGATAGTCATAGCAGAGGTTCTGAGGAAGACCACAACAGAAGAAAGATGAAGAGAGAAGATGCCAAGGAAAATGGCAAGAGAATGAGTCAAGAGGAAATTGACAAGGAAATTGCAGAGATGAAAGAACAACTCGATGTATTGATGATGATACTAGAGGAAAGCCAGAGAGAAGGTTGGGTATTGAGGAAGAAGCTAGTGAAGTGGCATAAGTTGCAGAGAAGGCTACAACAGAGGCAAGTAAGGTGGCTGATGGAAAAACTCAAAGAAGCTGAGTTGGAAATGAAAATGGAAGTGTCCATTTGTGAAGCAGAATAGGGTGAAGTTCTGGGTGAAGATGAATATTTGAAGACTGAAACTTCAAGTGAGGCCAAAGGGTCACATGGTTTTAAATTTGACAATTTGTGTATGTTTGTAGGTGAAACATGTGAAGGACAACAATTTTCTGATATTGACATGAAAAAGGAGGAAGACAGACAGAATCTAAATTATGTTCTAAAAGAGGAAGTAGAGAAGGATATCAAGCAATCAAATAAAGAATTTGATGAGATTAAGGAGAAGACCATCGAAATATTCCTAAGTCATGAAAAGGACTTGGAACAACAGGTGAAATTGGTGATTGAATCATTAGATGAGATCATGAGGTCTTGTGGTTTTACAACTGACAAGTTGTGCCTCAATGCATGTATTGTAGAAGACAAACCATTTTATGGAACTGTCTTGAATGAAGCTGAAATTTGCCAAGTAAGGTATGATGATGACTGCCTTTCAAAGGAAGATCAAGTTGAGTTATTAGAGCAGAAGGAGTTCATAAATTCCATGCTTAGTGGAGGAAATCTCTTCAGTAGGGATGAGACAATCAGTAAAAAAGAAGGACATCTACTGAAAGATGTTAAGAAGGAAGAAACCTATGCAAAGGATTTAACCCTGGGAGAAAGGACATCTGATGATGAGAAATCTTTTGAAGCTGTCAAAAGTATGGAAAAATATCTTTTAGAAGATGAATACTCTGGAGTAAAGGATAAGGGAGAATATCTCTTGAATGGGGAAGGCAGTGACTTATTGCAGCATAAAGAACTTAGTAATGAAACTGTTACAACACAGAGACAATTTATTTGTGGGAAAAAGAGACAAAGTTCAGTTTGAAGAACTAATATGTGAAACAATAGTTGAAACTGTTGAGCCTTGAAATTTTCAAACTGACAATTCGTTTATAAATGCAAGGATTATAAGTGATGATGAAATACTTACAAAGTGTCACAAAGAAATTGCATTACTGGAATATTTGCTGGGAAATTCAGAGTATGACAGTGTGATTGCAGAGGAAGGAGTTCACTACAATGGACAAGAGCAGGAAGACATCATTAGAGCAGATGATGTGGAAGAGAGACTAGCTGACAGTCTTAAGAGTTCTTTAGAGAATTCTTTAAAGAGGTTGAATCAGCATACTGATGTGTTGATAGAGGAGAAAAAATCAGAACAACATACTAAAATGTTGTCAAAAGAAGAAGAGGCACTCAGGGCTTATGTTTTTTATTTTAACAATTGTTTTGTGAGTGCAAGTTTTGTTGCAAATGCTGGAGAAAATTTGGCACAGATGAGCAGCGAAATAAAGATGAAAGAAGAAGGATCTATGGAAAAGTTTGATCCAAGGAACAAATATATTATGCTACTCGGAAAATATGTTGGGATTGATGAACAACATAGTGTTGTATTTGAAAGGAGTCAAGTACAAAGGAAATTGAAGGACTATTTAATTTTTGAAAGTAAATTTACAGAGATGAAACAGAGGTTGTTTGGAACACAACAAGAGGGTAATGATGAAAGGGTGGCAGTAAGAATCCAACAACTTCAAAGAGAAGACAATAATTATCAGTCAAAAGATATATTGGATAGAGAGATCGAACTGATAAGAAGGATAATGATAAAGGTGTCTGAGAAGAAGACAAAAGCAAGAAAGCAAAGGAGAAACGAAAAAAGAAAGACAACAGCACACTGTGAGAGCATAGCTAGTGGGGCAATGCAACATAAAGTATGGGATCCAGGAAGATAAAGATCAGAAACACATGATCAGGAGATCATGATTATTTTAACCATGGGAGTCTAATGCAGGAGCATTCAACTCAACAACTTAATTGTATTCTAGTAGACATAGGGGGTCTTGTATTTTCAACGAAGTTGGATTCCTATGTATGTAATCATTAATGTTTAAGTGATTAGAATAGGAATTAATTAGATGTTGTGAGGATGTTTGTAAATTCTCTTGAGTGAAGGAGAACATGAGTGGTTAATAATGATGAGAGAGTTAGAAGTCAATTATAACTCTTAAGATAGTTTCATGATTCGAGGAACTAGAGAGGATTCTTAGGGATTAACTGGAGTTAAAAGTGGACTTAGAGGACAATTAGGAGTCAATTCAGTAGATTAAGGATCTGAACCAGAATTAGTTCAACATAACCTTTCTGGCATAAATGTAAGCCTAAGAGGCATAAGCAGAAGTTAGATGTTTAGACAATAGATAGTAACTAGTTAGATAGTGCTAGCTAGGGTGTGACTATAAGTCTACAAGAAAACTGTAAAATAGAGGCCACTGATATTGAAGATCAGGCCTGAGAGACAGAGAGTCTCGATATGTAATCAGTTGTTTATATTTATATATACAAACGTTTATTCCAGAACTGTATAGACGTGTGAAATGAATATTGAATTATTGAATTACGTGTAAGGTGTGTATTCTATAACAGAGGTTGCAGACAGAGTTCTGTAGAACTACACAGAGTAGAAAAATGATTTAGAGGAATCATAATGGGTCATTGAATCTAATTGGTGATTCAGAGTAACACTATAGAGAGGCAGCGATGTGAGAATTCATAGAGTTAAGCTTAGAGAGAGTTGAGCAGTGGAAGAGCGGAAGGTTGAAACCATGAAGAAAAACCCAAAACCACAAAACACTGAAGAAATGATGCAAAGTTAAAGTGAGGAGACAGATGAAGAATGAACGCACAGGAACTATTGGATCTCGAAGATCAACGGACGAGGTCGAAGGAATGAGTGACCAAGATTAAATCGCGTAGACTAGTGTCAAGAAATGAATGGTGGAGATTGATTTAAGCAGTAGCGGAAGAGGAATCCGGAGAAGTCGTCACAGCTGTCGATGGTAGAAGATCTACAGTCATCGGGCGCTAACAAGCTCAGGCGTTAGTCAAGAAGAAAGGCAGATTTAAAATTATAAGTGGGTTATCGGGTGGAGAAAAAGTGGTAAGTGGTATTAGAGGGTAGTCACTTGATTCCACTTATCGATTGACATGTAGCATGAGGGTGGAGAGAGAAAACCACTTTATCGGGCGGGTATTCTCCATGCTTGTGACTCACCCGATATCGTCGTGGACCGTCGGATCCATTGAGTGCAGATCAACGGCGGAGGATTGTCGCGCAAGTTTGATTGATGAGGAAAAGAATCAACCATCAGATCATGTGGTTGAAATCTACGGTGGAGAACGAACTCGATAAAGGTAAACCTCAGTAAATGTGCAAGGGCCGTAGATTGGTAGGAAGGTAAGTTTACGTGTATTTCTATTAAAAAGGGGTATAATATAAATAATGCATAGTTGTAGGTCTATGGGTTAAGTCCGCATTAACCAAAGTTAAGAGTAGGTATGGTTATTATGCAAGGCTTAAGGATTAATCAAGGTTAATAAGGTTGAACTAAGTTCCGCTTAAAGGTTAATGAAGGGTAAGACTATGTGTAGTCAAATAACATGTTTCCGCATAATGAAGCTAATGAAGAAGCCTTCAACCTTAATCGAATGAAGGTTTGACTAGGCAGGGGAAATGATATTCCTGGGGCAAGACAAATGTGATTATGCATTTTATATGCATAATGTGGGTGTAAGCGGGGGTAACCGTGCATCAAATGATACCGGTAATAACTACAAAATGTGTAATTACTCTCCTCACTTGTTCCCTTATCATGGTAGTTTGATTCCCATACATTCCTAACCTCGTACATGATATGAACTAGATATATCTAATCCCTTTGTTGGTGGATTGGGTTGATTCCCTTCATATGAGCTTCTACATGATTAGAGGCATAGTGATTTAAACACATAGATTGGCTAAACTATTATGCTTGCATCTCCATTACATATGGTAGAAGTATTCCCATAATAGTGATAGCTTATACATTACATGAAAGTTACATCATACATATTACCCTAATTAATAGGTGTTAACCTTAAGCAAAGATTGACTTATATCTATAAGTAATCAATGGTCTTAGTAATTCCATGGGTTCCAAGTAGGGTAAGCTTAATAATAATAATGCTTAAAAAGTAATCTCATTCATGAGTGTTAAGACACATATTATCAGTAATGAACACATATGTATTACATGTATCATTACTAATAGTGTTTATGCTTCAACACATGGGCTGAATTAGACATGATGAATCTTGGAGCTTAGTTGCACCAAGTAATGCTAATCACTACCATTACTCACTCAACAACCCGCTTCCCCCAAGGCCGGGACAAGCTGCCTTGCCGACAATCTTGTTTATTTTCTTTTTCAAAGGAGTAACCAAATCTTGTAAACATGCATTAAGACATTGCTCGACTCATTGATCGATAATAACTCTTTCATTTTTGGTTTACAAACTTTGGATTACATTAGCTGAGCGTCTAAGTTTTTATTCTCTTCATAGTTATTCTCTTCCTAGTTATTCTCTTCTAGAGCTATATATATTTAGTGTTAAATTCGAGTTTATAATTTCTTCAAAAAAGAGTTCTGAAATATTAGCTTTTGTGGCCATGAAATAATTACAAGGCCTGCTTAATAACATCTCCTCGGCTCTAGGGTTTTTTCTGCTCAATAACAAAAACCTTTAAGCTCTTACCAATTTTTAAGTCATATTCGACCCATCTTTCGGTTGGCAGTTCTTGCAATGATATTTGGGGCTTCGACTACTGAATAAGTTTTCATCTCGCCCTGTTTACAGTTGTTGCAATAATATTTGGGGTTTTGGCTACTGAATATGTTTTCATCTCGCCCTCCCCTCTAAATTCACGGTTACTTGTATGAGGCTCTATATTTAGTGCGTAAACCCCAAGGTTCTGCGTATGACCCTTAAGGCAAAAATATTGGATATACATATCTGGTTTCTTGTAAGACTATAATCACATCATTTGACCAGGATAATGATACTAATTTTACATTTCTTTATAGACAGTAATTTCCAATAATGGTTCCAGATTGTGAAAATAAATAAACTACACATTCAGAAATTCCAGATTGTGAAAATAAATAAACTACACATTCAGAAATTCCAGTTTAATTCTTTGTACAGAAAACTTAACCATTCTTCCACAACAATCATTGTTGTATAAATCACAATTTTTCCTCACAAGAACTACTTTTACAATATAGTGGTTTTCCAAGTTGCAAGGCCATGATAGTGGTTTTGTATTTGAATTCTTTGCTCACCAAAGCAAAGCTATTGATATGCACCAAATCAGACAAAAGCAGCATGATTTCTTGCATGCACAGGAATAGCTAAGCGTTGCTGAGAAAATAATTCAAATACTTAACCACTATCATAGTGTTGGGTGCCAACCCTCGAATTCGCAGCTCAACGATGACATTGGACTGTTTTCACTTGATTTGGGTGCCGATGCTGTGGGAATTATAGCTGCTCAACGATCTGGTTTTATTTGATTTACATAATGTAGCAGTACTGAGAAATTAGAAAATCTAAATTCTTGATCACCTTCTCAACCTCTGTACCTTCACCTCAACCTTATGGAACTAGGTTTCCTATATCTTCAAGAAAACTGATAGGGATGAAAACAACATCTCCAAAACCTTAAAGAATTGGAGGAAAAAACTTTCTGAGAATGAGACAGTCAACACAGCTTGGACATTGATACCAGGCTTTTTAATCCAGAATGTCTGGAAAGAATGCAATAACATAATTTTCAATGATAAATCTGGCTCACCCCAAAACATAATAGCTCAATGCCTAAGGCAACTCAAAGAAACTATAAATACCATTCAGAAGCAACCTCCCGAGAATCCTCCATCACACCAGGAGGCCTGTATTCTTCTACTTTTGGGCCTATAGAAGCTTGTCCCCCAGGGCACAGTCCGGATTGCAACACACTCTACAATGAGGTAGGATTACTCGCAACCACCCCCCCTGGCTACTTGAAATTCAATACAGACGGAGCCTTGAAAGGAAACCCAGGGGTTGTGGGTTATTGAGGAGCTATAAGAGATGATGAGGGGAATATAATAGTCATCTTCCATAGTCATTTAGAGAATTCTACTAACAATATGGCAGAAATAATGGCCATAGAGCAGTGCTTATAGATTGTAAGAGATCTCAATATGACGAACACTATAATAGAGGCTGACTCTGAATTAACAATTAATTCAATAAAAAAATAGCAAATGGCTCTGCACCAGAGAAAGTCTTGAACCACTGGCGACTTTTGTAGGTCTATCATCGTATTCAATCACATCTAAGAATCCTGGGAACCATAAGTTTCGTACATGTGCGCATAAATGCCAACAGATTAGCGGACCGGCTAGCAAATGAAGGGGTGCTCTTTAAAAATGATCACAGTATATACAGGTGGGAGCTAACAAATGTAAGGAATTTGTGAGAGGAATGCCACATTCTGGCGTGCGCAGATAATAAGCATTATCACAGTATGAAGGAGAAGCAGCAATTGGGCAATTAAGCGAATGGAGGACAAAGGTTCATCAAGAAAAAGACCTTAGCATCGGTGCTGTTGAAAATGCAACAAGATGATGGAGCTTAGTGAAATGAAGTCGCCTTCACTAAGTGGGCCCGCAGGCTATTTTTGGCGCAAAGTCTATTTTTAGACTATGTCTATTTTTAGACATATGGATCATGGTCTATGAGTTGCAGGATGCTATTTGTGGATGATTGGTCATGTTGGTAAAAATAGATGGACTTCTATTTTTAGACATATGGGCGGAGTCTATTTATAGACTGCCAAGTCTAAATATAGAACTGTGAAATATTATTAGCTCATGATAATATTTGGACTATAAACATTATCTTATCCTCTTGGAGCACTTCAGTTCGAGCTACAGATGTGGCACATGCAGCTGCCAGAAGGAAATACGAGTTTCTCATGGGTTTAGTTGAGCTATTGCATGAAGGACTTCAGTTAGAACTCAAGTGATTGAGTTTGGTGGAGTTGACAGTGGAGTTGATGGAGTTGTGTTCAGTTTGACTTTGTTAAACTAGTTGTATTTAGTCTAACTGACAAATAGACTAATGTTGAGTGGTGTGAATTAGTTATTAATTAATTCACTAATTATTAACTCATAAAGCAACTAAAGAATACATCAGTTAACTCAGTGCATGTCAGTGCATGGACAGTTTAGTGGAGACAAGTGTTAGAGGTTGAGATTGCTATCAGTTGTGACTATAGTTGTGCATGAGATTTGCACAATCAATGCATGGAGATTGCCAACGAGGATTGCGCAGTACAAACAAAGGAAAAACGAGCTTGGATCATTCCTGTTGTTCACACGTATTGCGCAGTAGAGGCAGGAAAACAACGGAGGAGATTTGAGGCAGCAACTTGATTCAGATCTGAGCTAGTTTGTGTGTAACAGGTGGAGATAGTACTGAGTACTTGCGAGGAGTATTGTACTATGTATTGTTACATGTTCTCTATCATATAATATACAGATAGTGTGGGGTTTCCAGCTGTATGCTTTCCTCGGGTTACATACTGTGTTGATATGTGTATTTGATGTATCAATGTGCGCATGCGATTGTTTATAATTCCGAAAATTGAATTGATCAACGTAGAGGAGGTTATGTATTATGCATGCATTCCACAATAGTGTATAATGAGGATAATCTTTGTGAATATGTGTTAAATTATTCAAAATTTCTACATGGTATCAGAGCAGAGTTGATCATCAGATCTATTATTCAGAAAGTGTTTACATTTTATTTCTTCAGGCAGAGTCTGCAATCGGGCCAGGTAGCCTCTGGATTCATCCTTCTTTTGGAAGGTGAGATATACGGTGAATGCCCATACAGTCGATCTCTGTACAAGAAATACTTTGTTCTCACGAATTTTAGATCAGAAGCGGTTGAGTTTTGAGCTGGTGGAATTCGAATTTGCAGCAGTGTTTTCTTGGTGTCGAAGTTGAAATGTCTTTCAACGGATTGCGATTGGAGTATGCCCTTGAAGGCAGCTCGAACTATATTGCATGGAAGGACAGGATGGAGGTGGTGTTAGATGATAATGGGTTGAAGGGGTTCATAAATGCTGAAGTCCCAAAGCCTACTGATGATGCTCACGTTGAGGCTAGGCAAAAGAAGACAACAAAGTGTCGAAGGATTCTGTTGGAGGGCGTGAAGGATCACATTGTGTCCAGCCTGCATGGAAAGGCTTCTCCATACTTGATGTGGAAAGCGTTGACAGATCTATTCCAAAGCAAGAGCGACCAGAGGAAGTTGGTGCTCAAGGATAAACTCAGAAACATAAAGTGTGAGAACGGCGACAATATACCCAAGTATCTCACGAAGTTCACCCAATGCTGGGATGAGCTGGGAAGTGTGGGGGTGACTGTCGATGATGAGGACTTGGTGAGCTTGGCTCTCCTTGGTCTTCCGAAGAGTTGGCATTCCTATCAGGACTCTGTCAATGGTCCGGATAAACTGCCAGGATGGGAGAGACTTTGGTTGGATCTTGTACAAGAGGAGATTAGGCAGAATACCAGGGACAGATCTTCATCAAAGGCACCTGATGAAGAAAATTGCGCTTTGGCTGCCAAAGCAAAGAAGGGGAAGAACAAGAAAGCTTCTCATTCCAGTGCAAAAGGCAAGAAGCAGGACATGTCCAAGGTGAAGTGCTTTCACTGTCACCAGCATGGACATTATGCCACAAATTGTCCGCAGAAGAAGAAAAATAAGCAAGCTGCTGGATCTACATCGGGAGAGGCCTTAGCCTCGCAGTTTGAGCTGGATTTTTCATTGATCACATGCTTGGTATTAAGTGTGATGGGATCGGTATGGTTCTTGGATAGTGGTGCGTCTTTTCACATGCCAGGAGATTGATATTTGTTTTCTGATCTAGATGAGAAAGATCTTGGAGTGCACATCAAGATGGGCGATGATGGTAGATACAGTGCGACCGATATCGTTACCATTTCCTTTGAGAGGGAGTCTGGTAAACCCTTCGTATTGAAGGAAGTGATGAATGTTCCAGGATTGAAGAAGAATCTTATCTCTGTGGTGATGTTAGAAGACAAGGGATATGATGTTGTTTTCAGTGAGGGAAAGGCTTTCCTGCGCAGTAAGACAACTGGAGAAACCCAGAAGATAGGGGTTCGAGTCAAGAACCTTTATCAGTTGCATGTAGATGGCTGCTCAGCAATGGCATGCAAGGTAGAAGGAGTGGTGAGCCAGGATGATGGCGAGTTGTGGCACAGGAGATTGGGCCACCTTCACCATGGAGCCTTGAAGATACTGCAGCAGATTTCTACTGGGCTTCCTAAAGGCACACTTGCGCAGTCAGATCAGTGCAAGGGATGTACTTTGGGAAAGTTTGTGAAGCCACCTTTCATGAGAAGGATAGTCACGCCACGACGATCCTTGAGAGAATTCACACAGACGTGTGTGGACCTTTCTCAGTAGCTTCAACAACAAAGCACAGGTACTATGTGATCTTTGTTGATGATTTCTCTAAAAAGTGCTGGATCTTCTTCATGCAGAAGAAGAGCAAGACATACTCAAAGTTCTGTGAGTTCAAAGCACTGGTTGAGAAGGAATCAGGGAAGAAGGTGAAGGCTCTTAGGAGCAACAATGGTGGTGAATTCATCTCTGGCGAGTTTAAGGACTTCTACAACGCAGAAGGGATTCGAAGAGAGCTCATAGCTCCCCATAACCCAAAGCAGAACGAGGTTGCTGAGCAGAAGAACAGAACGATTGTGGGTGTTGCACGGGCGATGTTGCATGATCAGGGCCTACCCCTTCAGTTGTGGGCGGAGGCATGCAATACTGCAGTATATGTGCAGAACCATTGTCCTCACAAGATACTTGGCATGAGTACAACCGAGGAGGCTTATTTTGGTAAGAGGCCTGATATTTCCCATTTGAGGATTTTTGGTTCTTATGTTTACATGCATGTGACTAAGGATGCCAGGAAGAAGCTGGAGCCAACCACAGAGGTTGGTATATTTGTGGGGTACACTGATATGCCCCATAACTATCGCGTGTATTTGCCGAACAGTCGCAAGACTGTTGTGCGATGGGATATAAAATTTCAGGAGGAGAAAGCCATGAAGTGTTCGCTTGAGAGGGAGCCACACTTGCATGCAGATGAGGAGCTATTAGTTCCCAAGGATGAGCTTCAGGATGTGGATCGGCCACGTGATGAAGTTCATGGAGTGGAAGAGACCACTCATGTAGTGCCAACAATCAGAGGGCGAAAGCGCACTACAGAAGCTGAGCGACTGGCTAAAGATGCAAAGAAGGTTGTAGGACCACCTACAGCACAACGTAGACAGAGACACTCACCTGATCGGTACATTGGATACATGGCTCTTGTGAGAAAATGTGTCGTGACTGAGCCATCCTAAGCTGTGGAGGATCTCGCATGGGTAGATGCCATGGTGGAAGAGTATGATTCGATTGTCAGAAACAGTGCATGGGAGATTGTCCCAAGACCAGAGGGGAAATCAGTGGTGGGTTCGAGATGGATCTACAAAGTGAAGCAGGCAGCTGACGGGAGTGTGGAGAAGTACAAGGCACGATTTGTTGCCTGAGGCTTCTCACAGATAGAGGGGATCGATTATGAGGAGACCTTTGCACCTGTCGCAAGGTATTCTTCCATACAGGCGATTCTTACTCTCTCAGCACAGATGGGGTGGCACATTCATCAGATGGATGTGAAGACTACGTTCCTCAATAGAGTCATTGAGGAGGAGGTGTACATAGAGCAGCCCGAAGGTTTCGAGATCT
This sequence comes from Pinus tabuliformis, assembly GCA_031772625.1. Taxonomy (NCBI): domain Eukaryota; kingdom Viridiplantae; phylum Streptophyta; class Pinopsida; order Pinales; family Pinaceae; genus Pinus; species Pinus tabuliformis. Next base: position 1,116,718,655 of record CM062819.1, read on the forward strand.
TCAGCAGCGAGTCGAATGTGTGCAGGCTCAAGAGAGCGTTGTATGGGTTGAAACATGCACCTCGTGCTTGGTACACATGAATAGACTATTATTTCACCGGACTTGGATTCTCCAAGAGTGAGGCGGATCCTAACCTATACCAGATTGTGGTGGAGGGTAAGTTGCTTATCATTGTACTTTATGTAGATGATTTCATTTTAACAGGTGATGAGCTGTTGATACTTTCATGCAAGGATGATCTTGCTAGAGAGTTTGAGATAAAGGACTTGGACCTCCTTCATTATTTCTTGGGATTGGAAATTTGGCAGCGCAGTGATGGACTATTTGTTTCTTAAGGGAAGTATGCCCGGGAGATACTGGAGAAGTTCAACATGCATGGCTACAAGCCTGTTGATACTCCTCTTCCTGGAGGTTGGAGGAAGGAGGATGCTACTTCAGCAGAGGTAGTGGATGCCACTGTTTATCGACAGTTGGTGGGGTCGCTTATGTATCTGGTCAATACACGACTAGATATATGCTATGCTATTAACCAGCTTTCACAAGCAATGGTTAAGCCAACCAAGCTCTTCTGGAAGGCAGGCAAGCATGTATTGCGTTATCTCAGAGGCACATCAAGATATGGCTTGTGGTACAGACAGGAGGATGAGGTGAAGCTATGTGGCTTCACAGATGCAGATTGGGCAGGGAGCCCAACGGATAGAAAGAGCACATCTGGAGGGATCTTCAGTATCGGGTCGACAGCAGTTTCTTGGTCCAACAAGAAGCAGAGATCCGTGGCACTCAGTTCAGCAGAGGCCGAGTATATGGCAGCAAGTTTGGCTGCATGCGAGGCTATATGGATGAGGAAGATCCTGGTCGGGTTGTTCGGGTCACACTTGGAGCCTACTGTGATTTATTGTGATAACCAGAGTTGCATTAAACTCTCAGCTAATCCAGTATTTCATGATATATCCAAGCACATCGACATCAGGTACCATCATATCAGAGATTGTGTGTAGCGGAGAATCATGTTACTTTCATATATTCCCACGGAGGATCAGGATGCTGATATCTTGACGAAGGCGCTCACCATGAGCGAATTCGAATACCACAGAGGCAGCATAGGGGTTGCAGATAATCCATATCTTGTTGAGAGGGAGTGTTGAAAATGCAACAAGATGATAGAGCTTAATGAAATGAAGTCACCTTCACTAAGTGGGCCCGCAGGCTATTTTTGGCGCAAAGTCTATTTTTAGACTATGCCTATTTTTAGACATATGGATCATGGTCTATGAGTTGCAGGATGCTATTTGTGGATGATTGGTCATGTTGGTAAAAATAGATGGACTTCTATTTTTAGACATATGGGCGGAGTCTACTTATAGACTGCCAAGTCTAAATATAGAACAGTCAAATATTATTAGCTCATAATAATATTTTGGACTATAAACATTATCTTATCCTCTTGGAGCACTTCAGTTCGAGCTATAGATGTGGCACATGCAGCTGCCAGAAGGAAATACGAGTTTCTCATGGGTTTAGTTGAGCTATTGCATGAAGGACTTCAGTTAGAACTCAAGTGATTGAGTTTGGTGGAGTTGACAGTGGAGTTGATGGAGTTGTGTTCAGTTTGACTTCGTTAAACTAGTTGTATTTAGTCTAACTGACAAATAGACTAATGTTGAGTGGTGTGAATTAGTTATTAATTAATTCACTAATTATTAACTCATAAAGCAACTAAAGAATACATCAGTTAACTCAGTGCATGTCAGTGCATGGACAGTTCAGTGGAGACAAGTGTTAGAGGTTGAGATTGCTATCAGTTGTGACTATAGTTGTGCATGAGATTTGCACAATCAATGCATGGAGATTTCCAATGAGGATTGCGCAGTACAAACAAAGGAAAAATGAGCTTGGATCATTCCTGTTGTTCACAGGTATTGCGCAGTAGAGGCAGACAAACAGCGGAGGAGATTTGAGGCAGCAACTTGATTTAGATCTGATCTAGTTTGTGTGTAACAGGTGGAGATAGTACTGAGTACTTGCGAGGAGTATTGTACTATGTATTGTTACATGTTCTCTATCATATAATATACAGATAGTGTGGAGTTTTCAGCTGTATGCTTTCCCCGGGTTACATACTGTGTTGATATGTGTGTTTGATGTATCAATATGCGCATGCGATTGTTTCTAATTCCGCAAATTGAATTGATCAACGTAGAGGAGGTTATGTATTATGCATGCATTCCGCAATAGTGTATGATCAGGATAATCTCTATGAATATGTGTTAAATTATTCAAAATTTCTACATGCGCGATGGGAGCTTTCAAATGGACGGAAGGATGCGGAGAAAGAGCGGTTTCCTTTCTCAAAGAAAACAGAGGTCAAGCAGTTTAGTGGTTTATCAGGCGTCCCCGAGATCCCAAGCGGTTTTTCATGGTTTGCCTCCGATGCCATTCATCAATCACCACGTGGCGGCGGGTGGAGAGTGAAAACTGCCTTTATCGGGCAGGTTTTCCTCGAGCTTCTTCTCCGCTCGATATTCTCCTCAACCGTCGGATTTGGCAGGTGAAGATCTACGGCCACAGTTCATCGAGCTTGTTGGTTGCGTTATCCTCCGAGCTTATTGTGATCATCGTGGTGGCTCTTGGGTTTCGGATGTCAAAGTAGCTCGGGATTTATCTCCCTGGACAGACCTGATTGAACCCTTGAATTGGGTTTAATCTCCCTTCAGGTCTATGGTTTTTGTCAATTTGAAGGCATATTGAGTTGTCGTGTGTTATTTAGATTCAGATCCTATGGCCGTAGGCATTTACAGAGTTTTGTGGGATCGTGGCTTGGCGGTCACTCGCAGCTCTCGTTGACTTTTATGTCGAGACATGTAACATATTTTTTAACTTTTTAGTCAATGAATGAGAAGAAAACACTCTTTCTTTAGCAAAAAAAAGAAATATTAAAATTTAAATGTTTGATTTTTTTATTTAAAGTACATAGCTTCTTTATTAAAAGTGAAATAGTAGAATTTAAATGTTTTATCCTTTATTAAAATTTAAAGTTTTAAGTTCTTACATGTAGTTAAGGCTAATTTATTAAATTTAAAAGTTTTAAGTGCTTACATGAAGTTAATGCTAACTTAGTTGGGTTATGTATTGATTCTTTCATCACTAGCTTTAGTGCTTACTTGAAGTTAAGGCTAACTTAGTTGGGTTATGTATTGATTCTTTCAATCACTATTGAAAATATAAGTTGTTAAGGCTAACTTATTAGAATTTAAAAGTTTTAAGTGCGACTATTGAATATATAAGTCATTCTTACAAATTCATTCAATTATTCTCCACCTGGATTCTTCCCTTTATGCAAGCTCTAATAATTTAACATACAAATTTTAGGAGTTTATTAATATTTCAAATTTTATAATCTTTTATATTTTACATATAATTTTTTTTTTACAATTTTAATTTTCAAAACATTTCTTAAATCAAATTCAAATTTTATAGTCTTCTATATTTTATTCATAATATTTTTTTTTACAATATCAATTTTTAAAATATTTATCTCTATATAAAGTTTAACTAGACCAAGTATTATTTACAATAATCAAACTTCATTAAGTGAATGGAGCCACATAAAAGTAAATAAAAACTAGACCAAGTATTATTTACAATAATCAAATGTCATTAAGTGAATGGAGCCACATAAAAGTAAATAAAGTTCCTACCTAGTGAAATTATATAATCAAAATCAAATGTCATTAGGTGAATGGAGCCACATAAAAGTAAATAAAGTTCCTATCCAGTGAAACTATATAATCAAAATCAAATGTCATTTGGTGAATGCAGCGTCATAAAATTTTACAAAACATAAATTTAAGTATTAACTCTAATAATTTAACATACAAATTTATATAACAACAATTTCTTAATATTTCAATTCTTATGATCTTTTACATTTTAAATTTAATATTTTTTTTATAATATCAATTTTCAAAATATTTCTCCAATTAAAATTTTATTAATAAAATTATCTAAAATTTAAAATTTAGTGATTTCATAATTTAACTTCTATCTTCACTTTATCTCCATCAAGTTTAACCTCAAACTTTAATAAAACCTACACCAATTATTACTTACAAAAAGTCCCTATTTAGTGAAATTAAATAAAAAAATAAAATGTCTTTAGGTGAACGAGGCCACATAAAGTTTTACACTTAATGGATTTAAGTATTAACTCTAATAATTTAATATACAAATTTTTATAACAAGAGTTTCTTAAAATTTCAAATCTTATAATTTTATATATTTTATTTATAATAATTTTTTTACAATATTAATTTTCAAAACCTTTCTTCATTTACAATTTTATTAACAAAATTATTTAAAATTTAGTGAAATTGATGTGGAAAGCGTTGAAATATTTATTCCAAAGCAAGAGCGACCAGAGGAAGTTGGCGCTCAAGGATAAACTCAAAAACATTAAGTGTGAGAAAGGAGACAATATGCCCAAGTATCTCACGAAGTTCACCCAATGCCGGGATGAGCTCGGAAGTGTGGGGGTGACTGTAGATGATGAGGACTTGGTGAGCTTGACTCTCCTTGGTCTTCCGAAGAGTTGGCATTCCTATCAGGACTCTGTCAATGGTTGGGAGAAATTGCCAGGATGGGAGAGACTTTGGTCTGAACTTGTGGAAGAGGAGATCAGGCAGAATACCAGGGACGGATCTTCATCAAAGGCATCTGATGAAGAAAATTGTGCTTTGGCTGCCAAAGCAAAGAAGGGGAAGAACAAGAAAGCTTATCATTCCGGTGCGAAAGGCAAGAAGCAGGACATGTCCAAGGTGAAGTGCTTTCACTGTCACTAGCACAGACATTATGCCACAAATTGTCCGCATAAGAAGAAAAATAAGCAAGCTACTGGATCTGCAGCAGGAGAGGCCTTAGCCTTGCAGTTTGAGCTGGATTTTTCGCTGATCGCATGCTTGGTATCAAGTGTGATGGGATCATTATGGTTCTTGGACAGTGGTGCGTCTTTTCACATGACAGGAGATCGATATTTGTTTTCTGATTTGGATGAGAAGGATCTTGGAATGCACATCGAGATGGGCAATGATGGTAGATACAGTGCGACCGGTATCGGTACCATTTCCTTTTAGAGGGAGTCTAGTAAACCCTTTGCATTGAAGGAAGTGATGCATGTTCCAGGATTGAAGAAGAATCTTATCTCTGTGGCGATGTTAGAAGACAAGGGATATGATGTTGTCTTCAGCGAGGGAAAGGCTTTCCTACGCAGTAAGACAACTGGAGAAACTTGGAAGATAGGGGTTCGAGTCAAGAACCTTTATCAATTGCAGGTAGATAGTTGCGCAGCAATGGCATGCAAGGCAGAAGAAGTGGTGAGCCGGGATGATGGCGAGCTGTGGCACCGGAGATTGGGCCACCTTCACTATGGAGCTTTGAAGATATTGCAACAGATTTCTACTGGGCTTCCTAAAGGCACTCTTACGCAGTCAGATTAGTGCAAGGGGTGTATTTTGGGAAAATTTGTGAAAGCCACCTTTCACGTGAAGGATAGTCACGCCACGACGATCCTTGAGAGAATTCACACAAACGTGTGTGGACCTTTCTCAGTAGCTTCGATAGCAAAGCACAAGTACTATGTGATCTTTATTGATGATTTCTCTTGAAAGTGCTAGATCTTCTTCATGCAGAAGAAGAGCGAGACATACTCAATTTCTGTGAGTTTAAAGCATTGGTCGAGAAGGAATCAGGGAAGAAGGTGAAGGCTCTTAGGAGCGACAATGGTGGTGAATTCATCTCTGGCGAGTTCAAGGACTATTGCAGTGCAGAAGGGATTCGAAGAGAGCTCATAGCTCCCCATAACCCACAACAGAACGGGGTTGCTGAGCGGAAGAACAGAATGATCGTGGGTGCTGCACGGGTGATGTTGCATGATTAGGGCCTACCCCTTCACTTGTGGGAAGAGGCATGAAATATTGCAGTATATGTGCAGAACCGTTGTCCTCACAAGATACTTGGCATGAGTACACCCGAGGAGGCTTATTCTGGTAAGAGGCCTGATATTTCCCATTTGAGGATTTTTGGTTCTCCTGTTTACATGCATGTGACGAAGGATGCCAGGAAGAAACTGGAGCCGACCGCAGAGGTTGGGATATTTGTGGGGTACACTGATACGCCCCACAACTATCGTGTGTATTTTCTAGACAATTGCAAGACTGTTGTGCGATGGGATATCAAATTTCAGGAGGAGAAATCCATGAAGTGTTCGCTTGAGAGGGAGCCACACTTGCATGCAGATGAGGAGCTATTAGTTCCTAAGGATGAGCTTCAGGATGTGGATGAGCCACAAGATGAATTTCATGGAGTGGAAAAGACCACTCATGCAGCGCCAACCATCAGAGGGCAAAAGCGCACTACAGAAGCTGAGCGACTGGCTCAAGATGCAGAGAAGGTTGTAGGACCACCTACAGCACAGCGCAGACAGAGACAGTCACCTGATTGGTACACTGGATACATGGCTCTTGTGAGAAAATGTGTCGTGAATGAGCCATCCTCTTTCGAGGAAGCTGTGGAGGATCCCGCATGGGTAGATGCCATGGTGGAAGAGTATGATTCGATTGTCAGAAACAGTGCATGGGAGATTGTCCCAAGACCGGAGGGGAAATCAGTGGTCGGTTTGAGATGGATCTACAAAGTGAAGCAGGCTGCTGACAGGAGTGTGGAGAAGTACAAGGCAAGATTTGTTGCCCGAGGCTTCTCACAAAAAGAGGGGATCGATTATGAGGAGACCTTTGCACCTGTCACAAGGTATTCTTCCATACGGACGATTCTTGCTCTCTAAGTGTAGATGGGGTGGCACATTCATCAGATGGATGTGAAGACTACGTTCCTCAATGGAGTCATTGAGGAGGAGGTGTACATAGAGCAGCCCGAAGGTTTCGAGATCTTCAGCAGCGAGTTGCATGTGTGCAGGCTCAGGAGAGCGTTGTATGGGTTGAAACAAGCACCTCGTGCTTGGTACACACGGATAGACAGTTATTTCACCGGACTTGGATTCTCCAAGAGTGAGGCAGATCCTAACCTATACCAGATAGTGGTGGAGGGTAAGTTGCTGATCATTGTACTTTATGTAGATGATTTGATTTTGACGGGAGATGAGCTGTTGATACTTTCATGCAAGGAAGATCTTGCTAGAGAGTTTGAGGAGAAGGACTTGGGCCTCCTTCATTATTTCCTGGGATTGGAAATTTGGCAGCACAGTGATGGACTGTTTGTTTCTCAGGGTAAGTATGCCCGAGAGATACTGAAGAAGTTCAACATGCATGGTTGCAAGCCTGTTGATACTCCTCTTCCTGGAGGTTGGAGGAAGGATGATGCTACTTCAGCAGAGGTAGTGGATGCCATTGTTTATCGACAGTTAGTGGGGTCGCTTATGTATCTGGTCAATACACGACCCGATATATGTTATGTTGTTAACCAACTTTCACAAGCTATGGTTAATCCAACCAAGCTCTTCTGGAAGGCAGGCAAGCATGTATTGCGTTATCTCAGAGGCACATCGGGATATGGATTGTGGTACAGACAGGAGGATGAGGTGAATCTATGTGGCTTCACGGATGCAGATTGGGCAGGGAGCCCAATGGATAGAAAGAGAATCAAGTACCACCATGTCAGAGATTGTGTGCAGCGGAGAATCATGTTACTTTCATACATTCACATGGAGGATCAGGATGCTAATATCTTGACAAAGGTGCTCACCAGGAGCAAATACGAATACTACAGAGGCAGGATAGGGGTTGCAGATAATCCATGTCTTGTTGAGAGGGAGTGTTGAAAATGCAACAAGATGATGGAGCTTAGTGAAAAGAAGTCGCCTTCACTAAGTGGGCCCGCAAGCTACTTTTGGCGCAAAGTCTATTTTTAGACTATGTCTATTTTTAGACATATGGATCATGGTCTATGAGTTGCAGGATGCTATTTATGGATGATTGGTAATGTTCGTAAAAACAGATGGACTTCTATTTTTAGACATATGGGCGGAGTCTATTTTTAGACTACCAAGTCAAAAATAGAACAGTCGAATATTATTAGCTCTTAATAATATTTGGACTATAAACATTATCTTATCCTCTTGCAGCACTTCAGTTCGAGCTACGGATGTGGCACATGAAACTACCAGAAGGAAATATGCTTTTCCTATGGGTTAGTTGAGCTATTGCATGATGGACTTTAGTTGGAACTCAAGTGATTGAGTTTGGTGGAGTTGATTGAGCAGTTGATGGAGTTGTGTTCAATTTGACTTAGTTAAACTAGTTGTATTTAGTATAACTGAAAAATACACTAGTGATGAGTGGTGTGAATTAATTATTAATTAATTCACTAATTATTAACTCATAGATCAACTAAAAAATACATCAGTTAACTCAGTCCATGGACAGTTCAGTGGAGACAAGTGTTAGAGGTGGGTTGAAGAGTGAGACTGCTATCAGTTGTGACTATAGCTGTGCATGAGATTTGCACAATCATTGATTGAGATTTCCAATGAGGATTGCACAGTACAAACCAAGGGAATTCGAGGTTGGATCAGATCCATTCTCAATAGGGATTGCGCAGTGGAGGCAGGCAAACAGTGGAGGAGATTTGAACCTGTGACTTCTTCAGATCTGAGCTAGTTTGTGTGTAACAGGTGGAGATAGTACTGAGTACTTGCGAGTATTGTACTATGTATTGTTACATGTTCTCTATCATTATAATATACATATATTTGTGGGGTTTTCAGCTGTATGCTTTCCCCATTACATACTGTGTTGATATGTGCGATTGATGTTTCAATGTGTGCATGCGATTGTTTCTTAATTCCGCAAATTGATGATCAATGGTAGAGGAGGTTATGTATTATGCATGCATTCTGCAAATAGTGTATAATTAGGATAATCTCTATGAATAAGTGTCATATTATTCAAAATTTCTACAGATATCACCAACACTATGCGCAATTGGGTAATCAGTCCATATAAGAGCAAATTGTTAAACACTTTATGGAAACTTATCCCAGGTCTCCTCATGTGGACAATCTGGAAAGAAAGAAACCGTCGCATCTTCAAGGACCAATCCTCACCTTTAGAAGTCCTATGGAATAATGTTTGTCAAAACCTTTGGGAAACCTTAATGCTTCAAACCTGGTATGAAGAAGACTTTCCTTCCATTCCATAGGAACAGAATATATGGGAAAACTGGAATCTTCAGTGGAACCAGATGCAAGCAAATCATGGTAAAACTTCTTCACAAAGCAAGATACCAGACAGATGGCTACCTCCGCCCCAACATATGATACAACTTAACTTCGATGGAGCTTCTAAAGGCAACCCAGGCAAAGCAGGATATGGAGGAGTCTTCAGGGATCATAAAGGCATACCTCTTCTAACCTTCATAGGCTCAATTGGTTGGGATACGAATAACTCGGCTGAATTAGAAGGGCTATGGCAGGGGCTTCTCCTTGCTCAACTCCATGGTTTCTTCCCACTTTTAATTGAAGGTGATTCTCAGATTCTCATTAACATGGTTAATCAGATTCTGCAGGGGACGCCTTCATACAAAGTGGTCAGCAGTTGGAGATTGGCAGAAAGATTAGAGCTCATTGAACAATGGCTCTCTACCCATAGAGCAGTCACCCTCAAACACATTCATAGGGATGGCAACAAAGTGGCTGATCTTTTAGCTAACATAGGAGTGGACAGTGGAAGGACCCTACATGCAGGCACACTTAATACTATTGCCACTACACTCCAGTTAAAGGATTACAATGATTTGGTGCAGATTGAAATGGTACAGGGTGAAGAAGCACACCCAGATGTAGGTGATAATCAAGCCATTAATGGCGATTAGACGGATGGGCAGCGGGAGGACTGGCCACATGGCCACCTGTGTCTTCTCCCATGCCAACTTGAAGGGCATTCATGGCACCTTGCAGGTGCCATTAAATGGGTGCTCTAGACGAGACCTTACCATAATTCTCATAGCAATGGCCTCCACAGACCATAGTGTTGTTCCTCCTCCCCTGCTCCATTGTGTTTCTCCTCCTCAGGCTGTGGAGCCTTGCTCACGCACAGTAACAGGAAGTTGCTGCTGGGTCCTCAACTGTATAGACCTTGGAATCGGGTTTCACTTCTCCCACACCAGGCTCTGCAATTTAGCTCCCACTCAAACTTCCTTCGCTCACTCTCTGCTCAGTCATTCCACCAATCTCCTCACTGATAACTTTGCTTTGAATCCCGCCATGGCTCACATCTGCCACCGAATGCAGAGCAGGAGAGGGGGCACTCATGGGGGGGGGGAGGGGGCATCCGTCCTCCTGCAATCCCAGCCCAGACTCTGTCTCCCCCTCCTCTTCTACTGACATCCCAAATCCTTATGGCTCCTTCTCTGGCCGGTATCCTGATACCCATAGCGGCAGGGGACGAGCTCAACTCCAAGGTGCAGGAAGGAGGGATGTCGCTGTCCATACAGCCAATTTTCCCCTTCCCCCTCACCCAGCTCCCCACACAATGCAATTCCGATTCCACAGCACCCTGCATCGACCTGTTATCACCGCCACCATCACCATCACTTTCTCTGAGGAAATCGACCCGCCGAAAGCTCCGCCAGAGAACAATGGTGAGCAACAGAGGGCCACACAAAGAAATAGAAACAATCACAACCTAGGCAAACAGCAACTCGACGAAGATGTTGCCACCTTGCATGGCAAAGAGTTGGTTGGCAGTTAGCAGGCTACTGAAGGCAAAATTGGCGACATGCAGGCTTCAGGAAGCAGACCGGGAGACACGTCTGGACTGCATGCAACTGCAGGCAGCTCTGTGGGTGCTCATCCAGCTCGAGGAAGCGGCACATCAGTAGAGGAGGAGGATTGGTACCAATACGCATGTGTGGTCGAGGAAGAACCTGTCCCGGACAATCTCTAGAATCGACACTTGGCAGCGAGGCATCACCCTTCTGCTAGTTGGATGCTTTTTTTGATCACTGGTCAATTTCGGTTATGTTTTTGTTTTGTCCAAACTTTTCCAGTTATGTTTATGCAATGTTTGATATTTTTTTTGGTCAAAACTGATAACCCCTGTGTGAGTTTTTTTGCTTTCATGGACTGGTTTCCCCATTGTTGGGGCAGTTAAGGTTAAACAATCATAATTTTTTTATGAACGATGCTCAGCACTATTGATGCCCAAGCCTCAGTGTAATTATATTTTGTTTCATATTAATAGAATAGTTTTACTTAGAAAAAAAAAAAAACCAAAATATTAAAAAACATTAAAATTAAATTAAAAACATTAAAATAAAAATAAAATAAAAAACATACAAAGGATAATTAAAAATAAATAAAAAAACATTAAAAATATATATAATTAAAAAATACTTTATTACAATAATTAAATAAAAATTAATTTATAAATTTGAGGCCCTCCCGCCTAGTGAAGGAACCAAAGCTTGGCATGACTATTCTGGACAACCGCCGCCCAACCCAACTGAGAATGAGTTAGCGAAGCTCCCAGTGGCTTAGGCGGAAACCCTTGAATTTTTAAAATTTTTATTTTATTTTAATGTTTGTAAATATTTTTTTAATTATGTTTTTTTTTTTTAATGTTTTAAACTTTTTTAATTATGTTTTTATTTTTTTTAAATGGTTTTTTTTATTATAATGTTTTAAATTTAATTTTAATTTTAATGTGTTTCTTATTTTTATCTTTTGTTTTTTTTTTTATTTTTATTTTTAATCATCTAAAATTGCTTCTATTATTTTGTTATTTGAGTTAATTTTTTATTTATTTTTTTGAATTATGTTTGTTTCCAAATATATTTTTGTAATTTTTGTTAATTTCGTTTTATTTTGGGTACATATGTTTATGTTTGATATATATATATAATTTTATGTTTTTTTCATGTTTTTAATTTCTTTTTATATTCTAATATATATTATTATTTACTTTTAAAAAATTGTGTTTTTCTCAATGTTTTATTTTTTGTTATTTTTTTTCATGTTTATTTTTTATTTTTTAATGTTTATATATATATATATATATATATATATATATATATTATTTTTATTTTTTATGTTTATATATATATATATATATTGGTAGCTAAGCACTCACTGGGGATTTGAACCAGTGACCTATCACAAGGAGTGCCTTAAAAGTGCACCCATTTACCATCAATCCAAAGCATCGTGGGCGCGCACACACACACACACACACACACACACACATATATATATATATATATATTATTCATTATTATTATTATTTAAATATTTTTTGTTCTTTATTTTTATTTTTTTCAATGTTTTAATTTTTGTTTTATTTTGTATTTTTGTTTTTACTTATTTTTACATTTATTTATTATTTTGTTTTATTTTATTTTTTCCTATAGGGTCAACATCCATCTTTGACTAACAACCTGATCCCATTATGTGTCAATTTGATTGTTGATTTTAAAGTTTCATTATAAATAATCGGGTCATTGTCGATCCTTGACTAAAAACCTCATCCCATTATGTGTCAATTTGATGGTTGATTTTAAAGTTTTCGTTATGAATGAGAGTATGCCCTCACAATGTGTCAATTTCATGGTTGGTATTTAAGTTTTTCTCAATGTTTCTTTGTCATGTTTTTTTATGTTATTTTTTAAACATTTTTTTTTTCAATGTTTTAATTTTTGTTTTGTTTTGTATTTTTTATTTTTATTTATTTATACATTTATTTATTATTTTGTTTTATTTTATTTTTTCCTACAGGGTCAATGTCAATCTTGAGTAACAACCTAACCCCATTATGTGTCAATCTGATTGTCACTTTTAAAATTTTAGTTATAAATGATCGAGTCTGCCATCACAATGTGTTAATATCTTGGTTGGTATTTAAGTTTTCATTACAATGGGTCATGTTTTCTTACACTGTGTCAATTTGATGGTTGGCTTTTAAATTTTTGTTGCAATGTGTGAGATTGTCTTAGGCTAAGATTTTAAAATCGTCATATTTTTAACATTTAAAAGATAAATTACTCTTGGTATAATGACCCTTTCATTTGGGTGTTTATTTCTAAAATGTTTTTAGTCATAATTTTTTTCCATAATGTGATGATTAAAAAATTGTCAAAATTTCAAGGTTCTCTAGCATTCCAGTGTTCCAACATCAACATTTTTCATTTTTAGGCCGTTTTTTATGTTGTTTTAAGGTTTTTTGGCTAGAGTTCAAGTTTTGAGTTTATAGTTCCCATTTCAAAGTTTACATAGTTATTTGTATTAAATTTGGGGAAGAATTTGAAAAGTAATTTAGTTTTATTATATTATTCATTTCCAAAGAATCATAAGGCTTTTAGTGCACAAGCATGCCACATATCAAGTGTATCAAAAGTGAGAGTGAGGAGTTAGAAATTATTTTAAGAAGCTTTTAAATTTTTTAAAGACACATCATATTTATATATTTAAAAATTTATTTTTAAATATTTAAAATTAAAATTATTAAATATTTTTTTTAATTATACTAAATTTTAATTAAATTGAGTTTTAATTACTTAAATATCATTTATTTAAATATATATATATATATATATTAAATTTATCCCTAAATTAATCATTGTATTAATAAACACTCTACTTTAATATATCTCAAAATAGTCTGTTCATGTGACGAACAACATTAGAATGTAAAGACAAATTTAGTATATTTGCTTGCCTTAATATTGATTTTGTTAAGCATCTACAACATATGTCTTATCAAAAATTGACTAAATCCATTACCAAATGTATATGTGTAATTAACCTAATAAACGCACTACTTTAATATATTTACGACAATAAGTTGTGTTAATATTGATGTAGTGAAACATCTCTAATACATATTTTATTAAAAAATGATTAAGTACAAATAAAATATATAAAAATTCTTAATATTTTTAAAGTTATACCAACTATAATATAATATTAGAATATTATTTTTGTTGTTGAAATCATTTCGTATATATAATTTAAATTTTTATTGTTTTTATTTTAGTTTAACTATGACTACTTTTTGCATAAGACGCAGGTACTAAGCAACAAAGTTGCATATTACACTTGTTATAAAAGATTTCAATTATCTTACATATTATATAATTACGTCGTAAGGTGTTCTCTTTGAAATGAATACCCCTTTGTGCTACCGTGTATTGTTTTGGATCGTTGATTTAATATGTTAGACGATTAAAAAGATTTTGACCATCTGATCATCATAAACGGTTATCATAAATGATGCGGTAGAAGTTACGATAGTTAGTTACCGTAACCACCCACACGAATTTTCTTTGTAAGCTGTGTTCAATCCATTTTCTCAAACTCAATTTTCTTATTACCTGATTGACGTCGAGCATTAGAAGTGGTATTTTCTTATTACCTAATTGACGCCAAGCATCAGAAGTGGTAGGGCTCTGAGTATTACAGTGTTAATTTGTTGCTTTTCTGGTGATTTGTGGTCATAATTTTTCATCAGGACCGAGCAGAAAAATCCAGCCAGGTTGGCCAAGGGATGTGTGACTCACAATGATTGCGGCTGCCATTGCCACTGGTGGGAAGAGTTGCCCTTTCAGAGATGTCTGCAGGTTCTGTTGGCATTGCTCTTCATCGTGCCATTCGGGATTATGCATAAGAGATAGCACCATGTGTAAATCCACGGCCCCGTGCGAGGAGGGCCATCAATGGCAATCGATAGGGAAATCTTTTCAAGGGTATCTGTCTTTAGCGGTAGCTGTGACCACGGAGTGCAATTCTCTTCCACTAATTTCATTTCATTTCAGATTATATGGTGTGTACATTTCTTGCGCTCATCCATTCCTTTATAGCCAAGAGTATGATTTCCCTTGTCCTCCCACGCAAGTTACAGTACAAGTTGCATGGTTTGGTGTGAGAAAGGGTCACTCACATCTTTTGTTAACATAAGTGTCTTAGTCTTTTGAACATGTTTTGGGGAGAAATTACAGTAACAAAAATCGCAATATTCCTCGATGGCTTTACTAGGCTATAGTGTATAGTAATGTTATGCCCTATGTATTGGTAGGAAGAAAAGACAATCATAGTTAGAAATAACCTCACAACTGAGCCTACATAATGGCATATCTTAAGCATATTACTTTTTGTTATGGGTAGGTTTTCCAAGTGGATTTTGTTTAAAACTTTTGGTAGAAGTTTATTTTCTTTAAGATTTAGTAAAATGATGGAAAAATTATAATTTCTTATATAATTTAATTGTTTTTTTTAATAGTAACATTTACCATATAATTTTTTAAAAATATTATTATCAATATATTCAAAGTTATCATTTTTCAATTAAAAGAATTCCAAAATTATCTTGAAATAGATAGATATGGAGTGATTTTCTTTCCTTTTACATGTAAATGATAACTATTTTATTGATTAAATGGGTGTTGATGAGCCCCAATTTTGGTAACATTTTGGGCTCATTTGGCCTACTTCCCCTTGCTCAACCCTTCATTTTTCATCACTTATGCATCATTTCTTAGTATATTCATGTTATTTGTAGGAAGGAGGGCAGTCACTATTCCTAGGTGGCTAATACATGTTTATTTCAGGTTTTTTGACATTAAATGGAGCAAAACCACGCAGATGAAGGCAAGGAGATAGCCAAGGTGGCATTGCGGTTTTGTAGGAAGGTTGTCCACAGCCTTGAATGACCTTCCTCGTGATCTCCACCCCAACTCCGAGCTCCAACAGCTATCACCACTGAGCTAGAAGGCAGCCAACAGATTCTAAGGGAACAGCAGTTTACTTTTAGTTGGTCAGCCAAGCCCCACTAATTTAGGAGGCCAGCTTGGCCCTCATAATGTATAAATATTGAGGCTATAGCCTTCGATGGGGACTTTTGAACCTTTGTTGCAGATTCTGGATTATGAGCTATAGCTCTGTTTTGATTTTTGTAAGCCATTTTTGGCATGTTATTAGACTTATGACTATGATCTTTTAATAAAAGGCAGGCAGATTCGAGTTCAGTTCTGAGTTCTTAGAGGAGCTATAGCTCTCAGGGTTGGGCCCAACCTGAGAGCAATAGGCCTCCTTTCTTTGTATTGTTACTTGTCTTTCTTTCAGCATTATATTTCTTGTCCTTTACATGCACTTGGAAACACAATTTGCTGATTCAGATTTCTTGGTGTGGTTACATAGGTTAGTGTTATGAACAAAGTTGCTTTCAGTAGTTTAGATTAGAGTAAGGAGATTAGAGTGATCAGAGCTCCAAAAAAGGGTTGATTGCACACTCACTTCCACCTCTGTTTAGAGATTGGGATTGCAGCCCATGCCACCCACCAAAAACACAGTTTTACATGTTCATGCAAGCTTTAACGTAATATTTCAATTGTAGAAGTGTCCATGCATTTAGATCTTGTGGCATAACTCTTTGTTTCAGCACCATGCATGATTTTCCCTTAAACTACATTGCTGTTCTTTGGTTTCTAATAAAACAGTTAGAGTAGGTTGATGACATTTCGGTTATACGCAAGACAGAGGTGATTTGTTTCATTTACACTGCGCAGCACCACTCCATCGTTTCCTTATCCTTCTCAGCCGTGCCTAGGCCATCTACTCATCTCCCAGCTAGATCATTTGCCCACCAACTCTTCTATTATCCACGTTGTTTTATCTTTTCAGCCTTCCATTGCCTCTACCCTCCTATCGACCAACCAGCTTTACACACCCCCTCTCCATCTCATCTCTCTGTCCATAAGCCATCACAAGCTCCCCTCTCATCCTCCCTATCCACCCATACAACTCATTCACCCATCCATCACCCAAAACTCCGATTGCAGAACATCCTGTAGAAATTAGCAGACTTCCTCTAGAAATCCTGAACTTCATGTAGAATCCCCTGCAGACATCCTGTAGAAGCTTGCAAACATGGTTGCCAGGCATCTGAACTTTGTGAACTTCTGTGGAATGATGTTAGGGATCCCTCGGACCCTCTCAGAAGTCCTCCTGACCTTTTCCAAGCCTTCCTCCCCTTGATCTACCCCTGCACAGTCAAGACCCAGTGAGAAGCACAGTCATAATAACTCCAACCACTTGAGCAAAAATACAAAAACATGTTCTCTTCATATGAAAGTAGTTTAGACACATGCATCTCATCTCAATAGAAGTAATGGCATCACTTTTAGAAGTTGCATTCCCACCATTGCATCGTAAGGATTAAGCTGGTCAAATTAGGGTTTACTAGGGTTTCCATGTTTTGTTGGCTTTCAGTTCATTCTTGCAAAGTAGGTTAATTGCCTCTGAGATAGCTTTCGTTCATCACTTAAAAAGCTTCTTCTGAGAACATATAGAAGTTGGCTTGAGCCCTAGCGGACTTGTGCCAGCTGACCAAGTGACAGCTGCGACAAGAGCTAGTACTTGTGCATACAGCACCGTCGCTTCCAAGTTTGTTACGAACTACCGGGTTGATAAAATTAGAGAAGGAAGCTCCAGAAGTTGTAGCATTATTGCTACAATACTGGAGCCCACCATCTTTTTGGCGCCGTTGCCGGGGAAGCGTCAGAGTATTAGTAATTGTTGCTTTTCTTCTATTTTCCTACTCTCGCCTTCTGCCAAGTAGTTTATTTCATTTCCATTCTGCAAAAGTAGCATAGACATTTCCTGCTTTCATAGATTAGCATTTCAATTCCGCAATTTCAATTTTGCAAGCATAGATTAGCATTTCAATTCTGCAAGCGTAGACTAGCATTTCCATTCCTACAATTCCATTTGAGCAAAGTAGATTAGTTCTTTCCTGCTTTCATTTCAATTCTGCATTTTCATTTCAGCAAGATAGTTAGTTGTAGATCAATCTGTTTCAGTTTTTGCAGGTACCAGAGAAAAAAACAAAAGCAATCAAAAGTCTTTCCATTTCATGCCTCGTAGGAATCGAGATAAAACAGGCAAATTCTTACCCAACACCCCCACCACATCACTGAGTCACCCTTCTCTCTTCTTCGGTGACAGTGATCCAGAAGAACCTATAGGTGAATCTCCTGAGATATACAAAGATCCTATAGCAGAAGAAGAATTAGAGACCATCCCATCTGAAGCTATGGATGACAATAGAGGAGAAGATGAGAGAATAGAAGGTGCCTTCCCCATCCGAGAGACCAATGGAGACATGAAAATGAAGAACATTAGCCCCTCCGCTTTACCTCACTTCCATGGACTGACTACTGAAGATCTTGATACCTTCCTGTTTGAGTTTGTTGTCCTTTGTCGAACCTATGACTATACTGAAGATGAGCAGAAGCTGAAACTCTTCCCTTCAACTCTCAAGGATGCAGCATTACGCTGGTTCATGGGCTTACCTGGGAACAGTATCACCACTTGGGCTCAGATGCAACAAGCTTTCAATACCAAGTATCGGGACTACTGTAGGTCCAAGGAAACCAAGGGAGAAATCTTTCGAATGACCATGGGAAATGATGAGTCCTTAGAGGATTATGAGGAAAGGTTCCAACTTAGCTATAAACGGGCCAGGTGCACACTTGACCCTGAATCCCTCAAGTTGGTCCTGCTCCGAGGAGTCCCTGAAGACCTCTTAGATACCCTTCACATGTTAGCTGGAGGAGATATTTACCAACTGCCTTATGAGGACATAAAGACTATGTTTAGAAACCACTCTAGGGCAGCCCGGAAACGAGGTAGAGGAAACCTCCTCTCAGCTGGTATTCCTTTCTCCAAACATGAGTTTGCAAATCAATTATAGGATCTCAAAAGTGAGGTGAGACAGACCATTGCCATGCAACTTGATACATTCAGGATCCAGCAGAAGAAGGAAGAAGGTGAGAGGGCCTTGGCTATCTTCTGCCCTAGATGTACAAAAAGACACCCTAAGAACGAATGCCCATTGCATTCGGTTGAAGTATGTTTCGTTTGTGAGGAGGACCATCCCACAAATCAATGCCCAACCTTACCTGGGCTTAAAGCCATGTACCAAGGGACAGAAGCCCCCACTGAACCTCTCTATTTCCTCAACCAAAGGAGGCCACAAGGACCTAGACCTTACCAGCAGGGGATGCAAGGGGCACCCCAAGCTTATTACAGCCCCAACCAATCTACTCCTATGCCTTCCTGGGGTCCCCCTGCTCATCCTTCCTGGTCTGTGCCTCCTCCATGGTCTTACCCACCTCAGTACCACACTCAACCCACTACTCATTCATATCACTCACAGGCCTAGCCACAGCCTCAGTGGAATGCACCTCAGTCGGGGTGGAGGCCCCAGTACAACACTCCTCCTGCCATTTTTCCTCCACCACCAGTTCAACCTCAACCATTACCTCCTGCTCCTCCAAGGCAACCTCAAATTCCTGCTCAACCGAACCCGAACCCCAACAACAGACAGGCCTAGCAGGTATACACTGGGGAAACATCATGCCCTACCTATGCTGTGGAGATCTAGGAGATCAATCTTCGATCTGGAAAGACTCTTCGGATCGCCAACCTCCTCCCCCAAAGGACGAGGAAGACAAACAGGAAAGTGAACCAAAGGCTATTCCACCCTTTCCTGAGATACTAACAACCACCACACAACCCAACCCAGAGGAGGATGAGCTTCTGGGAGAGCTCAAGCAGTTGTGTGTGAAAATACCACTTCTCCAAGCCATCAAGGATGTGCCAATATACAACAAACTGGTTAAGGAAAAGTGTTTCAGACACCCAGGCAGGCAAAAGAGAGATGCTTCAACCATCAATGTCTTAGGACAACTGTCTGACCTTATGTTAGGACAAGTCATTTGCCCAAAGTATCTAGATCCTGGGAGTCCTGTAGTAGATGTCCACATCAATGGCACCATCATACCTCACACCTTGATTGATCTGGGGGCTGCCATTAATGTGATGACCAGGGATACCATGCTTAAACTCAACCTTCAGGGTTCCTTGAGGAAGACCTCGACAGTCCTGCAACTAGCAGATCGCTCCACCGTGACTCCCGAAGGGATTGTGGAGGATGTCTTGGTCTCTGTCGACTTGTGGGAGTACCTTGCAGATTTCTTGGTTCTGCAACCAAAGGCAAAGCTTACTGGATATCCTCTTATTTTGGGAAGGCCTTGGTTAGCCACTGCAGATGCTTACATAAGTTGCCGTGCAGAAAACATGACCATCAAAAATGGTCCTATGTCCAAGCAGCTAGTCCTATACCCCCCTGCCCAACCCTCATTAGAGCATGACTTACCACTTTGGTTGGAGGAAGGAGAAGAGGATGAGGTGTACTCAGCACCTTTGTGCACCCTAGACACCACTAGAAGAGACCCCCCAACCGAGGATGACTTGATTGAGACCTTGATCCAGAATCCACCTCCCAGTGCACTATCCTTAGAGGAATTGGTGGAGGATGCCCAAGCCGGCACCTTAGTGGACCTTTGTGCAGCCAACCCTGTCACTCCCAGAGTCAAGAATGTGGAGTTCGGCCCTGAGAGAACGTTAAAGATCAGCTCCTCCCTATCTCCTTCCCAGGAAAAGGAGCTGTGTAGCCTGTTGGCCAGTCATCTAGATGCTTTTGCTTGGAGCTATAAGGAGATGAAAGGAGTCCATCCTTCGGTCTATACCCATCACATCTACATCAAAGAGGATTGTAAACCGGTTAGGCAACCCTAGAGGAGAATGAATACAGCCCTTAAGGACATTGTCAAGGAAGAATTGCAAAAACTGTTGGATGCCGGATTCATTTACCCCATCTCAGATAGCGAATGGGTGTCCCCTCTGGTGTTGGTTCCCAAGAAAAATGGTAAGTGGAGAATCTGTGTGGACTACTGAGAACTGAACAAAGCTACCAAGAAAGACCATTTCCCTCTACCTTTCATAGATCAAGTGTTGGATGGAGTGGTAGGAAAGAAGTTCTTCTCTTTCCTAGATGGGTTTAGCGGGTACAACCAAATCCAAATCAGCCCGGAAGACCAAGATAAGACCACCTTCACTTGTCCTTGGGGTACCTTTGCCTACCGAGTTCTTCCCTTTGGGCTATGCAATGCTACTGCTACCTTCCAGAGAGCTGTCTTGAGCATCTTCTCGGAGCTGGTCCATGATGCAGTGGAAATCTATATGGATGACTTCACTCCTTATGGGTCTGACTTCCAGGAAGCATTGTCCAATCTGGGAAAAGTCCTAACCAAATGCATTGAGATGAACCTGTCCCTTAGTCCTGAAAAATGTGAATTCTTGATGACTGAAGGGACCGTGCTAGGCCATACCATTTCTTGCCAAGGGTTACAAGTGGATCCTAACAAAATTGCTCTCATCAAGAAGGTTCCACCTCCCCAAAAGGTAAGGGATGTTCGGAGTTTCTTAGGATTAGCAGGGTATTACATGAGATTCATTAAAGACTTCAGCAAGCTAGCCTCGCCATTGTTTGGCCTGTTGGCAAAAGATGTGGATTTTAAATGGACTGACGATTGTCAGAGGGCTTTGAATGAATTAAAGGACAAGTTGGTGTCTGCCCCAATCTTGAGAGGCCCAAACTAGGGGTGATTTTAGGGGCGAATGTTCGCCCTTTGGCGAAATTAAGGGGTTTTAAATTTTTAGTGGGCGATTATTTTGTATCATAGTACACTTTTACAAATCACCTCAAATAGCCCACCTTCTTTTAAGGGAGAGGGTAAAAAAGGTAAATTTAGCCCTTGAAATTAGGAGTTACAACCTTCCATTCGCCCATTTTCAAGAATAGGTTTTTTTTAAGTGAATCCATTCGCCCATTTTCAAGAATAGGTTTTATTTAAGTGAGTCCTATGGGCCAAAGGCCCAAATACCATATTTATAAAAGAGGTATGGTAAATTAATAAAAATATAAATAAATGAGAAGTATGGTAAATAAATAAATAAAAATTTATATTTACTCCATAAGTCACCTTATATACATGCAAGGGTGTAAACAAATAAAAATATAAGTAAAGTGGAGGTATGGTAAATAAATAAAACGTTTTTTTATACTTACTCAAAAGGTATGGTAAATAAATAAAAATATAAATAAACTAGACGCATGGTAAATAAATAAAACCTCTTTTTATATTTAGTCCATAACCCTCGTTCTATTTATGAATGCTCAAGAAAGAGGTTTTATTTAAGTGAATCCTATGGACCAAATACCATATTTGTAAAAGAGGTATGGTAAATTAATAAAAATATAAATAAACGAGAGGTATGGTAAACAAATAAAACATTTTTTTATATTTACTCCATAAGTCACCTTATATTTACGAACACTCAAAAAATGCGTTATATTTAGGTGAAACCTATGGGCAAAATACTATGGGACAAATACCATGGACTAGATTGTTATTAATACCATGCAAAAAAACATTATTAACCCTAATATTAGTATTAATAAAAATAAAAATGGCACATGGTATTGACCCATGGTATTCACCTGGAATGTAGCCTATTTAAATGGGGGAATTAAACCAGCATAGATCCATCTTTACTCTGGATCTACTAACCCCCGAAAGGTATCAAATATCGGTAATTTTGATTTCATAAGATATATTAAAGAAATGCAATGATTTCATTTGTGTATTCAATAAACACAAGATTTTATAATTGAGTAAAATATTCGCCATGCCTAGTGAGAGATTCGCCAAAAAATTATATATACATATCATATTATTGATAAAATCGCCTTCCATTTTTCCTATATACCATGGAGATTCGCCCATTTATTATACATGTAAATTTAGGGGGGCTTCTTAAAATTTTCCCTGGCCCAAACTGGGCCCTACCTTTCCACATCCACACTGATGCATCGAACAAAGCCATAGGGGCAGCTTTAGGACAAGTTGAACAAAAACTTCCATATGCCATTTACTTTGTTAGCAAAAACTTATCCAAAGCTGAACTGAATTACACTGTAACGGAGAAAGAATTCTTGGCTGTGGTCCATGCACTGAACAAGTTCCGACATTATATCACTGGCTATCAAACATTTGTACATACAGATCATGCTGCAATTAGATATTTAATGAATAAACCAGATGTGAATGCTCGTATTATTAGATGGTTACTTTTGTTGCAGCAGTTTGATTTGACCATTGTTGACAAACCAGGTAAAGAAAATGTTGTTGCTGACTTTTTATCTAGATTGGATTTATCTGCAGATGAGGATGGAACAGTGGATGACCAGATGCCCGATGAACATCTGTTTGCTATTTCAGTACTCTCTCCATGGTTTGCTGATATAGCGAACTACCTTGTTTCAGCACAGTTCCCTCCGCACCTATCCTCAAGAGAGAAGAGCAGAATCATCAGAAAAAGTGCCTCATTTACTTGGATCGGGGGCAACTTGTTCAAGCTTGGCCCCGATCAGATCTTAAGGCGTTGTGTAAGGGAGGAGGAAGTCTTTGATATCCTCCTCACCTATCATGATGGGCCTTGTGGAGGACATTTTGCAGCAAAGAGGACTGCCTTCAAAATCCTGCAGGCAGGCTACTATTGGCCCACACTTCATCAAGATGTCAGAAGGTATATCAGCCAATGTGACCGATGCCAAAGAATGGGGAAACCGACTCAAAGGGATGAGATGCCTCTCCAACCTCAAGTGACTCTTGAGCCATTTGAGAAGTGGGGTATGGACTTTGTGGGTCCAATCAACCCTCCTTCGAGGCAAAGGTCTTACATCATTGTGTGCACTGACTACCTGACAAAGTGGGCAGAAACTAAGGCAATCAAAGCAGCAACAGAAGAAAAGGTGGCTGAGTTCTTAAGAGAGAACATCTTCTACAAATTTGGCTACCCAAGAGAGCTAGTCACCGATCAAGGAAGCCAGTTCACATCCAACTTAATTGAAGGCCTACTAGCTCATCAAAAAATCAATCATAGGACTTCCACCCCCTATCATCCACAGGCAAATGGGCAAGTGGAAGTCACCAACAGAGCATTGGAAGGGATTTTGACTAAGGTGGTGAGCAGCAGTAGGAAAGATTGGGCAGATCGCCTGGTTGAGGCCACATGGGCTTACAACACCACCTGGAAGACCACAACCAGCTTCACACCTTATGAGCTGGTCTATGGGAAGAAAGCTTTGTTGTCCATTGAATTTGAATACAACACTTTAAGGATGGCAGCTCAGCTGGACCTAGATCTCAGCCATGCACAACAAGAAAGGTTATTGCAACTGAATGGACTGGACGAGCACCGAATGCAGGCCCTCCTTCACTCAGAAGTGGTTCAACTTCAGAGAAAGGTGTGGCATGACCAACACCTCAATGACAAGCAATTCCAGCCAGGAGATTGGGCACTGTTGTATGACTCCAGGCAAAAAGATTTCAAGGGAAAGCTGAGAACCAGATGGCTGGGACACTATGTAGTGGAAAAATTTCATGACAATGGATCTGTTCTTATTCAGACCATTGATGAGGAAGCCATCTCCATGCTTGTCAATGGGCATCGAATGAAGATCTACAGGAAACCTCTCTCAAGACAAGAATTCATCAAAACTGTGGAGAAATCAGTGTTGGTCATAGAGAAGGGTTCTGCCTCTACTTTGGGCATACCCTGAAAGATCTAAAAAAAAATAATAATAAAGATCCTTGGGTGAAAACCTTTCTGAGGCTCCCAAGGCAGGTGGTAGGGGTGAAAACCTCCTTGAGGCGCCCCTATTGTCTTTCAAAAAAAAAAAAAAAAGAGGGAATTTGAAAAAAGATCCTTGAGTGAAAACCTCTCTGAGGCGCTTAAGGCAGATGGCAAGGGTGAAAACCTCATTGAGGTGCCCCTGCTATCTTTAAAAAAAAAAAAGAAAAAAAAAAAAGAAAAAACAATAAGCAAAAAAGACAGGGACAGCAAGTTTATAATGTGGAACTGCATGCAGGTTGCAGGTGTTCTATGAAGGAGAGGAGGTCTCTCAACTCAAATTCAACGATCCTTATCATGCTGCCAGGAGACCTCACTAGCACCTCCTCCAAGAATACTCATCTTCTCTAAGGTATGGGCACGATTTCATCACAGCTTAGTCTTCTACAGGAAGTTATAGACTTTCTACAGGAAGTACCGACTTTCTACAGGAAGTTCTGTATTTCTATAGGAAACTTCCTGTAGAAGTTTTGGACGGCCCAGAACTGATTGTATGAGGAGATCTAACGGCCAAGGTCTGGTATGGACGCATGCAAGCTACCATTTTCTCCCTCACACACTGCTGTCACCTCTTTCTACCACCCCTGTCGACATGCAATGAAGATATCTGCACCATCAAAGCAGATCATTGAGTTATCAAGAGAAAGCAATTTTTAAATGAAAAAAAAACGCTGAGATGCCATACCATATCCATCCCGGCTATCCAAGAGCCCTGTGAGCGTGATCGTGAGGCCACTGTCTTCATCGTGCAGCATGCACCCGAGGAGGAAAAACTGCTACGGGACATCCTGCAGGAGTCCCGTAGCAGTTAAGCCGACTAGAGTGTACACCATTCAAGCGCCTGCAACATGCAATGAAAACGCAGGCACATGCAGTCGAATCATAAGATTCATCGTCAGCGGCCTGTGGAGAGGAACCTCCGGGCCTGTGCAATCAAGCAGCAGCAAACAAATCTACTCATCATCGTCCAAAAGCCCGAAGAATCATGTCGCGACCGCACAGGTAAGTGCCTCCACCCTTTCTTCCGACGAATTGCATGAATTTTACTTTGAAATGTTTGCAAGTGTGAAGTGAATGGGTTGAGCGGTTGTATGGCCAACCGACGGGCCACGTCGACCAGTCAGATGGTCTAGTCGGATGGTAAACGGTGGTCGTGGCAAAAGGAACGGGCAGTGCACACGTGAGAGCCATCCAGTCGGGGAGAAATGAGTTGTAACAGAAATGACGGCGGCGGATCTGCAGGGAATGATGCGGCAGTAAGGGAACTTGCAGAAGAATGATGGAGTGACGTCGTCCAACGGTCCGGCAGGGACAGCTCACCCCCGCGCCACAGATTCCGCCGGATTCAAATCTAATCGGCTAGATTGCCACCCCACGCATTTATCGTTCATCGTTTGAAAGTCGAGTGAGCATCCGGATTCCTCTGAAGCTCGACACTCCAAGTCTTCGGCCGTTCGAACGCCTGTTAAGCAGCACAGAGAGTGCAGATCCACTGCAGTATCCTCCAAAATTCGTGCGCTGCTTCTACAGGAAAGCTGCTTCTACAGGAAATTGGGTTCCTCATGTCAAAAGGTGGCGGATTAAAAAGGTAAGCCTGAACTTTCCATGCAATTGGTTTTGAGGGTGGCAGAGTCGACGTCTTCAGTCTGGTCGTAAAAAAATTGCAAGTATTGTCTTCCGTTTGCATGAATTGTCGTCCTACAGGATGTGAGTATAATTAAGTTGTGTTAAGGTCCTCGGGAGATAAGTTTTCGTGAATTGTATGCGTGGCAGAGGCGTAATTCTACGCTCTGTCCCAGTAGGACAATTTTCTTCTGCACTCGCCACCTCCAGCTAACGCAGCAGTTTTTCACCATGCCGGGTGGGTTCATCAGAAGGGAACCAACCGATTCAACAAAGTTAAGAGAGAATCCTGAGGTGGTGGAGCTATTCACGCAAGCGCAATGGATGTCGTTCTGCGACAAATTACAGGGCTATGACGATGAGGTGGCAGAGGAGTTTTTGCAAGCTCTGAAGCCGAAATCCAAAACATTGGCCACCGTTAACTTCAGGGGTTTGAGTCTCAGACTCACCCCACAATTCATCAGTCGAGTTACTGAGCTCCCAATGGGGTTACCATGGGATAAAGAAGAGAGGAAATTGGGCCAGAAGGCTAAGAAAGAATTCTTTCCCCTAGAGGAAGAATTCTCAGAAGATAAAAACGGGGTTTGTAGAACCAGCTTACTGCCACTGTGGAGTGAAGTTAGCCTCCAGATTATGAAGTACATCACCTGCGAAGGTTGTTTTAGCATTGTATATGGGTACCATTTTCGGTTACTCATGGAATTAAGGCACCAAATGGACCTACCTATAGAAAAAAAACTGAGTATCCCCTACTTTCTACTACAGTCTATGATTGAATGTGCCACCAAGTTAAAATAAGGCACACCAGACCAGGTAGCACACCATGGACTCATTAAACTCCTCATGGAGGATGCGTTCCACACATACAAGGCTCCTCTCTCATGGGAAGCCTTCAGAAATTTGACCAAGGATGGTGATATAAAGATGTTGACCGAAGAGCTCGGTTCATCCAGTAGTGAGGAGAAAGAGTCAGTGCCCGCAGGGAAGAAAGAAAAAGGCCAGAAGACCACGACCATGGAGCAGAAGAAAGAGAAAAAGAAGAAACAAGAGAAAAAGGGTGCCAAAGAGAAGGATGACACACCCATGTTGACGGCCAGAGAGAAAATATTACAAAGTAGAGTGGACAAGGCTGAGCAGGTCCACGTCAGCAAAGGCACCTCGACAGCAGCTACAACCAAGTCAAAAAGTAAAACACCCTCAGCAAAGCAAACTAAAGTGGTGCTACCTATTCCTACAGGAAAACCAAAACCGGCTTCTACAGGAAGCCAGAAATTAACTGAAAAAGGGTCTTCTACAGGAAGCCCTGAGAAAGCACAACCCAAGGAGAAGAAAGCTGACATTCTTGCAAGGGAGGCAGCAGCTGTGCTGGCCGCCCTCAGTACACCTCCTAAGCCCAAGGAGAAGAGAAAGAGGGAGACCCCTCTATATTTTAAAGCTAGGAGAAGTGTGAGAATAAAAACGGGCAAGCCACAGCCTCCGTCCAGCAGCCCAATCACTATAGATGATGCCCCTACTTCGCCCAAGGAGAGGTCCCCCTCAAGGATATCAGTCACCTATGAGAGGGGGAGCCCGACGAAAACTACTTGGAAAGAAAGGTTAGACCAATTGGCTTCAAAAGCTCGGCTACAGGATGCTGAGGATGCTCTACAGGAAACCTTAGCCCGACTTAAGGAAACAGAGAGAATGGAAGGAGAAGCACCCTCATCACCACCGAGGGAGGGCGAAGTAGACCCACCAAAAGAAGTGGAGAAAGAACATATTCCAGAGCCTAGCCCTCAGCCAAGTCTGAGTTCATATTACAACTTCTTAGAGGCTGGCAAAATTATACCTCAGAAATTCACTGTGCCACTGTTCTTTGCATTGGAGGAAGAGAGAGTACGTACACACACGTGGATGAAAATAGCCAAGTCAAAGGGTGTGGCGGACATAGGCCCCTTGCAAGAGCAAATCAAGGAGGCCAGAAGTGAATTAGCCATGGCTAAACACGTGGCAAATTGCCAACGAGTGTTCCTACAGGAAGGAAACGAAAAGCTTAGATTGCAGCTACAGGAGCTGAGGACAGGAACAGGTACACCCTCCAATGACACCACAGCAGAACAACAAGGCAAAAAGGAACTACAAACCGGTCTTGGGGAGCCAACCTTGCATCTACAGGAAGCAGAACAACAAGCACAAATTGAGGTGCAAGCTCTCAGACAACAGCTGCAGCAGAAAGAGGCACAATTGGCCTGCATGGCCAGTTGGGCCATGGATGCTATACAATGCAGACAACCGGCCAAATCCTATGGCCTGTACCTGAAAGACCAATGGCTGCAATTTCAAATCAATACCTTGGCGCAAAGAGGTATCTCTCAGCTCCAAGACCCACAGTAATTCACTGAAGTATGCAGTACTAGTTCATCAGAGGATAAGGCCAAATTAGCGAAGTTCTACCTCCATAATTTGGCCCTGCCTAACGTAATTTCATGGGATCCCAATACGGCCTTAGGAGATATGCAATTAATGGCATTTGCCTCATGGTTGAACCATGAGGACAAAAGAGCAGCAGAAGCCAAAGCGGTCATGAACCGGGAGCTGAATGAGCCATTGCTAATTCGAGTAGAACCAGGGGATCCAGTTGCACTAATCTCGGCACACCAACACTTGTCCACTGACCCTCAAGCTTCATTGAGATATATGGATCAGCAGGCCCAAGCCATAGCGCATTTTGAGGACATGGAGAGACTGTTAGGAGACAACGCTGTTCAAGCTTGCACCCGTCGATGGAATACATTGGCCCACAGTCTGAAAATCAGAGAGTATCATACCCCAACTCGGATGAGGGAAGCTCTAGTAAGGGTGGCCCTCTATAAGAAATCCATGCAAAACCTCCAGGCCAGCTAGATTGGCCTCAAGCTAAGCCCACCACTGCTGCTAGGATTGATGGAAGGCAGCACAGAGAAGGATGATAATGAACAGTGGGAAGAGGTGAACAGAAAGGCTGGTTTCCATATCAGCAAGGAGGACACTACTACAGAGGCTTGGGATGTAAGGGTGGCAGTAAAGGAAATGAAGGATGAGGAGTTGGACTAGTTGCTCAAGGATGAGAAAATATTTTAGCTGGGGGGTGATGATGAGCCCCAATTTTGGTAACATTTTGGGCTCATTTGGCCTACTTCCCCTTGCTCAACCCTTCATTTTTCATCACTTATGCATCATTTCTTAGTATATTCATGTTATTTGTAGGAAGGAGGGCAGTCACTATTCCTAGGTGGCTAATACATGTTTATTTCAGGTTTTTTGACATTAAATGGAGCAAAACCACGCAGATGAAGGCAAGGAGACAGCCAAGGTGGCATTTCGGTTTTGTAGGAAGGTTGTCCATAGCCTTGAATGACCTTCCTCGTGATCTCCACCCCAACTCCGAGCTCCAACAGCTATCACCACTGAGCTAGAAGGCAGCCAACGGATTCTAAGGGAACAACAGTTTACTTTTAGTTGGTCAGCCAAGCCCCACTAATTTAGGAGGCCATCTTGGCCCTCATAATGTATAAATATTGAGGCTGTAGCCTTCGATGGGGACTTTTGAACCTTTGTTGCAGATTCTGGATTACGAGCTATAACTATGTTTTGCTTTTTGTAAGCCATTTTTGGCATGTTGTTAGACTTATGACTATGATCTTTTAATAAAAGGCAGGCAGATTCGAGTTCAGTTCTAAGTTCTTAGAGGAGTTATAGCTCTCAGGGTTGGGCCCAACCGAAGAGCAATAGGCCTCCTTTCTTTGTATTGTTACTTGTCTTTCTTTCAGCATTATATTTCTTGTCCTTTACATGCACTTGGAAACACAATTTGCTGATTCGGATTTCTTGGTGTGGTTACATAGGTTAGTGTTATGAACAAAGTTTCTTTCAGTAGTTTAGATTAGAGTAAGGAGATTAGAGTGATCAGAGCTCCAAAAAAGGGTTGATTTCACACTCACTTCCACCTCTGTTTAGAGATTGGGATTGCAGCCGTGCCACCCACCAAAAACACAGTTTTACATGTTCATGCAAGCTTTAACGTAATATTTTTAGTTGTAAAAGTGTCCATGCATTTAGATCTTGTGGAATAACTCTTTGTTTCAGCACCATGCACGATTTTCCCTTAAACTACATTGCTGTTCTTTGGTTTCTAATAAAACAGTTAGAGTAGGTTGATGACATTTCGGTTATACGCAAAACTGAGGTGATTTGTTTCATTTACACTGCGCAACACCACTCCATCGTTTCCTTATCCTTCTCAGCCGTGCCTATGCCATCTACTCATCTCCCAGCTAGATCATTTTCCCACCAACTCTTCTATTATCCGCGTTGTTTTAGCTTTTCGGCCTTCCATTGCCTCTACCCTCCTATCGACCAACCAGCTTTACACACCCCCTCTCCATCTCATCTCTTTGTCCATAAGCCATCACAAGCTCCCCTCTCATCCTCCCTATCCACCCATACAGCTCATTCACCCATCCATCACCCAAAACTCCGATTGCAGAACATCTTGTAGAAATTAGCAGACTTCCTGTAGAAATCCTGAACTTGCTGTAGAATCCCCTGCAGACATCCTGTAGAAGCTTGCAAACACGGTTGCCAGGCATCTGAACTTTGTGAACTTCTGTGGAATGATGTTAGGGATCCCTCGGACCCTCTCAGAAGTCCTCCTGACCTTTTCCAAGCCTTCCTCCCCTTGATCTACCCCTGCACAGTCAAGACCCAGTGAGAAGCACAGTCATAATAACTCCAACCACTTGAGCAAAAATACAAAAACATGTTCTCTTCAGATGAAAGTAGTTTAGACACATGCATATCATCTCAATAGAAGTAATGGCATCACTTTTAGAAGTTGCATTCCCACCATTGCATCGTAAGGATTAAGCTGGTCAAATTAGGGTTTACTAGGGTTTCCATGTTTTGTTGGCTTTCAGTTCATTCTTGCAAAGTAGGTTAATTGCCTCTGAGATAGCTTTCGTTCATCACTTAAAAATCTTCTTCTGAGAACATATAGAAGTTGTCTTGAGCCCTAGCGGACTTGTGCCAGCTGACCAAGTGACAGCTGCGACAAGAGCTAGTACTTGTGCATACAGCACCGTCGCTTCCAAGTTTGTTACGAACTACCGGGTTGATAAAATTAGAGAAGGAAGCTCCAGGAGTTGTAGCATTATTGCTACAATACTGGAGCCCACCAGGTGTACCTTAATAATTTCTGAAAAAAGATAATGATAATGGTTAATGAAGTTAGATATTTAAAAAGAGAAAAGGGTTTAGTTTCCAAAGTAAAAAAAAAAAAAAACTCAAGTCAAGAAAAGAGTCCACATATGCAACTTGCACATATAAAATTATCCAAATCGATGTAGGATTGAAAGGATCCAAAAAAGAAGATTGGAAAATCCTCCTATGAGAACTATATAACAATCAACACAAAACTTATTTATTCTAGATCAACATATCAACCACAAGCTATATCAAGTGAAAAGTATTTTACAGGAATCGAGGAGCGCGTTGTTTTCAAATGAGGGCTTCTATTCTGCAAATAGATCGTTGTGTTGCATGCCTTAGCCCACAAGTGAACTGGTAGGACTTGGTCATGCAACATTTCCCATGTTGCCCCTACAATAGTTTTGTTCTTCCTCTCGGACACGCCATTCTGCTCTGGGTTATGAGGTGCTGTCAACTCTCATTTAATTCCTTCCGCTGCACAGAAGTCCTTAAAATCTTGAGAGACATATTCTCCACCGTTGTTGCTTCTCAAGGCCTTGATATTCTTCCTTGTCTCTTTCTCGACCAAAGCATTGAACTCACAAAACTTACACAAATTAGTATGAACTCACTCTAAGATAGCCTTTGCTTGACTGTCTCGATCATGAAAGGAAGACTTGGTGTACTCTCCCAAGGTACAACCTTTGCATGTGTCAACTTGCTCAAGTTTACCTTTGGGAAGTCCTGTAGATATCTAATGCATTATCATCAAATCCCCTGTGCTACAACTCGCCAATGTCTTGCCTTTGCACCAATTCTGCTTTCGTACTCAATGTTGCACAATCATCTACCTTTAGTTTATAGATATTCTTCACTTGAATCCCTATCCTCTTGGTATGATTTGTGGTTGTGTGTCTTAGGAACTCATTTCCTTTACTAAAGACAACATTGTAGCCTTTTTCTTCCAACATTACGACCAATACCAAGTTCTTCTTCAGTCCAGGCACATACGTCACATCTATCAAGGTGAGAGGAGATCCATGCTCTCTCTGAAAAGAAACGGTTCCCACTCTTGAAACACTATACATTCTGTCCTCACCCATCTCTATGCGCATATTGAGGTCTTTCTCCTCCAAGGCACTGAATAAATTTTTATCACCGGTCATGTGGAATGAGACTCCACTATCAACATACCAGAAACAACCCATCATCGATGACACCATGCATGCGATGAGGGTAAATTCCATTTGGAATTGAGAGGCTAATGTCTCACCTTCCGATCCTTCCGAGGATCCCTTCTTGGACTTCTTCGATGGGAAATCAATCGCATAATGGCCCATCTTGTGACAATTAAAGCATCTTACTTTAGACATGTCACTCTTCTTCCCTCCATGAGAAGAATTCGATTTGAAAAGGGAAGCCTTCCCCTTCCATTTCCTTGCCTTACTTGCTAACGCTAGATTTTCTTCATCATCATTCTTGGATGAAGAACTATCTCGTGTGCTCCTCCTGATCTCCTCCTGCATAAGATCTGACCACAGTTGTTCCAAATCTGGTAGTTTCTCCCTTCCATTCATAGAGTCCTCGTAGCTATTCGAACTCTTTGGAAGGCCAAGGAGAGCAAGGCTCACCATATCATCATCGACAGTAGTTATTCCCACACTGCCAAGCTCATCTTTACAGGTGGTGGAAATAGTATCGCCCTTCTCCATCTTGATTCTTCGAAGCATATCCTTGAGCACCAATTTCCTTTGGTCATTACTATTTTGGTAGAGATCCTTCAATGTCTTCCACATTGAAAATGGAGTATCCTTCCCATGGAGACTCGAGACAATATGGTCTTGAACTCCCTCAAGGATGATCTGTCTCGCCTTCGCCACACACTTCTTCCACTCAGCCAACTATTGTGCATTAGTTGAAGCTGGATTTGGGATTTCTTGATCAATGAATTCCTTCCAGTCATTGTCTTCTAATACAACCTCCATTCTGTCTTTCCATGCTATGTAGTTCGAGCTACCTTCCAAGGCATACTTGAGTCTCAAGCCATAGAACACTATTGGCCAACCTTGAAGTATGATATGAATTCTATTTTCATTTGCAACCCTGAACTTCAAACTTCAAATTCTCTTCTCAGTATATTGTTCATAGCTCTGATACCATGTAGAAAATATGTGATAGGTTAACTTGATAATGCAATATAAATCAAAGTAAAATATTATAACCTACTTCTACTATCAATTTGTGGTAGCTTAAAAATCGACCTTAACAATATAACCATAAGAAGAAGAATCAATGGCACAATACACATGAAAATACTTTGGGGAAATCCTTAGATAAAACCCCACACTATTGTATTTAATTGTACATGGTGGAAATACATAGGAGTTATACAAAGCCTTAGCTCTCACTGCTAGCCAGCTCTCAGTATAATCCTCACAGATGCTCACAGGAAATCTTGGCTTCTCTCCAGCCTTCCTCTTTGCCCTCCAAGCACCTATTTCCTTGCGCTCTTCCCTGTGGATGATTAGCCTATTACTAAGTGGAAAACCAATCCTTCAAAACTGCGCAATCCTCAAGGATGAATGCTTTACTACATGCATGAGTTTTCTCCATGATAAAACACATGCAATTGATAGTACACTATCCTTGAACATTAATCTCAACTAGGTCTTTCTCAGAATAGACATGCATGAGTTTCTAATGAGGGAATCTTCAGTTAACTAGAGTAGCACTAGTTGAGTGCATTAATGCATCAACTCACTGTTAACTCACTATTAGTTCCTCAAACAGTTTGGAACTAGTTTAACTGGACTTAACATAGTAAACTGAGTTAACTAATTACAACTCAAATACAACTCAATCTTATCTCCTTAATTTAAGGGATAACTCTTACATGACTTCAGAAATACTTCTAACTTGAACTTCTCCAACTAATTAATTTAAAATAAATAAATCAATTATTTCCAAGTAGCCATTAAGACTAAATTCGATTTTAATTCGCAATTTAATTCAAAGACAAATTAAATTGGAATATTCTTGTTTCCATCTTTCAATGGTTAGATGAAAAGAAGGCCATGAGATGTTCCCTTGAGAGGGAGATTTAGTTACATGTAGATGAGGAGCTCTTAGCTCCAAAGGAAGAAACTTGGGATGATGTGGAGCATCCACATATAGAGGAGAAGAGATTGTAAGAACCCACTCATGTAGAGACTTCTAGAGATAGAAGGAATCATGCCAGATAGGCCGACAGATTGAATCATGATGCTAGAGAGAACATAGGAGCCCCCACATTACAATGTAAGCAGAGGAGGTCACCAAATTGAAACATTAGCTACATGGCTCTGATGAGCGAGAGTGTAGATATTGAGCAATCCTCATTCGAGGAAGCAATGAAACAACCAGTACGGTTTGATGCCATGGTAGAGGAGTATGACTCCATTATCATAAACAATGCTTGTGAAGTGGTCTCAAGACCAACAGAAAATTCAGTGGTGAGTTCCAGATGGATTTACAAGGTAAAGAAAGCAACATATGGGAGTGTGGAGAAATACAAGGCCATATTTGTGGCCATAGGGTTCTCTCAGGTGGAGGGAATTGATTATGAGGAGACCTTTTCTCTAATAGAAAGGTACTATTAAATTAGATCTATTTTAGCACTTTCAGCGCAGATGGGATGGAAGATACATCAGATGGATGTGAAGACAATATTACTTAATGGAGTGATTGAGGAATAGGTGTAGATTGAGAAGTTGGAATTATTTGAGACCTTCAAAAGAGAGTCACATGTGTGCAGACTAAAGCGAGCACTACATGGATTGAAACAAGAACCCCATGCTTGGTACACAAGATTGACAGTTATTTTTACCAGGCTGGGCTTCACCAAAAGTGAAATAGATGCAAACCTTTACAATAATTTGTTTGAAGGTAAATTGTTGATTATAGTATTAAATGTCGATGATTTAATTCTAATAGGTGATGAGAAGCTGGTAAAATGTTGCAAAGAGATTCTTGCAACAAAATTCGAGATGAAGGACTCGGGGCTTATGCATTATTTCGTTAGTATGGGAGTATGGCAAGTAGATGAAGAATTGTTTGTCTCTCAGGGAATGTGTGCCAATGATATATTGAAGAAGTTCCACATGGAGAGAAACAAACCCATGGAGACTCCTCTAGTAGGGAATTGGAGGAAGGAAGATGCTACTTTAGGTGAAGTAGTGGAGGCTACTATTTATAGGCAACTTGTGGGTTCACTGATGTATTTGGTGAACACACAACCAAGAATTATGGCATAGAAGATTGGGTCACTTTCACCATGGATCCTTGAAGATCATACAAAATATTTCTACAAGAATTCCGAAGGGTACACTAGAGTAGATATATGCATGCAAAGGGTGTACACCAAATCCACCTTTCATGATAAGGACAGTTGAGTGCAAGCGATCCTCGAAAGAGTTCACTTAGACGTGTGTGGACCATTCTCGACAACCTCCATGACCAAGAATAGGTATTATGTAATATTGTAGATGGTTTCTCATGTTAGTGTTGGATTTTCTTCACACAGAAGAAAGAATATACGTTCTCTAATTTTTTTGAATTTAAAGCACATATTGAGAAAGAAAATGGTAGGAAAGTGAATGTTGTATGGAGAGATAACGATGGAGAATATGTGTCAAATGAATTCAAGAAATTTGTGCATTAGAAGGAATTCGATGAGAGTTAATAGAACCTCATAACCCATAGCAGAATGGGGTGGCTGAAAGGAAGAACATAAGTATAGTGGGAGATGTTCAGGAAATGTTACATGATTAGGGCCTACCATTGCACTTGTGGGATGAAGGATGCAACAAAACTATTTATGTGCAGAACATGAGTCCTCATCATATTCTCGAGATGAGTACACTAGAAGAAGTTTTTTTAGTTAAGAAACTAGATGTGGCACACTTCAAGATCTTTGGTTCATCAATTAACTATCATAATACCAAGGATGCAAGGAAAAATCTAGAACCGACAGTTGAGTTGGGCATATTGTACGTTAGTACACCTCACAACTATCGGTTGTACCTTCCATCTCAAAGGATGGGAGTGGTTCATAGATATGTGAAGTTTGATGAAGAGAAGTCCATGGGATGTTCCCTATAAGGGAGATTTAGTTACATGCATATGAGAAGCTCTTAGCTCCAAAGGGAGAACCTCGAGATGATGTGGAGAAGCCACATTCAGAGGAGTATAGAGTAGAAGTACCCACTCATGCAAAGACTTTGAGAGATGAAAGGAAGTGCATTGTATGGATTGAAACAAGAACCCTGTGCTTGGTACACTAGGATTGAAAAATAGTTCACTAGGCTGGGATTCACCAAAATTGAAGTAGATATGAACCTTTGTTATATAGGAAAATGAAATCCTCATGAGCTCAGAGGAGAAAGATAGTTTGGGTAAAGACTTGACCTAATTCACAAGACTATTTTCCAGGGTAACGCACCCCAGAAACATGCATGAAGATTTATAATTCTCTCCATGCATCAAACAAGGGTGTTAATCCCTAGGTTAACTCACTGTTTTTTCTAAAGGGCAGCATTACCCAATATTTGTGAGATTCTGGAGGTCAAAGTGTGGGTTAACTAACTGACACTACGCTTTTAACTCAAATGTCAGCCTGAAAATCAAGAAACATCTACCTCCAACCTAACTAAGGACATTGCTATTCCTAATGGAGTCTCATGGAGAGGGAAAGAGAAATGAAGAGAGGAAACATCCTAGCTTTTTCCTCAATGGAACTCATGAGAAAAATTCGCAAGGATGAGCCTCTTACCATCTATATATTGGAGGCTTGGGCATTGTGGTGGAGGTCGAATGGTTGTCAAATGATTGTCGAAAATTTGTATGAGATATAGTTGTTATGCTATCAAGAGGTTGAGAGAGAGACAAAGGAGATTGAGGAATAGAGGAATCTTGATCCAACCAAGATGGTTGTAATAATTCTTCTTCAATCTAATAATATAGATCTGATACTATGTTGTCTACTTGATGGTGTTGATGTCGTGTTTATTTACATCTTGATTCAATACCATAACTTATAAGTAGACTAGATGCATGTTGTTTCATATCTTTATTTATTAATGTCTTAATTATCAGAGTTTATATGTTGTAGGATTACTCTTCGTCTTGTTTATGTGTAGGTGTTGATCTAGGATCTAGTAGAGGGGTCTTCCGCTTTGTTACATTGGGTTTTCCAGTACTGCTACACCAAGGACTGAGGTAATCTCACTTCTTCTTCTTTGTTAATCATGCATTGATATAGATATGCATATGCTTCTTTATGACAACTACAATTAATCTGAAACAATCTGCCTTGGATCTTGGGAAGATCCTTGAGGGTATTCCAGCCACAACCACCCATGAATTAATCTGTATAACAGAATTGGAAACTCCACTGGGGCCTATACTTAGTTCGCAGTTTTTAACTTCCAAGTTCTTGGATCTCTCTTTCTTTCCATTCCTTCCTGTTCTTCTTGGTTCCCGTTCTGACCACTCAGGATACTTCAAAACCTTCTGTGCTATGCATAATCTTTGACCAGACCCTGAATGAATCTTTTTAGAACCTCTGCTTCTGTAACGCACCCTAGTTGTGCAAAAGCCAAAGAATTATAATGCCCCCAAACTTGAAGACAGAGTGTTAGTCTTGCCATTAACACTCTGTAGCTTCTCTTGAGGTGATTTAGCCAACCATTATGTTGATAAACAACTTATTCTGTGAATTCATGGGTTGGGAAGTTTCTTATAGTCTTTTTCATGGATCTGCAACTGTGCACTGTATTTGATTTCCTATTTTCTAATCATTTTTTCTTTTTATGGATATAGCTTAAGTGCATTTTTTTTTGAAAAGAAAATGAAAAAAATTTCTTAAATTTTTTTTTTTGTTTTAGTTGGTTAGATTCTACATATGTATATTGGGTTAGTGGTTAGAGATCATTGCATGTGTGCAAGTTGTGCATGTGTTTACTGCATTAGATGCATGGTGTTGAATTGATGTATAAATGATTCTCTCCTTGTAGAAATAAGTTGTTCATCGAATTGAAATTACAAAGCATATTTTTTGCATGGCTTGAGTGAGTGTCTAACAAAAACCCATACATCAACACCCCTTCCGAAGACATTAATAAAGTACATTTAAAATCAATCTCGTAATACAAGAAATCAATAACTCTTTTTTGAGCATACAAACATATTAGTCTAGGCTAGGATCTTGGGCTAGGCGTTGGTGAGTTAACTTCCCAAGATCGTAAAACCGAGACTAGTGTCATTAAAGAGAGTAAAATCCTATTGCACTCATACTATCCATGACCGCTCTAGTTAAGGAAGAGTTAAATGTGAGAAAACATTGGAATGTGAGAAAAGGTAGTTTGCGTTCAATTGCATCTCCATTGGGTATTCTATGTATCGGGTATCCCTTTTGGGATATTGGAGCTGAGTCGAGGACTCATGTATCCTTCCCACACAATGTACCATTTACGACCATGTCCCCCCCGGTAGTGTTTGCGGTTTGAGGTAACCATAGTGGCCTAAAGTTTTTATGGATAAACATAAGGTGACTGGGGCAGGCGGCCCTGGTACCTAAACAGATGAACCTACTCTGTCTTTGGTTTTTGGGAGGGAACTCATCTTCACGGGAGTACTTGGCCCCCTAATATGAGGTTCATGTGAAGCTCAAGAGTAATCGTAACTGTACATTTGTCCAGCTCTCTCTTTTATCCATTGTGATACTAGGTTTCATCTCTAAAAAATGGTGGTTACTAGAGAGAGTCATATCCCCTAATTGCTTGCTGATTGACT
Source organism: Pinus tabuliformis (assembly GCA_031772625.1). Classification (NCBI taxonomy): domain Eukaryota; kingdom Viridiplantae; phylum Streptophyta; class Pinopsida; order Pinales; family Pinaceae; genus Pinus; species Pinus tabuliformis. The sequence continues at coordinate 1,116,757,911 of CM062819.1, forward strand.
TTTAAAGTATTTTTTATTTTTTAGGTGCTAGTTTGTTATCACTGAGACTATAATAAATAACACTATAAATTTTTTTGAAAAAAAAATTTGGTCACCGTGGCTACATATGACCCTCGTTGTCAATATAGGGGACAACAAGGTCTTGCTCCGCTCACTCTGGAGGATTAGCTGAGGCTTGGTGAACCAGATTCTCACTCTTTACGTAATTAGTCTCCAATGTCTAAAACTAAATCACACAACACCTCCCAGGACACTACATTGACCGAGGACGTTTTCGCTGAAGGATTTGTTCCTCCTTATAATCCTCCCCTCACTAATCCTCTAGGACTTGTATTGATTTGGGTAGCACCTTTACCCACCATGCCTTCAACAATACCAACATCCAATATTTCCCTCGTGACTAATGGGTCATGATATTTTGTGGACAACTTTAGTCCCCCATCACTTCCACCACCAATAGTCAGTAACACACAACTGATTGGTTACCCTGCTATCCAGACTCTGCCAAGTCCGAGAAACCTAGTTACACCTACTATGAGTGGAACCCAATACATGCCAGTTTCTGCCCCTTTTGTGTATGCTCCTAGAATTTCGGCTATTGCTTTGAATAGCGTTGTTAGCATGAGTCCCTCCAGTAATCCTTTTGGTTGGAATCCTCTCTTAAGTTAAACCCTCATGCTCAAATGCTAGGGGGAGATGTTCCCAACATGAACATACCGGTCGGGGGCATCATTATTCTCCCTCCGCCCATAGCACAAGCTTGACCATCATTGATTGTGATCTAGGTGGATGTTGGTGGCCACCAACCTATCCCACAACTGTCTCTCTCAGTTTTCCAGTTTGCTTAATTATAGCATATTTTACTATTTTTAGCAATTTTTCGGGTCCCGAACTTCCGGAGCCATTTTGAGGCCCTAAACAATGTTTTTTGGGAAAGCTAGTAGCAACATTAAATCATGGAGATCGTATGCCAAAGTTACGACCCTGGGAAGTTGATGTACCAATTTACCCAAAACAGGACCCATAGTCTGGCGCTTCATCTCATAGGGTTAGATTTTTGGATGTTTAGGGTTTTCCATTGTTTCTCAACAATAAATAGGCCTTCAAGCCTCATTGTAAGACAATTCAGAGGCATGTAGTAGCCACATCTCTTCTCAGAGATAAGCTACCATCACCCTATCTTGTTTATTTCCATTTCTATTTGTTAGCATATTTTAGTATTTTACATCAATGAAATGAAGTATTATTTCTACTGCATCTATGTATTTATGGTTATTTCTGTAATTTTTTGTGTTGCTGTTTAAATCTAGATCATTGGTATCAAAGCGGTCAGTTGTTTCTCTGTTTTTCTTTGCATGTCCCCAAAGAGGTCGGGATATAAGGAGTTAGGGTTTGAACTGGTGGAACCTTTCAAGACCTGCCTCGCAAATATGGATGGCCTCCCATGGCAGATGAAAAGAAAGATGAGGGGCCAAGAGATCCTATAAAAATCTTGATCGAAGAATCCCTCGAGTGACAAAGGAATGCGATGATGGAAAACTTTGCCCAGATCCTTCAGTGAATACCCAGGGGTGATGCATCTGCTTCCTATAGCTACTCTAGAAATGCCACACCCTTTAAGGCACAAGTTAAATTTGAAATCCCGATATTTGAGGGTCAGATAAATGCATATGCCGTAGATAAATGGTTAAATATGCTAGATGGTTATTTTTTTTCATGATTTTTCCAGCCTGGAAAAGATCACTTTTGCAATTCTCAAAGCAGCCCCCCATGTCAGAGACTGGTGGGAAACCTACTGCGAGCAGAAGGATGAAAGTACGAGCTCACTATTTTCAACTGCACCCACCTAGAATTCATTCCAGGATTCCATCGAGGAGCAGTACTACCCTGTCAGAAGCTATGAGGACAAATACATAAAGTGGACCACACTGCGGCAGGGAAGTGACCAAGACGTGCCAGACTTCACCAATATTTTCATACCCTTTGCATAAAGTTGGGTATCAAGGATTCTGAGCTGCATTTGGTACTCAAATACCGCGGCTACCTACACAGGTACATCCAGGATGACATGGAGTTCTTGAACATCTCCTCGCTTGGTACGATTTACAGATATGCTCTCAAGATCGAGCATAAGTTTAAACAAAAGAAGCGAGACTTTGGATCTACAAATTCGAAGAACAAAGGACAAAGCCAAGGCAGGGTGACCCAAGGTAACCTGTCGAAGCTGTATGAAAATGACAACACCATGAAGTCAAAGAAGGAAACAGGAAAGTGGTGTGAGTTCCATAAGAGCCCCACTCATAACACAAGTGAGTGTCGGACCAAGAAGTCGCTGGTGGTCAAGTTGAAGGCTTCAGAATCAGATGCATGTTCTGACCACGAGTTAGAACCCAACAAGGACAATGACAAAGGGAAGCAAATCATTGACACAGAGCCCAATGCCACTGGTGCCAACACCAAGGTCCAGAAGAATGAGCCCAAAGATCTAGAGGATGGGGAGCGTCTTTTCCACTCACAAATGTGGGAGAAGGGTTTGCCGTTGCACTTCATTATCGATAATGGAAGCCAAAAGAACCTCATTTCAGTAGAGGTCGTGAAGCGGCTGGGACTACCAACCATACCACACCCACAACCATACAACATCGGGTGGCTTCACCAAGGATGAGATCTCTGAGTCCACCAATAGTGCCACCTTCCCTATAGCATCAATCCCTTCACAGATGAGGTATTGTATGATGTTTCACCTCTTAATGTTTGTGATGTATTATTAGGCCACCATACTTGTGCAAGTGACATGTTGTGTATGAGTCAAGGCCTTGCATTGTCATTATTTCTTTGTGTTATACATTATATAGGATAGCGGAGGTAGCCCTACCTACTGCCACTTCTTTGATCTCTACTAAGAAAGGAAGTAAGATCATATCCTAGACTAGGAAATTTATTTTCCACCTGGTTCGCCCTCAAAGTAAGGGGAAGATCGTAGCCACATCCGTGGACCCCGAGAAGGCTTCCTTCAAATAGTAGAAGCAGGTGGATACGGTCATGAAAGAATACAGGGACATCTTCTCCTCACCCACAGGGGTACCTTTGTACTGTCAGGTCAACAATTCATTCGACTTGACTCCTAGACCACCTCTACCCAACGGGTTGATCTATCGCCACTCCATTTTGGAAAATGCCAACTACAAGCAGTGACATGATCAACATCAGGTACCACAAAAGTTTCAAGTGGGCGACAAAGTCTAGTTGAATATATAGAAAGAACGCCTTACAAGAGCCCATCAGAAGCTCAGACCACTCTGATATGGTCCTTACACCATTACCAAGGTTGTGGGAAATAATGCTTTGGAGCACAGCATTCCCCCATTCCTTCGCTTTCACTAAGTGTTCAATGTGGACTACCCTCGACCTTGCTTCCCACCATTACTGGACACATCAAAGGTTGCAAAACAACTCACCAGGGACAAAGTTCAGCAGAAGTTTCCTCATCTCATGGAGGAACTCAACGCATTGGGGACCATTTCTTCCTAAGGGGGGAGGAATGATCCAGGTGGATGTTGGTCGCCACCCACCTATTCCACTTGGACCCCCACAACTATCTCTTTCAGTTTTCTAGTGTCCTTAATTATAGCACAGTTTACTATTTTTAGTGGTTTTTCGGGTCTTGAACTTCCGGAGCCATTTTGAGGCCCTAAACGACATTTTTTGGGAAAACTGGGAGCAACATTAGAGTAGTACTAATGTTGCTAATCCCAAAGTTGTATTCCTTGGATAGATATTTCTAACGAGGTATTTTGTGCGTCAAACGGAGATCGTATGCCAAATTTACGACCCCGGGAAGTTGATGTACCAATTTACCCAAAACAAGGCCCATAGTTTGGTGCTTCATCTCCTAGGGTTAGGTTTTTGGATGTTTAGGGTTTTCCATTGTTTCTCAATAATAAATAGGCCTTCGAGCCTCATTGTAAGACAGTTCAGAGGCATGTATCTGCCACATCTCTTCTCAGAGATAAGCTACCATTGCCCTGGCTGGTTTATTTCCATTTATGTTTGTAAGCATATTTCAGTATTTTACATCAATGAAATGAAGTATTATTTCTGCTGCATCTTTGTATTTATGGTTATTTCTGTAATTTGTTGTGTTCCTATTTAAATGCAGATCAGATTGACTTACCTCCCCTAAGTGGACACTATTCTAGTGTCAGTCATGTACCTACGAAAAATTATATGCCTAGCGAAACCGTCAACTAGGACTTGCCCCGTCTATCTGGGCACCCCCTCTTCAACCTCAGTTGAGTCAAGGGGGCACTTTTCATCCTCGGGGAAACTAGTCTTTCCCCCCAGCCTAATATACCTTATGGATCGCTGCCATATATGACTAATACACCACAGTAAGGAGGCTATTATATAGTAAATCCGATGTATCCTATTGGTAACAATATGATGGACTGACCCCAAGGTCCTTCAAGTCATTCTTCATCACCTTGGTCAAACTCGGGGGCACAGAACACTTTGATTTTTTTGACAACACTTGATATCCCCAATATTTATATATTGACTAATGATCCCATCTACCATAACTTACATTGGCCCCCAATCCTGCACAAAATACCTGTCAGCATCCCGAAGTTTGAAGGGAAACAAGGGGATGATCCGGGTACACATATCACCACCTAGCATCTATGGTGCGTATCGAACTCCATGGTGGATGACATTATCTGGCTCTAGTTCTTCCCCTGCCCCCTTACTGGAAATGCCTCCAAGTAGTACATTATGTTACCATGCGTGTCAATTAATACATTTGGAACCGTGCCCACGAAAATGGAAAGGCACTCCTTGCGATAGGTCACTGGTTCAATTCACTTAGTTTAGTCTTAACCTAGAAAAAAAAAATACATTTGGAACCGTGGAAATGGAATTTTTAAAACACTTTTAGTTGCCCATCTGCTACGAAACTGGGACAAAACTTCCTACTACCTTATGCGAAGATGCCTCCACCCACATCTATGATCACATTCGTGAATGGAGACGTAGGTGGAGTCTAGTCAAGGCCCCCATCCTGGATTATCTGTTAGACGATTGGTTCTACAAATATCTTCTTCCCCAAACTGCCAAGGATGTTGCCTTAGGAAGTGTGGTCACAGAAGACCAATCCATTCATCATGACCAGCACTTAGATCTAATTTATTCACAGTCTGTGACACTATACGACATAATCCCCAATGCCCCCTGAACTTCTAATGCTTCTGCTAATCAACAACCCGACACACACATTGACGGTCTCGTCGACACTACCTCTGGGGATGTTGTAAAAAAACTTAGCGTGCACATTGTCGAGTTATTTTTCGATACCTTTGCTTCTACCCAATCGGCTACCCTTCCAACTGCTGTGATCAACGTTGTGAAATCTACACAGAAACCTAGAAACAAGAATAAGAAGAATAAGAAAAATACCTCTCCTTCTGAAGATCAGCCTATTATGCAATCCAACCCCAAACAGAAAGTTACTACAAAATTTGACGTCAGAAAGGATAAATTTGTCAAGTTCCCTTATAAAATATGTGTAGAAGACCATATGACAAATAAATATCCTCGTCTCTAAGAATGCATAGATATTCTTGTCCAAAATGACACCAATTGGACCCCTGCCGTCCTACACAACCCCTTCCCTACTCAGCAGCATCAACATCTTATTTTGAACCCGCCTCAACCCCTGTAAGGGGGAAACAACAATTAAAACCATCCTTCCTCTGTGAGGGATCATCGACCATTTACACCTTTGAAATGGTGGATATTCAAATGCAAGCCAAAACTTATGGAGCTCCAGTCACTAATGCTTAGGATGTTTCCTCGAGTTCAAACCCATTGTCCCCTAATGATCTTCATATCAAAAGGCTTGTTGCTGATATTGTGATTTTCCCCCCTAGAGGGGCATTTTGTTGCACAACACTTATTTTTTCAAATTTAAGCTAGCAACCATATATAATAGGTAGAACATATTTGGGGTTCTTGCTTGATGTGAATTGACATTGGAAAACCACATAATGAAAACCTTATATGCTTCAGCTGCTAGAGATGGAACACTAAATCTAACTTCCATATAATGACCTAATATATGTTAAAACTTAGAATGGCCTATGGAATACTTTTCCAAGATTTTTCAGGTCACCATATAGTCTAGATTTGAGAATATTGACTGAAAAATACACATCCTTTTTGCTACAGAAACAAAAAGAAACTTGCTCCGTATACAACGTCCTAGAAGTACTTGAGGTGCATTCTTATATAATCCTTCAAATATAAGTCAAATCAACAACATATTGGAAATCCAACCCAACAGAATTGATGGAACTCGAAAGATAGTTTTCCTTCCCTAGAGATACTGAGCTTTTGAATAGAAAGGGAAACAAATATAGAATTTTTGTTGTTTTCTGTCAATTGTTATAGCTAACCAACCATAAGGAGACACGTGCACACTATAATCCTCATCTCCTATGTTGAACACTTATCTTTGAAAGTATTCTTGATTCTAGATAATTTTAAATGTAATTTTTTTTTCCTGTCAAGTTTTAAAACCACTGTATTGCTTGCAGCTGCCTTAGACAAAGATGGTGGTCCTTTACAAAAAGGGAGATACATATCTTCTTGTAGTAGATCAATAGAGGGTAGAACATTATCTAAGGAGTAGACTATGCATAGACCAAGCATTACACATATGTGTATTGTTTTAGATCCATTTTTCTGTCATATTTGTAGTATATTTTTTCAAAATTAATCTAGAAACCACATATAATAGATAGGACATATTTGGTGTTCCTGATTGATGTGAATTGACATTGGAAAAACTCATAGTGGAACCCTTATATGCTTCATCATTTAGATATGGAACACTAATTTAATCTAACATACATATTATGACCTAATATATGTGAAAACTTAAGAGGGCCTCTGGAATACTTTTATAAGATTTTTCAGGTCAACAAATAATCTGGATTTGAGAATCCTGCCTGAGAAATACACATCCAAATTGTTACAGAAACAAAAATAAACCTACTCTGTGTAAAAATTCCTAGAAGTACTTGAGGTGCATTCTTCTATAATCCGCCAAATGTAAGTCAAATTCTACGACATATTGGAAATGCAAACCAACAGAATTGATGGAAGTCCAAATATCATTTTCCTTCCCTAGAGATACTGAGATTTTGAATAGAAAGGGAAACAAAAATGGAAAATTTGTACTTTTCTATCAATTGTTATAGTTACCCAACCATAAGGAGATAGATGCATGCTAGAATCCTCATCTCTTATGTCGAACATTTATCTTTGAAAGTATTCTTGATTCTAGATAATTTTAAAAGTAATTTTTTTTTTTTTTTTTTTTTGCCTGTCAGGTTATATATAGATTTGTGGTCGATGTAGGGGTAGTAGAGCATGACACAAATCCACATTATTGACCCATTTATGGGAGATTTTGGGTCTTTTAATCACGATGAGATAGGAATGGATTTTGGAAACAAATGGAAAGAATAGAAATTACAACAATACCATGAAGGAAGATTCCTATGAATTCTTTGCCACATATAAGTGTAACAAAAGTATAGCTTAAATCTTTGATAAGTAATGGAAATTTTGTTAATTCTTCCACTTCACCTAAAAAAAATTGATTTTATAATGTGCCAAATGTTTTATAAGAGTTACCTCAAGAGCCATTAAGGCTCGACCCTTGTTCTTTCACAATGAAAACATGACTTCTTGTAGTCTTCTTTAGTGATGAGTGCCAAAAGATTTTTGTTGACCTCAGTGCTTATAAGATTTGGGATATGTGTTCACATATCCCATTACTTTTGGGGGCTATGACACTAGGTTCCATTAACAAATTTTTAAAAAACATGTGTCCTTACATATTTTTCCTTTAATCACACTATTATTTTCCTTGATAATTTGGGAGATTCTATTATGGGTTCTTCTACTTTGGGTGGCTTTGTGAAGAACTTTGTGTTTCTCTCCCCTTCCTTGAGACGTAGAATTCTTGATGTCTCCCTCTAGAAATCTTCCTCCCTTTGATATATACTGTCTAATTTTACTTTAGAACATTTTTTTAATCTAGCAAACCTCATTTTCTTTTATTTCATCATGGAGTTTATTCATCTCAACCTCGGGTTCTGCTTTTTTGTTGTAGATCTTTCTAAAAGTCTTCTTATTCCCTTATTTTAAGATTCTAATGGCTTTTATGCAGAAAATAATTTTTTATCTGATGAAGAATATTAGTATTTCCTCATTCCACCATTCCCACATTCTTATATTCCAAATCAGGTTGGGTGAACTACATATTCACAAACTTGAAAGGGATATTTTTTGGTTTGCCCTGAGTTGATAATGCTTACTTTAGATTAAACTATTCCACTTCAAATCCCTACTCATGCCAATATTCACTTATCTGTAATCTATTCAATCCTTCCAACACAAAACCTTACCCTTTTCTTTGGTTATTCCCAGTATAATTAACATTCTTTGGTTCCACATCTACCAAGGAATTCCTATTTAATGGAATCTACTAATGATGAGTTATTTTTGCTTGTCAACCCTCCTTTTTTGATGAGCATCCCTAATAAATTTCATGCCAAGGTACATGGTAGGTTTGGGATATTTTCCCTTTCCATTGCAAGAAGATGCCATCACTTGACTCCTAGAAGCAATAAACTAGGTCCATACACATTTTTCACGTATAAACTAAGATCCCACACTATAGAGAAAGTGAAGGCGGTGTGATCCAAAACCTTCCTTGGAAAGAACCTCTATTTTACACCTAGGACTCATCCATATTGATATTCCACTCTATTTCCTATACAATTTTTGTATATTCATGTTGCCTATCTTCACACATAACTTTTTCACAATACCCATTCTAATTTCTAGTAGTTTTGTTTCATGAATAACTAAAATATTGGTATTTTCTAAATGAACCTTACCCCTATGGATTATTTTCAATTGATTTACTATGTGATAGATATTTCAAGTCAGAATCTTAACAACATGATCCAACATGAGTCTAATCTCATCAAAAATTTGTGCCCACTCTCACGTTCTACAATTTGTGAAAGAGGGGAAAACCAAGATACATTGTTGGTAATCAGTTTTTTGGAAACCCATAATTTCATCAGTCTTTATTTGAATTATTTGATTGGCTATGATCCTTAAAAACTTTGATTTTCTAAGACTTTATCTTTTAAACAAATGAATCTTTGAAAGTCTACAAAATTCTTAGTATGTTTCTTGCCTCCAAGAAATTTATCTTCTCTTGGTAGTGGGGTATATCCATGAATTGAGCATGAGTCATGGGATTTATTTTGGAGGAAACCTTAAAGACTTAGCTCTCCCTAGTTCTCTTTCTTTTGTGATAATACCTTTCCCAAGGCTTCTATCAAGATTATAAACAAATAAGGATAATGGAAAATCTTGGTTTATACTTCTTGATTGTTTCAAATATTTGGAAGGTCCTCAATTTATGAGAACATTAAAAAATGCAGTTGATAAGTACTAAAGGACCCTGTTCGCCCACTCAGAAAAAAAAATAAAAAATAAAAAAAAATCAAATTTTATAAAAATTTCCCATAGAAAATCCCACTTCTATGTCATATGCCTTGGCCAGGTCCATTTTCAATAACATATCACTTTCTTTCTTGACCTTGATAGAATGACTAGATTCTTGTACCAGAAACATACTGTCCACGATTGTCCCCTTGCAACAAAACCTCCATAACACTCCAATATCAAAATGCTTAGGATTGGCTTCAGCCTTGTTTCTATCATCCATCTTAATGGTTTTATATGTGATGTGTCGCACGCGGAAATGTCCTAAAAGAGTAAAAAATTATTATCGTTTCTTAGTATGTGTTGTGTAGTGGGGCTCTAACACCCAAAAAATGTGGCAATGTTGGTGTTTGGGGCTTTAGATGTATTTCTTTAAATAAGTTTAGGATATAATGATTGTAATCTATAAGGGGACAAGCCTGCCTCTATGTAATAGAGACATGGAGATAATGTACTCATAGGAGCCTTAGCATCCATGTGGCATTAATCATTGGTTGGAAACCATGGTTTTGACCTGTGCATTGCATTAAAGATTAGAGGATGAGCTAATAAATAAAGAGATTGTGTTTATGATGCCACAGGTTGTGTATTCACGTTCATTTATGATATGCTAGAATCAGGTGTTAAATCTCTCTTGATTCCTCCAATTATAATGTTGTGTGGCAAAATGTTTTTCTTAGTTTATAATAATACTTTTTCAGATCTTGAGAAGTATTATTGAACTTACCTGTGGGCTAGAATAAGGCATGTAAATATACACATGTGTAGACTGGAGGTGTCTTCATCAGCTTTGCATATATGTTCCTATAGCAGCCAAAGGATCCACACCTATTTGGAGTCATTTCCATATTTGTGTAGTGTACAGTCAGAAAAACTACACCGTTTTGGATATTATAGCAACCCCAAAAACAACTCAGAGGGGAATCCAATTGAACTAGGAAAGGAGAAGCGTGATGAATGTTGGACTTAAAATGATGCAGATGAATCAATGTGAATATGAATGGTAATTGAATCCCAATTCTAGAAATATGAGTCAGAAGATGAATAAGAGAATGTGATAATCCCTGTTGGAGATGTTGATCCCACATAAAGTTAGCATCCCTAGGCTCATGCAATTAGTATCAAAATATTATCTTTCAATATTCATTTCTTGTTGTTTAGTTAATTTTCTTAGTAAGAGTAATAAATAAGTTTCCACTACTACAAAACTTCTATGGATCCATGCATTGCCACATAATTCACACGTTGCTATAGAGTTGACACACTGCTATGGAATTGCTAAAGACAAATGTATGGGAATTAATTGGGACAGTCAAAGGGAGATTCACAATGCACTACCCCTGGGGGATACACAAAGTATTAGAGTATTAATTGTTGGGGACAAGTTAGTAATGATGAAGGGTTAGAAGAACCAAGTAAAGAGAAGTCCAAGGTAAGTGGCATTTACAAGTTATTTGATGTTAACAATAGAAGTTGAAGAAAATGAAGGTAGATTGTAAAGGTTTCTTAGATTGAAACTCGAGTTATATTTCACTAGTTTTAAGAAGGGAAAAACCTTATCCTTCATATGGCATATCCAACAACAATAATAGATTTTGTGGCTAAATTTGTCAGCAACAAAGTAAGACCACATGTTGTATCAAGCAATACAAAATGTAGATATAAGTACCATTAGATTATTGATATTCCATAAAGAAGAGTGGCATTATTGCCTCAACAGTGATGATTTCACTCATTTATATGATGGTATTAGGTGATACTATATCACTTGATGAATCCATAATACTTTTAAGCGGTGATTAGTCTAATGCAGTAGGTTCCATTCATAAGAAAAATATTTGTAGCACCTTGCAAATGAGTTTGCAAATAATCAATATGATTTTTCAGTGAGAAATATTCCTAACACAATATTCCATGAATCGGGAACTGGATTACTTATTCAGCAGAAAGAATTTTTTCCATGCAAACATCAGTGTCAACGACAAGCAAAATATTTCTAAAATTAGACTAGGAAATGGGAAAATAGATAGTAGAACGTTGCCTAGACCTAAAACATTAAGATAAAGGCACAGTAATATGAGGCACCATGCTAAAAATAAATGTAAAATTAAAATGAATAATTAAAAAAAATGTGATTTGAGATGTCCAAAAATGTTAAAAAAAAATGCATATTTGTGGCATTAGACGACACCTCTTTGGGTAGCAGAGGTGGATGTGTGACATGAAGCAATATTATAATGTTTGAGGTACATAGAAAAAGAAGAGGTTCAAAATTATGTAGACATTAAAAGGTTGATAAATTGGGTCCCTTCTCATCCTTCCCTTTGGGGAGATTGACAAATACCATTGAGACTAGTTTAATGATGTTGAACCATAGATCAGTTTCGTAGGTTCTTAGAGCAATAGAGGGACCAACTCCTTATAGTTCCAAAGAAAGGTGATCCTGACATATTTGGCTACATCCCAATCCCATAGGAGTGGCCAAAGACCTATTCAGAGTTTCTTCCTTTTAACCACGTATGCTAGGAGTATCCCTTGCTCATACACCTCCCCAAGGATCATATGATTAGATCCGATGTTGGCCCCAAGGGACTTTGATAGTGCACCTGTAACCAATTCACCTTTCTTGCTACCATTCATTAGACTCAGGAGACCCATATCTAGCTCCATTGTAAGACCTTACCATCTTGCTCACTCATTCCTTTTTAGCAGGCCATTGAGTATTTTGTATTATGCCACGGTCTCTTATATACGTGTTGCAACAACATTACCACTAATTTCATTCTCTCTATATGTCACATGTAAGGATATGCAAGTAAACAGTGTCAAAACTATCCCTAAGGTTGATAGTGTGCAAGAAGCACCCAAAAGTGTGGCGTGAATCTAAGAATGGAGAAACTGGAATGTTTTGGATGCTCTCAAAGCCATTAGTGGGAATTTCAAAGAATTTCATTACTGCTCTGAAGCCCATGGGTATGGGTCCCCTAAAACATGTAAGTAGTTCTTATGTAATCATGGTTGTAAATTTGTTATCCACTATCTATTTGCATTTTGTAGGAAGTACAATAGATATATACAATTATAAGTTTTATTTTCCATTGTTTCCTTAATTTAAGCCCTCCAATTGTAGGGATGCTAGTATTACAATTTAATTAGATATGATAGACATTATCTTCCATGCATGCGTGGAATCATTTCATAATTTCCTTACATACATTCTAGTTGTGGATATATAGGTCAATTTCTACACCTGATCATGAGTTCATATGTTAGTGTGTCACTCTCTTAGATCACTTTATAGTGTATCATATGCATTATGCACTGAGGACAATGTTGCATAAGGGGGCTTGTCCCATAATTCTAGGATGCATCATATGGATTTTCCCCTCCTTAAGGATTGCAATGGGAAAGTCCCTATTTTTAATGATACATATCTAATGATGTATGATCCTCTCCCGCACTATCTAAATGTTTCTTGCCAGAAAATGGGATGTTTGGGAGACATTTTATGATGGTTTTTGGGACTTATCCCAGATCCTCTAGATGGTTCTTTCCAAAAATAGGGAGTTTTGGGAGATCTGTTGGGATGGTTTTGAGGACATTTGAATAGCCACTATCAAAACTAGTGCCCATTTGGTTCTAATTATGAAATAAAAATATTCACCAAGTTGTTCTATATTCAAACCTGGACAAAGGTTATCTATGCATTGCATGCCTTAATAGTATTTAGTATGTTTTTGTAATGAGGGCTAATTTCCTTCACAATTTTGACTCCCATGTTTGGTAGGTTTGTGTATCCTATATCAACCCTTCTCCTCGCCCCTAGATTCCCCAAAACAACATGGAAAATAGCCCATTTTTTTCACAAGTTGTAGGATTATGTATGTAGTTGTTGATAGTGTTGGACCCACCAACATGTCAAGGGATCTACCAGATAAGAAGTCCCAACTAGACCTCAGATCGTTTGGAGTAGGAGTCCCAACCGTGGGTAGTACAATAGTGCCTGGACTGTGGTATCGCCCAGAGGTAAGCAATATATATTTGTCGGAATAAAGTGTCTGACCTTGTGGTGAGTCAAGAGAGATGAATGGGTAGGTTCTAACACATGAAGGGGAAAAGGAAATGCATCCCTTAGAAGTGTGTAATAGTATGCAACCTGAAAGGAACACAAGAGCAGAATGACATCACGAGTTTTAAGTGGAATAGACTTCCACAATCTAGGGTGATGGGTTAAACCAACAAGAGGATTCCAACAAGATTCATACAATCATATACAAAGTAGTTCATACATGAATGCATAAGTTAAACAACATACATTTCTAAAGCAACCATAGTAGTCTAACTACAATAACAACATATGCATGAAAATGTGTTGGCTTTGTTATATGATGTAAAGTGAAAGTTCCATCCATAAATACAACCATGATAGCCTCTAGCCCTAATAGTGGAACATTACAATAAACACTGCCTACTCCTCCAAAGAGATGCACTCGCTCTGCATTGCGGAGAAGCCAAGTCTTGTCACAATACTCTCCAAGCCCTCTCTAAGAAATGCCTGGAAAAATCTTGGCTCCCAAAAGCCTTTTCTATGAGTTATGAGGTTCTATATATAACAAAGGGTGGGTTGATCCTTGAAATTCCACTTTGTGACACTTGGGCTACCCTCATGAATCTTCATATTCATTCCATATAGCTCCTTACATTACATAATTGCTAGTTGTATTCCACTAATGACACTTTGAATTTAACTTTACATTACATTTGATTACAACAAGTATGGCCCATAGTAGTCATGTGGCCAAGACAACTCATGACACAACTCGACATGACACTACTGACATCTACTGACTGATTGTGGTGTCCATGTCAATATGTTGTGCTACTGAGTGATAAGATGTGTTCTTGGACGTCCTTCGTTTTCACCTCTACATAGCTTGGTGTTATGGGGTCTCCAATGGTCTTCGTCTTTGCAAGATGGTTCCATGCACGTACTCCTTTCACTTGCTACTCGATGTTCTTTATGCAACTGTCCAACTGCAAGAAATTCTTCTAGCATGCGCTCCTTCTTCATCCCATTCGTCATCATGCCATATTCCACCAATGTATCTATTCCTACAATTCACTCATGACGGGATGACATCAAATCCGAAAATCTCCTAGTCTAGCATGATGCATTGTTTTTCGTGTTTAGGTCCAGTTGACCGAGAGGGAGGACAGGACACTGAAACTGCATAGAGAAAATCTCAGGCCATGATGGGGTATTCTAGAGCTCGATCTGTACTGTCAAGAAAAACTATATAGTGATCACTGGAAGGCAGAATCGGGTAGTGATTGTCACTAGAGTCGGCTGTGAGACAAGACCTTGAAATGGAAAACTTCCGTGCAATTTCCAGAGGGAGGCCAGAGTAGGGTTGTAGAGGGACTATTGGGAAATTCTACATAGTTTCGAGGGGGAAGACAAAGCAAGGCTACTGGGAATTCTGCGCAATTTATTTAGCGAAGAAAAAACAACCTTGCAAAGGGACTGCTCATTAGTTTTGCACAGTTCCTAGGAGGAAGATAAGGCAAATTGCAAGGGAACTGCTGCATAGTTTTCAAGAGGAAGACAACACAACACATAGGGAGAACAGCTGGGAATTCTGCGTAGTTTTTTGAGGCAGTGCAGAGCAAGCTAACAGAGGACTTGATGGATAGGACTGCATAATTTTTGGAGACAGTGTAGAGCAAGGAAACAGAGGCCTTGCTGATCATTTCTATGTAGTTTCTGAAGGCAGTACGAGGCAAGTAGCAAGGGTATCAGCTGGGCATGGCTATATAGGTTTGGAGAGTAGTGTAGCCCCAACTCTCAGTGCAGTATAGGTTTTAGGTAGTCCATAGGGAGGCTTAGTAACTGATATTGCAGGAAGTGCAGTTTGGATTAGACTTGGAGGCAACTTCTGCACAGTTTTAGGAGGCAGACAATTTACTCACTTCCATGATTGCGCAATACAGCTAACCCAAAGGAAAACCTTAAGCACTACACACTTCTTGGAAGTAGAGTAGGGTCAATGAGGGCTAAGACTGTGCAGTGGAGTGTAGTCAAGGTCCGGCTGAAGGAGGCTTTCTGGTCGAGCAGATTTTCAGGAAAATTGCTAAGTGTCAAAAGAAATTGAATTTTTGCGGTCTAACAATGTGATTATACACTTAAAATATTTCAATGATGAGACAATACAGAGCAACAAGACAAACATGTGCTCAGTGAAACTGCCCTAAAGCTAAGAGCGACAAGTGTGACACTTGAGATAGACCTTCGAATGACCATGACAACACTTGCGCGACTGTGTTTACAAATTTGTGTGTGAGTACGCCCAATGTTCACAGAGCGAAGACAACTTATGCACACAAATAAAAACCTTTAAAATTTCCAAAACAAGATCGCAAGCATGAAAAATCAATCAATATGCTAAAAGACAACCGTTGGTCCAATAAGCGATAGGGAGTAAGAGGCATATAGGAAACACATGGAATGAATTTCATGCATGTCATTGAAGACAGAATGATATCAATTCTTCAAGCTACATTAAGAGATGTATTTGAAAAGATGAGCTTTTCTTACCATACTTACCCTATAAAGGGTTATGCATTCGATGAATTTTGCATGCGGGCACGATATTTTATCATAACTCAGTTCCTTGGCCTTTCTCCTCAACTCCTTGAGAGTCATCTAGCATGTCATCTTTCATTGTGGTCATTGAGAGATAGATCTGCGTAGTTTCAATGGGAAGTGACTCCTACCGGGATGAAGCCCTGGGAGGCACATCTACGCAGGATTTGAAAGCAAGGAAAACTGGACAGCTGAGGACAACACTGTGTAGTTTTTGAATGCAAGACACTACTATGGGATGGGGTCCTAATAGGACACCTTTATGCAGTTTCAAGTTGCAAGACAGACTTGGCAGTTGGGGACAAGGCTACGTAGTTTTGGGATGCAAGACACTATTGTGAGATGGGGTCCTGGGAGGACACATATGCGTAGTTTCTAGATGCAAGGAAAATTGGGAAGCTAAGGGACAATACTGCACAGTTTGTGGAGATAGTGGGTTTCGGCTGAGGGAAGGAAACTGGAGGAAACCACTATGCAGGTTTTGATGCCAAGGGAGGCTTGGGTCTCTACACCTTACATGGTTCCAGTAGGCAAGGGAAAAATCTTGAGGGTTGCAAAAGAAAAGTGTGAAGTTCTAGAAAGGTAGATGAGACTAGGTTACTCGACAAACTCCAGAATCCAGCGAAGTGTGGGATTAGTGGAACTGATGTGAACAGTGATAGAAATTTAACTTTGATCACACACTTGAACACTTAGTGATACAACATAGACCATACAAAAGATATAAAACATAGTCTGCTTGATGCAACAACATTCGTGACAAGAGTGCGTGAAACATTTCTATGTAATGAGAACAACTCATACACACAAAGATTTCCCCTTGAAGAAAAATAAATTTCCCTTAGGATGACAAATGATAAGCCCCATGCCCAAAGATGACACATGCTACATAAAGATGAAAATGTGAAAAACTCTTAAGATCAAGGAGGGGGCTTGAGATCATCAACTTATCAATAAGTCACCAAGGAACGATTAATCACAGGATCCATGGTAGGCTCCAAAATGTGCATGCAAGCCAAAATTTTGGAGGGTGGTTATAGTCGCTACAACATTGGTGACACATTGGTAGAACTCCAGCTATCTATATGGACCTTGTCTCATGAAATCGAGTCTAACTCTTCTGGAAGTATTGTTTGATTCTTTGATCGTCATGGATTCTTCACTAGCCCGAGTGAAACATGTAGTCGCTACGATTCTCTTGATTGGTCAGCACATGTACCAAGCTAAGTCAACTGAGTTGTTTCGATTCGGGATGAGGGGTATATTGATGCACAAGTAATATGATTGTGATAGTTTTAGATTCATCTTTGGTGTCGCTCTGCTGCTAGCAGGCCTGGAGAGTACCCTGATGGAGTCATGCAGTAACACAAGCATCACTCTGCTGCCAGCGATCCTGGTCAATACCCTAGTGGAGTTACTTGCATCACCTCTCTGTGATGGAATCCTTTCTCTTCTTTCGCCTTATCTATTTCTAATTTTAATTTTTTTAAATTTTCAAAGAAATTTGCATAGGCACTTATTTATTTTAGAGGCGGAAGAGGGATCCCCACTTATTGAGAGCACAAGAGGTTGTCCCTTCAGATAAGTATGTTATATATACCTCTGACATACTTGTTAAGGTTTTCCCCCTCACCTTACTCTACTTAACTAAGATGACATGGGTTAACCCAAAAAAAACCGATTAGATTAGGTGGTGCTAGTTAGAAGTGAAAGTTTTGTGTTTTCACCAAGACTCACTCTGAACGGAACATATTTCCCATCAGGGTATCATTGATTGAAGACAACAATCTCTTCATAAGGAGATGGAATAGACAAATAAAAAAATGTTGATATATGTACAAGTCCTCTTATATTTTCCCAGCTTGTCTCAAGAGCCAAACATGGTTTCATGTGAAGCTAACCTACGGGTGCAAACAAGAAAGAAAAGGGTAGAAGTAAAGCGAAAGTAAAACAAGCATGCAAAGAAAAACAAAGAAAGAAAGTAAAGAAAATAAAAAAACACTACTCCTACTCTTATGCTAAACATGGCATTGGCCTGCTCACGTGAAATGATATTTCCAATGCAGCCACAAGTTCATTGGTTGTTCCATGTTGGTGAAGGCATGTTAGACAATAAAGATAAGTATGTAAACCATAAAAGAAAAAGATAATACAATGAAGCCCAACACGTTCTGAGTTTAAATGCATCTACAACAAAGAAAAGAGTAAATGCGCAAGACAAACATTATGTTAGCATACCATGGTGATGCAACACATTGTGCATAGACGATGAGCATGCAAAATCTTTTGACCATGAAAAATGAGCAAACGTGAAAGAAGAATACAAATTATGTTTTGCAAGAGTTCTCATTGTGTATGATTCCTCCAATGCATGAGCGATAGGATCGTGTGATGTTGGTGGAGGATGTGAAATTTTTGAACTAGATTGATCTTCAATGCACACAGGAAAGTGGTGAGGAGCCTTGGGTGTTCAAACAGATTTCTGATCAGGAGTGGGACTGACCTCAAGGTAGCAAGGACTTGGCATAACCATTAGTCCAGGCTGAAGTACCTCGATAGCTTGAGGGGTTCCCACTTAATCAGCATGTGTAGACCATCAAAGACCAATGGCTTAGAAAGATAAACAATGAGTGAATCAACATTGTGGTTTAATGAAGGAGTAAAGAGATCATGACAACCACGAACATAAAATTCGAGATGTTCATCAACATCCTCATGATCTGATGAATAATTAAGAGGGGTTCATGAGACGTAAGGATGTTCACCCTCTGTTTTTCTGGAAATGATAGATGAAATATTGAATCGATTTTCAGAGAAGGATGTGTACTCTTTGCAATGTAATGATAGAATGATACCTAGTGTGTCCTGTGAATGATCGAAAGTAGAAACATCAGGCGATGAATTTTCACAAGGAAAATCAAAAGTGGCAGAATCACAAGAAATGTCAAGATAAAGCAGATGAGGAGCTGATGGAAGGAAGTCATCCTTCACCATAGGTTCTTCGTCAGATTCTAGCACACACTCATCATGAATGACATCGTAGGTTGGTTGCAAAACAACAACTTCATTGACAACTTGATCCTTGTGAACACAAAATGTGGAGTCCAGAATGGGAGAACACAACACAGTATAATCCAGAGGATCAATGGAGCCAGAAGATGGAAGTTTAGAAGACAAGGAAACATGACAATCAACAAGCTTTCAAGCCAAATTTGCATAGATATCCATAGTAGGTGGGGTGGGAGGATGTGACAGTTCAATAGATGTGCGCGCACCTTCTCCCACCCCTTACTACATAGATAGAGTTGTTTGATGAGAGGTAGGAAAACGGTCACTTGTAAGAGAACCCTTGTCTATCTGAGATTTGGAAGCTCTAACACCAAGGTATGCTAGGAGGGGTTTGAATGATTCTAAGATATGAAGATTTTTAGATATGTGAAGAAGATACTAAAACCTCTCATCGAGAAATTTCCAATCAATTTCATCTTTAGGGATTTGATATGTGAGATTACAAAAGCATTCCCAAAATTTCACAAGGGATTCATCGGGTGCCTTTTTTAATTCTATAATTTTCTTTTCGACTGCTTGACGACAATACTAATAGAAAGAACTTGTCAACTCTCTGAACAACTGATCAAAAGATCGAATAGAGGCATCAAGCAGCATGACACACCACATCATTGGGTTCCCACGAAGCGTGAATGCGAACAATGAGCAGGCAATGTAATCCTTGTGGATTTCATTCCTTTCATAGAAGCCTATGAAGGCAACTCTGTGTCTAAGCAAGGTTGCCAGGCCTTCACCATCATATGTGTTATGTGAAAAGTAATTCCAAAGCTCCTCTGATACTTCAAAATCATTTCCATAAGACAAACATCTCGTAGGACTAACTATAGCGTAATTCATGAAAGATGTGTAGAGATTCAAAACAAACATTGAGGACTTACCTTGTCGTGTGTCCATCTTTCTAGCACCATAAAAATTGATGGTATTGGACCCGCCAACATGTTAAGGGATCTCCCCAATAATAAGTCCCAACTAGACCTCAAACCATTTGGAGTAGGAGTCCTAGCAGTGGGTAGTACAGTAGTGCCTTGACTAGGGTAATGCATAGAGGTAAGCAAGATATCTTTGTCAGAAACAAGTGTGTGACTTTGCGGCGAGTCAAGAGAGATGCATGGGGAGGTTCTAACACATGAAGGGGAAAAGGAAGCATGTCCCTTAGAAGCCTGTAATACTACGCAGCCTGAAAGGAACACAAGGGAAGAAAGACATCACGAGTTGGAAGCAGAATAATCCACAATCCAGGGTGACGGGTTAAACCAACAACACGATTCCAACAAGATTCATACAATCATATACAAAGTAGTTCATGCATGAATGCATAATTTAAACAACATACATTGCTAAAGAAACCAAAATAGTTCAACTACAATAACAACATATGAATGAAAACGTGTTGGCTCTGTTATATTATATAAAGTGAAAGTTCCATCCATACATATAACCATGATAGCCTCTAGCTCGAATAGTGGAACATTTACTACCTTCTCCTCCAAATAGATCTACTTGCTTTGCACTGTGGAGAAGCCAGGGATCATCACAATACTCTCCAAGCCCTCTCTAAGGAATGACTAGCAAAATCTTGGCTCCCAAAAGCTTGTTCTATGAGTTATGACGTTATGTATATATAGAAAAGTGTTGGGATAGTGTCCCTAGGGGTAGTTTTGGGGTTAATTTAACCCAATTTTGTAAATGTTTTGTAAAAATAATGTAAAGTCTCCGCGATATGTGGATGCGGAGTGTGCAGATAGATAGGACTCAAAAGGGTTTTAGCCCTTTTTTTTCGGTTTTAAGATTCTCCCATGGTTTTCAGACTATGGTATTGTATGAAGAAAAGCTATAAATAATTGTGTCATAGTGAGTCCTAGAGATAAATTTGGATAGAGAATTGTGTACGTTGAACTGTTTTTGGGAAAGTACTAAGGCAGGAAGGCTCTGCTTCCCGTGCTTAGGTGAAGAAGGGAAGGCTCCCATAGCTTAGTGCACAAGAGGCCTGGGTAGAGTCCACAGCTAAGTGCATGGACCCCTTTAGCTATGTGCACAGGGTAGAGAGTCTGTAATCACTGAATGGAAGATCAAAAAAGACAACTTTTTGAATAACTACCATGTATTTCCATTGAAACTGTTTAGGTTATATTTTAGCGATTGATAGATATGTTTTATGAAATAATGAATGAATACTGCATGAATTCACTAAATTTGTCTTAATAATGCATGATAAGAATGGTTATGTAATTTTGCGAAGTTAAAAGCTATTTCTCTTATGTTTTTTGATAAATAAAGTAGATCTACGTGAACTCCAATGTAGGGTTTCTTATTGATGCACGAAAGTAGGTAAATCGTCAGTTTAAGTTCTGCAAATACTGATCGCAGACCTTCGTGAAGGTATGAAGGCCGTTTAACCTAGTTACAGTAAAGAGCTTGAGAAGACTACCGATATATGCTGAAGCAGATCTAAGGCATTGAAAGAAATCACACTAGTCTCTGAATGCAGAAGTTTGGTTCTTGCATCCCCCAATACTACTTTGGGTGAGACTGCAATCTGTGCTATGTAGGTTGTTTCCGAAAAGGGCTAGTAGTGTAGCATTTTTTTGGTTGGCAGAACTAACTTTGAACCTGTTATGAAACCAGCTCAAGAAAAGATAGAAAAGAGAGATCAACGCCTTAGAATTCAGCCTCTTCGAGGGGGAAACCTCCTTTACATGACATAAATGAACAATTCTTGGATGATACAAATGACAAGACCTCCTTTCTATATATAGGAGTCTAAGGAGTCACAATATAATCCAGCCGACCTAACAATAATAATATAAAGCCACAAAAATAACAATAGATGGATTCTATGGGGCACAGAAATAACAATATGGGGGTAATAGGGGCACAACAATATAAATAAGGGGTATAACTACAATATTAATAGGGTAATTACTAGTATTATAGGGACCCAACATGCCCCTCTCCTTCAAAAAAGTGTTGTCCTCAACGCTTGAGCAGTTCTGGGTACTTCTGCATAAAATTCTCATCCTCCCATGACCCTTTGTGTATTTTCTATCACAATTGTAACAAAGCCCTTTTGCTCTTTTTTCTTCCAATTGTTGTGGTGTCAACCTTGTAGGTTGTGGAAGACTATGGGAAACAACACTTCCGTCTTTATAGTTGTGAATGGTATGCTTCCTAGTTGCCATAATTTTGCTTTCCATTTTTCTTGCTAACCTGAATGCCTTCTCTAATGAATCAGGTTCCCAAAGGCGCACATCATGTTGGATATTATCCTTTAAAGACCCTATGAACACATCAATCCTATGCTCCTCTGGAATATCTTTTACCCTTATTTTCAATTTTTGGAACTCCTCAATGTGCTCCATTATTGAACCCTTTTGTTTGAGACTTATCAATTGGCTAAAAAAAGTGTTGCTTTTTGTCTCCTCATAATGTGCTATCAATTCTTCCGTAAAAATTTCCCAAGTGATAAATTGTTTACGAGAACAAAGCCATTGATACCATACAAACTGATTTGGTTCCAAATATAAAGTTGCCATACGTACCGTTTGTGTGTTTTGCACATTATTGAGATCAAAGAATTGCTCCATCTGTAACATCCATGTGGCGGGATCCTTGCCATCAAACTTCCTCATATCTATTTTTGGAACATGGTGAGTCTTCGATCCAACATTAGAGTCTATGGAATCATGATTAACATTTCTTTTGTTCTCATCATGAGTTTCCTTTAGTACTCTTTCACCCTTAGTGACCATTTCTTGTAGCAACTTATTCATATTTATCTTCAATTCTTCCATCTTATCATCCATGCCATCAATTTTAGCGTCCATGCCATTCACCTGAGCTTCCATGCCCTTTATCTTAGATTCCACGCCATTTATCTTAGCATCTGTTAGCTTTTGTGAGCGTGACATTTGTTGCACTTGTTCTTGTAATTTTGATATATCATGTAGCATTTCTTCCTCTTCTTCATGAGTCATGCTAGAGCTTTCAGGTTCCTTACTAGGTGTTTGCATTTTCTTTCCTCGGGGCATCAGTTACCGATAATAATGCTTTACTATGCCCTTTGAATTCCTTCAAACCAAGCTTATGCAAAAATTAAGAAAAAACTACACACCTTTTTTTTACTTTGTAGAAGCCTCATATTGAATCTGATATATCTCTGTAATTTCGAATCATCCAGTTCTAAAATTGTGACCTGTAGTAGCCTTCTATGTCCTCTTTCCAATGCCACTAGTCTGATCCAAATTGGATTCTCCAAGAAAGAGTTATGCACAATCTCCCGCAGTGACCTAATTATAGACTAGTTTAGTAGAGCGAACTTGTATGAAGTGCCACGTGTCACTGTTTCAACCTTTGACTCTAAAAAATATATAAAAGAAAACTACAGTCCGCCCTCTTTCTGTACCTTCTTACGAAATTTCAATCCGATGCTCAGAACGAAAGTTATGACGATTTTCCCCAGGTAACCTGTTTTGAGTGTAATTCAGGAGTCTGCAAAAAGACCAACTTCCTCAGATCATATCTCCGAAAATATCGCGCAAAAAGCTCTAAAATTCGGACCCAAGGTTCAGCGCGATTTCTTCTCAAATGGGTTTTTTTTTCGACTTCTGAAACGTCACAGAAAAAAACGTTATAGCGAAAATGCCACGATGACCTGTTTGGAGCAGCGAAACCCTAGAATCCAAAGCTCTGATACCAAATGTTATGAAACCAGCTCAAGAAAAGATAGAAAAGAGAGATCAACGCCTTAGAATTCAGCCTCTTCGAGGGGGCAACCTCCTTTACATGACATAAATGAACAATTCTTGGATGATACAAATGACAAAACCTCCTTTCTATATATAGGAGTCTAAGGAGTCACAATATAATCCAGCCGACCTAACAATAATAATATAAAGCCACAAAAATAACAATAGAGGGATTCTATGGGGCACAGAAATAACAATATGGGGGTAATAGGGGCACAAAAATATAAATAAGGGGTATAACTACAATAGTAATGGGGTAATTACTAGTATTATAGGGACCCAACAGAACCTTGGTCAGGACCCCCTTAGCTAACAAATGGTTCTATTGTCGAGACCGGGATTTGCTTAAGAGATGTGTGATGTTGCATCATTGGAATCCAACTAAGAAAGAGATTGAAAAGTGGTTAGATCGAAAGATTCATGAGTTTGTGGCTTAAGAAAATAGGAATCCATGCCCATCGAAGGAGGATTGGTTGAATAGATATCGGTATACAGAGATACTGAAAATTTTATTTTCACTTTTCCATGCAAATTATATGAGTTCTTAGCAAAATTGGCAAACAGTCAAGGGAGGTGGAAGCTCGATAGCCCTATAGTGTGGACTCCAGAATTTGTGCAATGACTAGAAGGATATAAATTTATGTTACCACCGAGCCTTTGACTCCATAGCCCAATGGAAAGGTGTTGGGTAGCGGAGGTCCCGCATAACAGTTTTGGGTCTGATAGCCTAGAAGTTAGGGTAAAAATATTGTAAACCTTTTAAATATGCGGAGCGCGAAATGTAAAAAGTCTTGTCAAACGGTTGTCCACCCAAGAAATAATATAGAATAATAGAAAGTAAGTCAGTTTGCAGACCATAGGAAGGTATAGATAGAGCGCAGCTCTATGGGGAAAAATGCAGTTCTTTTTTGGTATGATCTTGGATCTGAATTCTAATGGGTTTTTGAGGAGAAAAGTCTGAAGGTGTCTGTAAGTCTGAGTCAAGGGTATTAGGGAAGGGAGAGAGGCTTTGTATTTGTGTGCGTAGAGGCCCAGAAGAGTCCACAGCTGTGTGCATGGACCCCTGCAGCTGAGTGCGCAGGGCAGATCTGGATGTATTGGTGATAAAGTGGAAATAAAAATAAGTTGATTCTGTAATTTTGTGTTAAATCTGAATCTGACTTTTTGTATGGTTAAGATAATTGTTTGATCTATGTGCATAGGCTGATGTTAAGAATGTATGTGAATCTAAGTTTATTCTAAGTGCGCGAACTGGTTAAATCTGATAAATGCTTGCTTAAAGACCCTGATAAGTAGATCTGATTAATACAAGTAATTAATATTACGAATTAACCCGGATCCGGATCTACACGGAAGTAGAGCAGCACGAGGCTGCAGAATGGCACGCGAACCCTCCAAACCACATCTAGACATCCCAAGGGTGCGGAAACTTGGTTCTAGCACCCTCCCCTGCTACCTCGGGTGAGACCTCAGTCCGCTCTCCACGGGCTGTTGCCGAAAGGGCCGGTAGCTGCGGGATTTGTTTGGCTAAGTAATTCTTCTGAACCTGGGTCAGGCCCATATAAGCCAACAAATGGTTCTGTTGCTGGGACCAGGATCTGCCTAAGGGGTGTCTGATGTGGAACACGGGGACTCTGTAGAAAAATAATTGAAGGATCGAAGGGACCATGAGTATTAGTA
Source organism: Pinus tabuliformis (assembly GCA_031772625.1). Lineage (NCBI taxonomy): Eukaryota > Viridiplantae > Streptophyta > Pinopsida > Pinales > Pinaceae > Pinus > Pinus tabuliformis. The sequence goes on from CM062819.1 coordinate 1,116,783,639, forward strand.
GTTCAGAGTATGGTGGCAGAGTTGATAATGACGAGCACGATCGAGTTATCGACATTCAAAGGAGCAGGAAGCTAAGACCCACAACAATTTTGGTTCGTGCTAACCTCAGTATGGAACGTACATAGAATTTCAGATGATAATATCAAAAAGGCTACCTTAGTTAACACGCTACAGGACCAGGCATTGACATGGTACATAAATTACTCAAGCGATCACCCAATTGTGGGGACAACGGAAATCTAAACCAAACTAAAGAAAGAGTTTAGCAGGCCAAAGTCAGAAACACAATCGATCATAGGGTTCAAAGAGATCGTGATGATGCCTATTGAAACCCCGTGGGATTTGGACCAAAGACTGAAAAGTACTATTCGCGAGGCTAACATGACATTGACGGATGCGCAACACTACGCTTGGTTTATGACATCCTTAACACTGCATCTGAGGATGGATTTGTCACAACAAAAGATCTCAACCTAGGCTGAAGCATTATAGATAGTGATGAGGTTGTACGAAACTCCGTTACAAGACCCGAGGTTGGGAGTTCAACAAATCCAAGCGCAGATCCAAAAATTGTGTTTGGAAATGAAGAAGTTAAAACAAGAACAAGCACCGCGACCAGAAGTGTAGGAGGAAGTATGGTGTATAAAGTGCAGGAGCCAGGGGCACGATAAAGATCACTGCCTGGTCTCAGTGAATTATGTGGCAACAGGGGGACCAACACCATTGCGAATAGAGGCATAGGAAGGGCCAAGCACAATAATCCTACTCTGTTGTGCAATCTGTCAGGTGGGAGGAAAAAACAACATTGATAATTGTCATCTACTGCCAAAATACAACCAGACCCCCCAACAGCTATTTTGCAACTTTTGCAGATCGGTGGGCCACGAGGAAAGAGACTGTCGTAGCTACCAATTATTAATGGACCAGTCACCTGCTTTTAGAATGAAGAATTAGGCGCGAGGTCAGGATCTAGCCGCAACGATCGCGCGCGGTGGGTTCTAGGGCCATGGACGAGGACGGGGCGGAATGGGGCCAAGAAGGGGTCACGGGTAGCTAATATGTTACAACTGCAGAGGTCCAGGACATTACGCATGGGATTGTACCAACCCAACTAGAATTTCATGCAGTTATTGTGAGCAATTCGATCATGAGCTGATAGATTGCCCTACATTGATAGCATAGATTCGTGAAAAAAGGGCATCGCAACCAACAACGACCCAAAACGTGCAGATGATGAGGTCTAAACCCCATGAGGAAGATCCCAATGTAAACATGGTACCGAGAAGTGGCACGGCCACAGGAGCGAATAGAAGGAACTTAAGTAAGGATGATGCAGGGGTTGGTAAGGAGACAGATCTGGAAGCTAGGGAGAGCTTTGCAGAGGTCTCTACCCCAGGTAGTAGGGATCAGCCTGAGCCGAACAGGGATCCCACGATGATAACTACCTTTTTAGAGACATGTATAAAACTGCTTCGTGACAATGGGCAGTTAAAGGCATACAAGAATTGATAAATAGATGGGCAGGGTGGAGTGAACCTCGTGTAGTTCGAAACTTGGGAAGACATGCGTCGAGGACCAGGAGGGAAATGCTACTAACAGTGTAGATCAGCGATATGAGATGGTTAAGGTCATTTTGGATCTCGGCTCAAATGCCAATGTACTACCTAAATAGACTTGGGAGCGCATGGGTAAGCCTACACTACAATGGTCCCCTATCCAATTGCGTCTAGCAAACTAGCAGAAGGTCCTGCCCATGGGAAGGCTATATGGAATTACGGTAGATATTGATGGTATAAGTACTCGAACGGACTCTAAAGTGATTGAAATCATGGATGAAAGTACACCTTATCATGCATTGTTAGGAATAGACTAGGCCACCGACATGAATGGGGTTATTAATTTAAAGAAGCAGACAATGATATCTTAAACAAAGTCACTCCGCATAGTCGTTCCGCTAGATCTAGCTAAAGGACTGCACTATATTGAACCCGTGTGTAACAAAGAGAGTGACGAAAAATCAGACGGTATCTACAGAATGGCTGCACAAAGGCAACAATGGGTCAAGACAATGGAGGATAGAAGAATATCACGGGGCTATGTAGAGTCTTGCACCATCGATTCAGATGAAGAAGATGAGCGGTGGTGTAACAGGTTGAACGGAGTAACCGTGCTACACTGCAATATGGTGACTAAATCTCTGTACTGCGTAAGGGCCTAGGATCACAAATTGCCGACGCCTGATGGGCTGACAATAATAGATGAATTCCTGACCAAATTTGAAATTGTAGTACCAGAGCACCAACGGTTTGATGCGTTGAGATGGGTGTTGCGCGTGATGCCTGCACGATGGTGGGGCACACATGAAGGGACTTTTGAAGATTGGCGTGGCTGTAGGCGCATGATGAAGATCAGATTTGGGAAGCCAGAACTATGCATAACAGAGAAATATGATGGATGTGATGACCCACACATGCACCTTACCAAATGGATCAAAGCCTATGGAGAGGAACCTCAACCAGAATGGGTGCACTTATTTTATCACACCCTGGACGTCATTCCCAGAAACTGGTATACTGAAGCGGAGCTCTGGCATGACACAGGAAAGTGGGATATCTTGTGCAAAGGATTTTTGTCGACATTCCTCTTTGAAGATAAATGAATGGACCATGTGGATGACACGTTACAGTTGGTAAAGGCAGCCATTTTCAAGACACCGCTGAAACCAGAAGAAACTGTGCAGCCCAACTGGTCGCGACAGCTGAGCCAGGCTCTCGAATACTATAATGTCTAGGTAGAAGATGATGAGGACGATTCGTGAAATGTCAATATTTCGGAATCCGAGGGGAGCCGTGAGGTGCACGGACCCAAAATTGAATATCCAGATATCACAATACCGTTAAAAACGAGACAAGTGACTATCGGAACAGAAGAGGAGAAGAAGTATGCAATGCTTGGGGACTATTGGGACGATGCCATAGTGGAGAAGTTCATTGAATTTCTTCGGGAATATTGAGATTTATACCCAAAAAAATCACGGAGCTAAAATGGATCCTAGGAGACCTGGGAATGATGAAGATAACGTTGAAGCTAGACGCGAAACCATTTAAGCAGTGACCCTACCAATTGAACCCAAAATATAAAGCAAAGGTTCGTGAAGAACTGGACAAGATGCTGGTAGCAGGAATCATTGAACTAGTCGAGGAGTCTAACTGAGTAAGTCCGATGGTTGTGCAGGAGAAGAAACAAAAGGGTGAGATTCGCATCTGCGTGGATCTTAGGAAGCTCAATGATGCCTATGTTAATGATCTGTTTCCAACACCATTTACAGATGAGGTACTGGAAAATGTGGGGGGACAGGAAGCCTACTCCTTCACGGATGGGTTCTCAGGATACCACTAGATCAAGATCATGCTAGAGGATAGGAGTAAAACAATGTTCACCATCGAATTGGGTTGCTTTCAGTACACGGTGATGCCCTTTGGACTGAAGAATGCACCAACGATATTTTCACAAATAGTGGTAGCGACATTCAAGGAATTTATACACAAGTTCTTAGAGCTCTATCTTGATGACTGGACCGTGTTCGGACTGGTTAAGAAACACGTAGAGAGCTTACGGTTAATTCTAGATACTTGCCACCAACACCAGGTTGCACTAAACCTAAAAAGTGTACTTTCCTTGTCCCATTTGAGAACTTGATGGGCCATGTGGTCTGTAAGCAAGGCCTGATGGTGTATCTGGCAAAGATCACTGTCATACTCAATCTGCAAGCGCCGCAAAGTGTCAAACAACTACGCGCCACACTGGGACACACGGGCTACTATCGGAAGTTCATCAAAAGCTATGCCTAGATCACGACTCCAATGGAACAGCTATTGAAGAAGGATGCTACTTATTGCTGGAATAAGGAATGCAGCAAAAGTCTGGAGACGCTTAAGGAAAAGATGGCATCCGCCCCTATATTGGTCTTTTCGAAATGGGACGTCGAATTTCATGTACATGTCGACACGTCATGTATTGCATTGGGGGTGGTACTTACTCAACCAGGAGTGGAGGGAATTGACCATCTGATTACATTCGCAAGTCGCCAGTTGTCAAAAGCTGAGAAGAACTACTCCATTACCAAGCGAGAGGGATTAGCGATGGTATACGTGCTTCAAAAATTCTGCCACTATCTACTCGGAGGCCACTTTAAAATGTATACCGATCACTCTGCGTTAAAATACCTAGTGAATAAGCCTGTGTTGGGGGGGTGCATTTGTAGATGGTTGTTGTTATTCTAGGAATATGACTTTGAGGTCGCCGTAAAGCCGGAACATCTAAATGCAGGCCTAGATCATCTGTCCTGAATTGAGACTAGCGAAGAGCCCACAAATTTAGAGGACGGACTCCTGGATACACAACTATATGTGGTGCGCGTAGCGGATGGCCATTTTGAGGATATAATCGATTTGTTAGCTACAGGAACTGCGCCGCAACAATATTATGTTTAGTAGAAGAAGGAGTTGGTGATACGCATAGCAGACTTCACCATGATTGCAGGACACCTCTACAAAATGGGCAACGATGAAATATTACGTAGGTATGTCCCGGAGTTCGAGCAAGGACAGATCCTGGCCGAAGCACATTGGGGGGGTTGCTAGCGGACATTATGCAGGTCATGCCATAGCCCAGAAGATTCTTCGCACAGGATTATTGTGGCCCACTTTGCATCAAGATTCAAAAGGATACTGCCGAGCCTGCGATGCATGTGAATGGACGGGGAAACCATCACGGAGAGATGAAATACCACTCCAGCCACAGATGACGCTATAGCCATTCGAGAAGTGGAAATCAACTTTGTAGGACCTATCGCACTACGAGGGAAGATGGGCGCGTGTTATATCATCACCGTGATAGAATATTTGACCGATGGGTAGACACATAGCCGGTTAAGGACTATATGGCTGCAATAGCTGCATAGTTTTTGTTCGAGAACATACTGACAAGCTTTGGATGTCCCAAAATTCTCATGAGCGATTGGGGAACGTATTTTTTGAATGAAACGATCAGCGCACTCACTGAGGAATTCTAGATATATCACCAACAGAGTACGCCATACCACCCGTAAGCAAATAGGACTGTTGAGGCATTCAACAAAATCTTGGAGACCACGTTGACCAAGGTTTGTAATGCGCAGCGAAATGACTAGGACTTGCGCATCCCTACTGTGCTATGGGCATACCGAACCATGTGCAAGAAGCTGATGGGCCAGACACCTTTTCGGTTAGTCTATGGCAAGGAGGCCGTTATGCCTATGGAATATATTGTGCCTAGTCTACAGATCGTAGCAATAACAGGAATGACTGATCGCGGGGCTTTGGAGGAACGGCTCGCACAGCTAGAAGAACTGGAGGAGGAATGGTTTTTGGCTGGATTCCATCAGCAAGTATAGAAACAGCACGAGAAAGCGTGGCATGATCGCCATATCAAGGTGCGCACCTTCAAGGAGAATGATCTAGTATTGCTATACGACAGTAAGTTCGAGAAATTCCCTGGAAAACTCTGAATGCATTGGTTGGGACCCTATGTCATCAAAGAAGTTACCGATGGGGGCGCAGTTTAGCTTGCCAAACTCAATGGAGACCCCTTCCTGGGCTGAGTGAATGGCAGTCGCCTGAAGCTCTACATGGGCGGGCCGGCTGCCTGACTAACCATTTGAGGGACAGTCTCACTGCTCCAGCCAGTTGAAAGAGAGCATGGGACGGTAAAGCAGTCTGGGCGAAGGAGGCGTGATTTCCAGGATACGCGTGGATTTGTCCCATCACCAAGATCATAGTTCTGTGGTAAGAAGTGCGCTGATGCATTGCTAAGAGGAGAGGTGACAGTTCCTGTCACTATTCATGAAAAGATGTCTGCATTATGGCAAAAGGGAGTGGGTGGTGGGCAATTAAGAGAAGGAGTACGAGCCAAATATGGAACGAGCTGCCACAAATTTTACACGAGGACGCCAGAACAGGCGGGAACTAGTGAATTTGAAATTCGAATCACTTATAAATCACTGAGGGGCATCCACTGGGCAACCTACACTTCTGGAAAACATATGTTGGTTATCGATATGGAACTTTTCATTATCTCTGCACAAGGAGTAAGCCCGAGATTGGTGATATGGCTGATGGAAAGGCCGGACTCTCTAAGGAACATGGTGTTGATAGCTGCGGGCATCCCACAGAGTACAACATCAACCGTAGGGGATGAACCGGAATCGGGGAGACATGAAGCATAATTGGTCTGGATGTCGTTGCCCCACCTTAGTGCAGGTCGGCGAACTACAACAAAAAAGGGAAAGGATGGAAAGATGGAGACCACTGGTAGCAATGCAGTTAATACGTTGTTTCTGAGGTACCTTGAGGATTGGGATTTTGCGCACAATAGCAAAGGTCTTGCAAAATTGCAACATAAGCTGCAACAGCCAGTGCGAAGAACAGATACAAAGGTCGGAAGTGGCTACGGTGGTACAAGGAGGTCCCGTATGTGGCTCCCCTGCTCAAGCTAAAATCCTATGAGGGGGTGTTCTGTGTTAACTGAGCAGAGCAAAATGAGCATTATCGGTCACAAGAATTGGTAGAAACAACGAAGTAGGAGCTGGACGAAGCGTTGTAGGAGACAACGAAGAAGCAGTAGGACAACGAGCGTCACTCAGAGGGAGGTGAACTGCGAAGCCAAGGCAGCACATCTCGCCACACCAACGAGTGACTTGGGATGAGTCACGATGATTGTGTTGGGGGACTGTTGGGTAGCGGAGGTCCCGCGTAACATTTTTGGGTCTGATAGCCTAGAAGTTAGGATAAAAATATTGTAAACCTCCGAAATATGTGGAGCGCAAAATGTAAAAGGTCGAGTCAAAGGGTTGTCTGCCCAAGAAATAATATAGAATAATAGAAAGTAGGTCAGTCCACGGACCATAGGAAGGTATAAATAGAGTGCGGCTCTATGGGGAAAAAGGCAGTTGCTTTTTGGTATGATCTTGGATCTGAATTGTAATGGGTTTTTGAAGAGAAAAGTCTGAAACCGTTTGTAAGTCTGAGTCGAGGGTATTGGGGAAGTGATAGAGGCTCTGCAGCTATGTGCGTAGAGGCCTACAAGAGTCTGCAGCTGTGTGTGCAGACCCCTGCAGCTGAGTGCGCAGGGCGGATCTGGATGTATTGGTGATAAAGTGGAAATAAAGATAAGTTGCTTAGACTGTAATTCTGTGTTAAATCTGAATTTGGATTTTTGTATGGTTAAGGTAACTGTTTTATCTATGCACATAGGCTAATGTTATGAATGTATGTTAATCTGAGTTTATTCTAAGTGCGCGAACTAGTTAAATCTGATAAATGTTTGCTTAAAGACCCTGCTAAGTAGATCTGATCGATACAAGTAATTAATATTACGAATTAACCCGGATCCAGATCTATGCAGAAGTAGAGTAGCGCGAGGCTGCAGAATGGTGCACGAACCCTCTAGACCACATCTATACATCCCAAGGGTGTGGAAACCTGGTTCCAACACCCTCCCCTGCTACCTCGGGTGTGACCTCAGTCCGCGCTCCACAGGTTATTGCAGAAACGGCCGGTAGCTGCGGGATTTGTTTGGCTAAGTAATTCTTCTAAACCTGGGTCAGGCCCATATAAGCCAACAAAAGGATTCAAATATGATCCACCCCAACCAAAAAAACAAACAACCAAGCAATCAAATGATAAATTTCTTTCATTATTTTATCTAGCCTAACACATTAAAGCATTGGAGATAAATCTAAATCCTAAATATAAAGAGAGAGCCCTCTCTAGGTCTACGAGGGCTAGATCCTAGACTCCTAAGCAGTTTGATGTATCTTTTGTGACTTTTTCTTTCCAATATTCAAAATCACATAACGATAACACTTGGTACACCAGGATTAACAACTATTTCAGTAGGTTGGGCTTCACTAAAAGTGAAGTAGATGCAAACCTTTACCATAATGTGGTTGAAGGTAAATTGTTGATTATAGTATTATATGTCAATGATTTGATTCTAATAGGTGACGAGCAGCTGATAAATAATTGCAAATAGGATCTTGCAAGAGAATTCAATATGAAGGACCCAAAGCTCATACATTACTTTCTTGGTATGGAAGTATGGCAGGGATACAAGAAAATTTTTGTCTCACAGGGCAAGTATGCCAATGAGATACTGAAGAAGTTCCACATGGAGAGCAGTAAACCGATGGACACTTGTATAGCAAGAAATTGGAGGGAGGAAGATACTACTTCAAGTAAAGTAGTGGAGGCTACTATTTATAGATAACTTGTGGGTTCACTTATGTATTTGGTGAACACATGATCAGACATGTGTTTTGCAGTTAACCAGCTTAGTCAAGCCATGGTTAACCCAACCAAACTTTATTGGAAGGCAGCTAAATATGTGTTGAGATACCTCATAGGCACCACTCAGTTTCATCTTTTGTACAGACGAACAAAGGGAGTGAAGCTTCAAGGCATCACAAATGTAGATTGGGCAAGGAGTCCATACGAAAGGAAGAGCGCATAAGGGAGAATCTTCAGTATTGGGTCAGCAACAATTTCTTGGTACAATAGGAAGAAAAGATCAGTTGCACTTAGGTTAGCAGAAATGGAGTACATGGTTGCTAGTCAAGCAACTTGTGAGGCTATCTGGATGACGAAGATCCTTTTTGTGTTATTTTATCAGTAGATGGATCCTATAGTGATTTACTGTGACAATCATAGTTGTATCAAACTCTATGATAATCCAATTTTTCATGATTGGTCCAAGCATATCGACATCCGGTATCATCATCTACAAGATTGTGTGCAGAGGAGAATCATGTTGCTAGAGTACATTCCTAAAGAGGAGCAGGGTGCAAATATTTTCACAAAGGCATTTTCAAGATGAAAATTCGTGTTTCGCAGAGGCAGGATTAGGGTAGCAGATAATCCCTTTCTTTTTGAGAGGGAGTGTTGAAAATACAACAAGAAAATGCTAATTTAATTTGTCTTTGAATTAAATTAGGAATTAAATTGTAATTCCACATTCATGACAACTTCTAATAGTTAACTAAGTTCATTTGTCTTAGTTAGATCAATTAATTCGAGTTGGGGGTCTACCTAGAGTCATGTATAGTGTCTCCTACAATTAGGAGCACTAGTTGAGTTTATTTTGAGTTGTAATTATTTAATCCAGTCCAACTATGTTAAAGTCACTTAAAATAGTTCCAACTGATTGAAAAATTAGTGGGAGATACAGTAGTGAGGTGTAATGAGAAGCAGTGGGGTGTAACGAGGAGCAGTGGGGTGTAACTTACTGTAGTGGGGTGTAACCTACGTTAGTGGGGTGTAACCTTCAATGACCAGTAAACCAAAGATTCACTCATAATTAACTCATGCATTTGACATCACAGAAAGACCCAATTGAGATTGGAGTTCAAGGAAAATGTACTATTCATTGTATAATCATTTGAATTGTAGAGGTGGTGCATGCAATCAGAGGAAGGCCTATGAGGATTACGCAATTCATAACTATGGGATTTCCCAATTAAACATGGGTTAATTCCGAAGGGAACAACGTAAGGAAATAGGAGCTTGGAAAGCATCAGAATTGGCTAAGTATTGGATTGAGCATTTCTGGAAAGCTATGAGATAGATAGAGATAGTGCAAAGATTGCTCAGGCTTAAGAAAAGCATTGTAATATTATCATATTTTCTTATTAAAGTAATATACAGATAGGGTGGGATTTTAGTTGTGGCTTTCTATGGAAAATCTTAGTGTTATGTGTGATTGAATTCTTTATCTTATATGGTTCGTGATTTCATCGATCGTTTATTGTTTCCGTTAATAAGTAGGGTAGACTCAATTCAATCATTTTAGCATATTACAATCTGAAGTTTTAATCTACAAGGAATTTCTACACACAAGTTATAGCATTTTCAAGTCTATCTCCTCTTGTAGGGAAAGTTAGATAACTCCCAAGGTTATCCTAAATATGGACAAGTCCTTCCAAATATTCATTTAGATCTTTATATACCACCAGAGCTATTCTACTTGACCCAAACTTTTTTCTTTCATCTGTAAACTCAAGGTGAGTAACGAGATTTGATGTCAAAATCTTAAACTTTCACACAAGAAAAGTTACCAATCATGCCAACCCAGAGCATATAATATTAAAGGAATTTTTAGCATTGAATAATGAAGTGTGAAGGAGTTGTATTATATCCTCATAAACTAAAAGCTTTGTAGCTTATTTTTTATTGTAAGGAAAATAGAAATACATTTCAAAATTATTTGAGGATGAATATATATTTACTTAATTAAAAACGATGTATTAGATATACAAAATCAAACATAAATAATGAGCTAAAAAAAATCCTTATAAAACATATCACAATAACATAGCTTTAAATTATTTTTGAAAACATTAAAAAAATGAAAAATGAGGCCATCAATGAAATATACAACTTGTACCATTGTATAATTTGAAACTAAAGGTTCTCATTGAGTAAATATATATATAAAAAAGTGAAAATTAGTTTGTTAAAAAATAGTTTGTTAAAAACATTGAAGGGATATATATATATAGATAGATAGATATACATATAATTAAATTTTTCTTTAACGACAAGTTGTATTTGATAGTAGATAGCACTAGGTGTGCTAACATTATCAAGGAAGTACTGATCCAATAGAAAGATATGAAAACATATGATCCCACATGGGAACCAACAATGGTTCTGGAACAACTTCCTCATCTTCAACTTTGAGAACAACACTCCTTTCAAAGGGGAAGGGCATGTTAGGGTCTTACCCTAACCCCCTTACATAGATACATTATTAATGTATGTGGTTCATTAAATAGTTAGTTAATAGTCACTCATTGTAAAAAGGGTAATCTTTGTTAATAAGGCCCAAATTAGTTAGTAGGATCTCATTATAAGTGGGTGAGAGGAAAGCAATATTCTCTCTCTCTCTCTCTCTCTCTCTATATATATATATATATATATATATATATGTAAAAGGTAACGTGATGTTTTCTCAAGAATTGTGATTGTATATGGAGTGTTGCTCTTGGTTGTTTCCCCCTTGAAGTGGTAGGTGATCAAAGCTCTCTACTTTCTCTTATCAAAGAGATATTTCTTGGAGTTTTTATCTCTCTTTTTTCTTGCGTTCTTGGGTTTTGCACTATATTTCAAGTGAATTACACTACACTATCCACAATGTTGAAATACAAGAAAATCCTAATTTAACTTGTCCTTGAATTAAATTAGGAATTAAATTGTAATTCCACATCTCATGACAACTTGTAATAGTTAACTAAGTTAATTTGACTTAGTTAGCTCATTTAGTTCAAGTTGGGGGTCTAACTAGAGTCATGTAGAGTGTCTCCTACAATTAGGAGTGCTACTTAAGTTGTAATTATTTAATTTTTTCCAACCAAGTTAAAGTCAGTTAAATGAGTTCCAACTGATGGAGGAATTTGTGGGAGATCTAGTAGTGAGGTGTAACCTATAGCAGTGGAGTGTAACCAACATAAATGGGGTGTAACTTAGTGTAGTGGGGTGTAACTTACTATAGTGGGGTGTAACTTACTGTACTGGAGTGTAACCTACAGTAGTGGGGTGTAACCTGCAATAGTGGGGTGTAACCTGTAGTAGTGGGGTGTAACCTGGAGTGATCAGTAAAATGAAGATCCTCTCATAATTAACTAATGCATCAGAGATCAAAGAAAGACCCAGTTGATATTTATATTTAGTTATTGTTTATGGACATGTGTGTACCTTTGTGACAGCTTCGTATAATCTTAAAGTCTGCCAAGGGTCTTGGGAAGACCCTTGAGGGTATCTCCATTCTCCATACACTGTGAATTTTATCCTATAGTAGAATTGGCGACTCTGCTGGGGACTATACATTTAGTTCTCGATTCACTCGGACAGTTCTTTATTTCCTCCTCTTGTAGAAATTTTGAATAATTTAACACATATTCAATGGAGATTATCCTGATCATGTACTATTGCGAAAAACATACACAATACATAAGCTCCTCTACGTTGATCATCAATATAGCAGCATCAATAACAATAAAACATCAAGAGCATTCACACATTAACACAGTATGTATCCCGGGGAAAGCATCTCACTAAAAACCCCAACTATCTGTATATTAATGATTGAGTCATGTAAAATTACACAGCATAATACTTCTCACAAGTATCTCCACCTCTGTTACACACAATATAGCTCAAATCTGATCTCCAAATCTCTTTCACTGCTTGCCTGCCTCCACTGCTCAATACCTGCTCAAGAATTGATGAGAATGGCTTACCAAACTCGTTTTTCACCTGCAAAATAGTCACTCACTCTTTGTTGGACGTGAGAACAAGCTATAATGTGGGCCAATACGTGAGCAAACTCATTGGCATACTCAATCCCTTAATTGTGCAAGATCTGGTGCACAACTATAGTCACAACTGATAGCAATCTGATTCTCTACCACCTGTCCCTGTTGAACTGAACATGCACTGACATGCAACTGAGTTAACTGATGTATTAATTAGTTGTATTATGAGTTAATAACTTGTGAATTAATTAATAACTAATTCACCCAACTCATCTCTAGTCTATTTGCCAATTAGACTAAATACAACCAGTTTAACAAAGCTAAACTGAACACAACTCCATCAACTCCACAATCAACTCCACCAAACTCAACTGATTGAGTTCTAACTGAAGTAATGCATGCAACAACTCAACTGACTCATAAGAAAAGCATATTTCCTTCTGACAGCTGCATGTGCCACCTCTGTAGCTCAAACTGAAGTGCTCCAAGAGAATAAGATTAAGTTTATAGTCCAAATATTATTGTGAGATAATAATATTTGACTTTTCTATTTTTGACAGCCAGTCTAAAAATAGACTTTGATCACTCACACTGTGATCACTCACACTTTGATAAAAAATAGAAGTCCATCTATTTTTTCCAACTTGACCAATCATCCATAAACAACAACCTGCAATCCATATACATGATCCATATGTCTAAAAATAGACATAGTCTAAAAATAGACTTGCGCCAAAAATAGCCTGTGGGCCCACTTAGTGAAGACGACTCTTTTCAATAAGCTCCATCATCTTGTTGCAATCTCAACACCTCCTTTTAAGACCTCCCCATACTTTTGCATTCCTTTTCTAGCCCGTCAAGACCTTGCTGCATTCTTCCCTCATATATTCAGCCTTGGATCTGATACCCAAAGCCCTGTTTTGAACTCTTTTCCCACACTAATGTAGGTTAGTAGAGTAAACAGAGCTTTATAAAGCTTTGTGTCTGCACAAACAGTGCATTAGTGGAGCCAGTAACTCTCTGTGGCCTCTGCTACAGAGTGTTAGTCACCCAAATTTTGAAATGTAGCTATGTATGTAAACTCAAAGTGATGGGAAACCTCCTCGTGGACTAAAAAAGGATATGGAACTGTATTTTGTTAGCAAGATCGATGTCCTAAAAGAATTTTTTTTTTAGGAAATAGTTTTTTTTCCTTTCTTAAAAACTTTTTATAAAGGAAAAATCAACATTTTTTTAATTCATTCTTCTGCTAAGCTGGTTAAAATTTGCTTTATTTTGGTTTCAAATAGTTGTTAGAAAGAACTGGAAAGATTTTTGTTGGTTATGCTCGTGTTATAATGACTAGGATGCATGGAAAAAATATGAATGTATGAAAGACTCTCACTTGTATAATACAACTTATTTCATCAAATTTAATATTTTCAAGCATTGCCTTTTGCATGATTTTGAGTCAGAGTCCCACCAAATATCATACGTCAACACCCCTACTGAAGACACTAAAAAGCTACACATAAAATCTACCTAAAATCAATAAGTATCTCTTTATAGAGCAAATAAACATTAGTTCAAGCTAGCATCTTGGGATAGGTAGTGTGAGTAAACTACCCAAGATCAGAAAGCAAAACTAGTGTCATTAAAAGAGAGAAAATTCCTTCTGCACTCGTACTACCGGGACCACTCTAGTAAAAGTGGAGCTAAATATGAGACAACATCAGACTATAAGTGAAGGTAGCCCACCTTCGTCTACAACTCCTTTGGGTATTCTGTGTATTAGGGATCCCTTCGGGGATTTTGGAGCTGAGTCGGGGACTTAGGTATCCTACCCACACAACGTACTGTCTACGACTATGTCCCCCTTGGTAGTGTCTGTGATCTGAGGTAGCCTTAGTGACCATACTTTTAGGGACTTACACAAGGTGACTGGGGCGAGCTTCCCTAGTACCTAACATAGATGGACATACTCTGTCTTCAGTTTTTGGTAGGGTGCTCGTCTTCATGAGAGTACTTAGCCCCTCAATATGAGGTTCGGGCGAAGCTCTAGAGTAACCGTAATTGTACATTTGGCCAGCCTTCTCTGTTATTCACTGAGATAATGGGTGTCATCTCCAGTGATCGGTGCTTATTGGACAGGGTCATTTCCCTCTGTTTGTTGATTGATTCACTTAGTGTGTTTTTTATATTTTTTTAGGCACCCGAGTGTTATCATTGAGACTTTAACAAATATCACGATAAAATTTATTGATAAAAATTAACAGTCACCGTGGCTACATCCAGCCCTCGTCTCATTGTTAGGACTTCCTCGACTCATTATGGAAGATCCGTCGAGCTCCAATGAACTAGATTCCCCATCTTCAGGAAATCAGTCTCCAAGATCTCACACAGAATGTGTTTGGACATCCGACGATTCAAGCTTACAGGAGGATTTCTTTATTGCAGGATTTCTTCCTCCCTATAACCTTCCGATCATGAATTGGTTGGACCCACTCTTGGTTCGCGTGGAACCTGTACCCCCTATGCCTTTAGTTGTAATATTTCCATCCATCCCATCGACAATTAACATGTTGTGGAACATTTCGAACACTTGTGGTCCCCCACCACTTCCCCATTCGACAGTCACTACCACATCGTTGATGGCGAACCATGCTATCCCATTTGTCCTGGGTACAAACCCTCACATGACACCCTCCACGAGTGGAATGAAGCCTATGTTGGGTTCCACTCCTTTAGTGTCAAACTCTATACCTTCGACAAGTGCTACATACAGCGCTCCTTATAACGTTCAATATAGCACAATTACCGTGGGTTCCCTTAACCAACAATATGGTTGGCATCCATTGTACAGTTCTTACCCCCAGATTCAAGTATCTGGGGGCACTCCCAATATGCATATACCGGTCGGGAACATAACAGGTCCCCCTCCATTTTCAGGCATGCATGGTCAGTTACTGATTGGCATGAGCACTCCTTATGTCAGTTAAGAACATATGGTTAGTTTTGTGGTGGGCGAAAATCCTCAAGGAGGTCCCAACCCATCCATGGGGGCACCCTACTCACAATTTCAAATGATTAAAGGGGGCACTACTTATCCTGAGGGAAATTCTATACCCCAGCATCACAATCCGCGTGGAAATACACATTACAATGCCCTACCCCAAGGAAACTACTATACCATGCAACCTATGTATAATATTGGGACTCCAATGATGAGAGGACTGCAAGGATCCTCAAGTCATATGTCATCACCTTGGTCCGAGTCGGGGGCACCACACACTTTGTCTTTCTTGGCAACATTGGATATCCCCGACTTATACAAACTTACAAATGACCCCATCTATCATAACTTACTCTGGCTGCCAATCCCGCATAAAATACTGACAGACATCCCCAAGTTTGAAGGGAAACAAGGGGAGGATCTGGGTACCCATATCACCACCTATCATCTTTGGTGTGTTTCTAACTCCATGGTGGATGATAGTATTCGTTTATGTCTTTTTCCCCCCACCCTTACTGGCAACACAGCCAAGTGGTACATCGAGTTACCACGTGCATCAATAAATACCTTTGATGCACTAACGATGGAATTCTTAAAGCACTTCCAGCTACCCATCCACTATGAGACTGGGATGGAACTCCTTGCTTCATTATGTCATGATACCACCACCCACATCTATGATCATATACATCAATGGAGACGTAGGCGGAGGTTAGTTAAAGCTCCCCTCCCAGACTATCTCTTAGCGGACTGGTTCTGCAAGTCCCTACTCCCCCAAATTGCTAAGGACATTCCCTTAGGTGGTGCGGTCACAAAAGACCAATCCATACATCATGCCCTACACTTAGATCTGATATATTTACAATATGACACTCTTTATGATGTAATCCACAATGCCCCTCGAAACTCCAATGCTTCCGCTACTCAACACCCGGAAGTGCACGTCGATGGGATTATCGGCGCAACCTCCAGGGCTATTGTAAAAGAAATTAGGGGTCACATTGCCCAGATGTCAGTGGACCCCTCTACCAAATCGGCTGCTCTTCCTACCACCGCGATAAACTCTGTACAATCTATGCAAAAGCCCAGTGGTAAGAACAAGAAGAATAAGAAAAAGACCGCTTCTCCTGAGGAGATGTCAAAAAGGCAGCAAAACCCAAAGTAGAAGGCCGATATGCCTCCTGGCGATGGAAAGGATAAACCTACCAGATTCCCTTGCAAAATCTGTGTTGAAGACCACATGACCTATCACTGCCTGCGTCTTCAGGAATGCATAGATTTCATTGCTAAAAAGGATACTGGTAGGACCCCCGCCGTCCTTAATGATCCTTTCCCCGCTCAGCAGCAAAAACACCTTATTGCAAACCAACCCCAACCCCCATAAGGGGGCAATGGTGGTTCGCAACGTCCTTCAACTGGTGAACGATCCTCTACCGTTTACACCTTTGAAACGATAGATCTACAAACAAGAGACAAATCCCATGGAGCTCTTGTTGCTCATGCAAAGAAACCTTCCTCAAGTAAAAACCCACCACCGCCTAATGATTTTCATATTGAAAGGCCAGTTACTGACCTTGTGATTCGCCCCCCTAAAGGGGTACCTCAATGCACAACACACAATATATATGCACATGCTGCCCAAAACTATAGCATTGTAGAAGACTTGGCTCAAGTGTTGTCGGCTATGTCGGCGCTCGAAGTATTACAAACATGTCGAGCACAAAGGAAAGCTTTGCTTTTGGCTATTGGTGGTATTGACCCACAGGATTCCATACTTGCAATTTTCGACATGGAAAAGTGTAAACCTCCCCTTTCCCACCAGCTTGCATTTCATGTCCAAATTTTTTCGAAAGGTAAAGGTATACATCGAACTGTGATCGACAAAGGTGCTTCTACCTGCGTCATGTCGGCTTCATGTTGCCTTGCTTTGGGTTCTCCAACCCTATCCCCTCCGTCGAATTCCCTTAAAGCTTTCAACAACCACACTTTCATCCCAAAAGGTTACCTAGCTAGCTACCCCATGACCTTGAGTGGGAAAATGATAACAATGGATATCGAAGTCGTAGATCATAAACTCGACTATAATCTGCTTTTGGGCTGTAATTGGACTTATGCCATGAATTCCATTATGTCTTTGGTATTTCGTATCATCATATTTCCCTTAGGTGGAAAGATAGTTACAGTGGACCAGTTGTCCTTTTGCACCCCAAATTACTCCCCGGTACCTAGCAACTCTGTACCCTTAGTGGGTGGCGTACTTGACTCTTATGTTAGTATCGTTACTGGTCTATTGAAGGGCTCTTCCTTGATGGGTTGTTTCCCTCTTATGTCACCCATGGTTCCATAGACAGTCTCTATGGTTTCATCCATTCCTCACGAACTGAATGATCCTTGGATCCTCCCGGTCCCTTCAGACATTGACACTTACGAAGAACAAATACCGCTATCACCAGCTGAATTGGCCTACCAGGCCATTCAATCTACATCAGAGTCTCCAGTCACTTTGGTTACGGCAAACAGTACCACTGCCCCTCCCATAACAACTCCTTCTTTCGATCCCCTCAATCAAGTCCTACCTATGGATGAAACTATTAGTGAGATCACGAGTTTAGAAGAGCGACCTTGGGAGGACTCGCACCATCCTGTTTCGATATCTCATTCGAACATGATGCCTCTTCAAATCCTGTCATCTGACACACCTGAAATTGTTTCCTCACCATATACAACTATCCAAACTTTGGAATTGGAGGAAAACATTGGAAATCTTTCAAAGACATTGCTCATCGATATTTCAGTCAAGACAGGCATCGTGGAAAACATACAAATTGGAGCCAATTGCAATCCCGAGGAAATTGCAAGCTTCACCTACCCTTTTAAGGACTTCTGCAATGTTTTTCCTTGGTCTTATGAGGAAATGCATGGCATAGACCCTTTTATTATAAAGCATGAGATCAAGAAAGATCAGGCATTCTTTTTATGGTATTTTTCTTGCTCGTTAATCCGAAAAATCCTCGAGTCTCCTTCTTCGGGCTTGTTAAATTACCACGAAGAAGATCGAGCACTCTCTTTATGGTATTTTTCTTTCTCGTTAACTCAAAAAATCGTCGAGTCTCCTTCTTCGGGCTCGTTAAACTACCACAAAGAAGGTCGAGCATTCTTTTTATGGTATTTTTCTTGCTCGTTAATCCGAAAAGCCTCAAGTCTCCTTCTTTGGGCTCGTTAAACTACTACAAAGAAGATATGAGCGCTTTCTTTTATGGGATATATTCTCACTCTAAAACTGAAGAATCCCTGAGTTTGTCATCGTTGGACTCATTAAGCACATAAGAGGCGGTTCGAGCAACTCTTTTCCGCTCTTTTTCTAGCTCATTAAACTGAAAAAGATCATTAGAGCATTCTTTTTAGGCGCTTTTTTCTCACTCATAAAACTGAAAATCCCGAGTTTTTTCTTTAGGCTCATTAAAAATTTATAAAGATAACCCAAGCATTCTTTTAGGTACTTTTCTCGCTCATTAAACTCAAAATCCCAAGTTTTTTTCACCTGGCTCGTTAAATATCTATGGCGACAACCAGAGCACTTGATTTTTTGGGACCATTTCTCGCTCTTAAATCGAAAAAATCCTCGAGTTTTTCCCTTCTTCGGGCTCGTTAAATCTACGAAGACGGAATGAGCAGTTCTTTTACCTCTTTTTTCTTGCTCGATAAACTGAAAAATATACCTTGAATTTTCTTCATTTGACTCATTAAAATTTGATGAAGGTATTGAGTTTGTCGTCGCATGACTCATTAAAAATTCACAACGAAAAACAAGTTTAGTCTGTCTCCTCATTCTCGTAACAAAATAAGGTCAACATCTATTGAGCCTAGGTTTCTCTTTATCTAGACTCAATAGATTAGCTCACGGAAAATTAACCGATCCGGGTATACTATTAAACTTTTGTCGCACCTCGTTAAAAACTATGACAAAGGGACCACCTTGGAGTCGTTCTTTACGATCTTTTCAGACTCTCTAAATATGAAAATTCCACCGAGTTATCTCATCTGGACTCATTAAATTACACAGATGAATGATAGAGTCGCTCTTTTTTCGGTCCTTTTCACACTCTTAAAATATGAAAATATTGATGAGTTATCTCATCTAGACTCATTAGATTACATAGATGAATGATAGAGTCACTCTTTTTACGATCCTTTTCAGACTCTTAAAACATGAAAAGATCAATGAGTTTTCCTGTTTGGACTCATTAAACTAATCAGATAAGGCATAGGGTCGCTCTTTTTGCAATCGTTTTTAGACTCTTAATATATGAAAAGGTCGATGAGTTTACCCGTCTGGACTCACTAAACTAATCAGATGGGGAAAGTGGACAATACAACTGTATTTCAGTATTAGAAAGCGTGGTTTGGTAGTAGTTGTTCCCTTGAACATGGCACTCCCTCAGATAAACCTTCCTTGTGACGACCTCTTAATATGAATCCTACCATCCTATGAGTTTAGCCTAAATACCCTGGTGTTCTTTCATCTTTGTATCCTAACACTCATTGGTGTTCATGAGTCTAGTGCTGCATGGTTAAAACCATTGTTGTGCCTTCTATTGTTCAATGGTTAACCTTTTGTTTCCTCCATCAACCCATCAAGCATATCTTTTCATCATGCCCTCTATTGTTTAGACCCAATGCTCAAAGATTCCTCAAAAAACAAAATCATTCTTGTCCCGTTTCATGTCGATTGATGTAGGACACATTATTGCCTACCTTTCAATAGGTATCTTCCTATCGAATTCAACATTCTATCTAAGAAGACAACCAAGAAACACATTCAATGCCTTGGTACTTGTAGACATTAGTGGCAGGTCACCTTGTGTTTGATCAAGGGTTCTCATTTTTGGCTCCTGGTTAAGTGATTCTATGAGCATTCGATGACAAAAACACTTTTCACACTCGCTAGATTGTACTGTGCATCTTTGAGACCATCACCATTATTGGTGGCCTTCCTTGCCTCTGTTAACGGTCTCCATTATTGACTGGTAATCAAATGATTTCATGAATGTTTGACATCAACACATATATTCACATGTATTGATCTATGATGTTTGGTGAAGTGGAAATCAAGACCTTGGGTAGAGGCTTGCATCACTTAGCCTTGTTTCCTCTCCCAAGTTGTGTATATTGATTTTTCGAGATAGCTCATCAGAATCATCTTATTATGACACCGGATCCGCATTGTGCTTATCGGCGGCCAGCATCGTCATATCTCTCTGATGAGAAAATCACTCTGACATAGCTACTGAGCATGGGAATGCCCAACTCAAGACATGATTTTAGTTATATATATATATATATATATATATATATATATATATATATATATATATATATATATATATATATATATATATATATATATATATATATATATATATATATATATATATATATATATATATGTGTGTGTGTTGTATCAGGTTTCTCGTACCACCCGAAGCTCTGATCCTCTCTCTCTTTCTTTCGATGAAGGAAAATTACAGTTAAGTAAAGTATTTCAGCCATTGTCATAGCCTCTGATCTCACACTTTAGGGGGCATCTATTATACAACAAAATGACCCCCTCATCAGCTCATAGGGTAAAGACATGATAGCTGAAGAAAAGACCAGGATCACAAGCCTTGTTTCCACACTAACACTGCTAAACATTGACAACATGCTTTATAAAGCTTCTCTGTAGGCCTAAGGGAGTGTTAGTGACCCTACCAACTCTACTTGTTGGTTCGGGGATAGCGTTAGTGGATCCTAATGAGAATCTAAAGGTCAAAGGAGTGAATTGACTCATAAATGTCTCTATATTCCCTCCTAAATCTACTTAGAAAAGCAAGGAAACATCTAAAGTTCAGCCTATTTGTGGGATTTATAATTCTAATGAAGGAGGAAAATGGGAAAGAACTCAAAAGCATGGCAACATCATTTCTTTTACCTTAAGAGACTCATGGAGGAACTTTGCAACCTTAACTCGATTGCTACATAAGAAAAGATAGGGCTATGGTGATAGAGGTCAGATCATTTGAAAGGATAACTCACTTGATTGTCAAGCATAGTCCCAAATCGAAGCATAAGAAGTTGGTAAGAAGGGAGAGAGAGAGAGGAGCTGGAGGGGTAAGGGAAGGCTGATGCAAAAAATGGTTGTAATCACTCTTCTGACATTAATATAGAACTACAATTGTACTGTCTACTCCATGGTGTTGGTACTATCATTCATTTACTTGTTTGTCCAATACCTTTTAGCATGAGTAGCTTAGTTATGTGTAACTATATGTCTTTTATATATTCAAGTATTAATTATCAAGGTTGTATGTTGTGATTATGCTTGTCTCTTCTATGTGCAGGGCTTGATCTGGAGCCAGATCAGGGGACTTCCACCTAGCTGCATTGTGCTCTCCAACAAGCCTACACAAAGGCTTTAGGTAATGAATTTGTCCTACTTTGATATTTAGTTATTGTTTATGGACATGCATGTAGCTTTTTGACAGCTGCAGATAATCTTGCCAAGGGTCCCAGGAAGACCCTTGAGGGTATCTCCATTCTCCATACACCGTGAATTTTGTCTCTTACTTATCCAACTGATTGCAACTCCAAATAGGTTAAACACATACCCACTTGTAGATCTTCTTTGATCCAGATCTCCAGCCGAGTCTGCATCAACAAATCTATGGAAGTCCAAAATTCTATCCAATCCTAGTCTTCCTTGGTAGCACAAACCATAATCATTGGTGCCATGCAAATACCTGAAAACCCGCTTCACTGTTGTCCAATGCTCCTTCCCTAGTTTTGACATAAACTTGCTCAATACTCCCACTGCATGTGCAATGTATGGTCTAGTACAAACCATTGCATACATCAGGCTATTGATTGCACTTTCATATGGAACATGGGACATGTCCTCTTCCTCTTCTTTTGTCTGGTGACATAGTTCAGCAGATAAATTTACACCTATAGGAATAGGAACTTTCAACAACTTACTATCCTAAATATTAAACCTCTGCGGTATCGTCTCGACATAATTCCTTTGGTTTAACTAGAGCTTCCTCTTTGCCCAATCTCTTTTAATTTCCATGCCCAAAATATAGGTTGCAGCACCAATATCTTTCATGTCGAATTTGGAGGACAACTGGGTCTTCAAAACCTGGATAACTGCTTTGTCATTTCCAACCAGCAACATATCATCCACATACAAGATTAGATAAATAAAAAAATCACCAATTAAATTAAAATACACATAGTGATCTGCTTTTCTTCTGGCGAAGCCAAGTCCCCGTACAAATGTATAAAATTTCTGATACCACATCCTTGGTGACTGTTTTAACCCATAGAGAGACTTTTTTAACTTGCATACGAGTTATTTCTTACCCTTCACTGCAAAGCCTTCAGGTTGCTTCATGTAGATCTCCTCTTCCAAATCCTTGTGAAGAAATTTTGTCTTCACATCCATCTGCTCTACCTCAAAATCAAAAGCAATAGCAACTAATCAAAGTAATCTAATAGAAGCTACCTTGGAAACAGAAGAAAAAATATCACAAAAATCAACTCCCGGTACATGGGAATAACCTTTTGCTACCAGTCGAGATTTGTATTTCTCCACCTTTCCTTCTACATTTGTCTTGTTCTTGAACACCCATTTGCTGCCAATGGGTTTCCTTCCAGCCGACAACTCCACCAGATCCGAAGCCTCATTTTTGTGCAAAGATGCCATTTCATCAACCATGGCCTCTTTCCAGAGTTTCCCATACTATGAATCTACTGCTTCCTTCATAGTTCTAGGATCATCATCAATAATAGATAAAGGAAATTTTGAGTAGAAAGCAAATGGACTATAACTTTCTAGCTGCCTTCTTTCTCGAACTAATCTTCTCACAACTAGCATTTATGGCTCTTCATATTTTGATTCCTCTTCTATTGTAGAGTCTGATTCTTCCTCCTTTAGCTCAAACTCTATCTTCTAGGGTTCCTTTGATAGGACTTCATGTTTAATAAAATCTTTCACCTCTCTAAACACCACATCTCAGTTGTACACAACCTTCCTTGTTACTGGGTTCCAAAGCTTATAGCCTTTTAAACCATCCTTATACCCAATAAATATGCACTTTTTAGATTTACTATCAAACTTTTTTCTTTTCTCCTTTGGAACATGTACATATGCATCACATCCAAATACCCTTAGATGTGAAAGAGAGGGTTTCTTACCAGTCCATACCTCTTGTGGATTCCATAGATGACTATATCAAGATGACAGCCATCAGTTTCCTAAAGAAAAAATCTGAAGAATTTGAGTGCTTTAAGATCTACGAGTTGTTTAAAATTGAAACTGATTTAAAAATAAAGTGTCTAAGATCAGATAATGGGAGAGAATTCACTTCCAAATTATTTTAGAAATATTGTGACAAAAATGGAATAAAAAGAAAATTTTCAACAGCACGAACACCTCAGTAAAATGGATTTGCTGAAAGAAAGAATAGAACCATACAGGATGTTAGAGCCTAGATTTGCCTCAGGCTGACAAGGCAAGGTTCTAGGTCCACATCAAACCATGCTCAGCCTCGTAGCTAGCCCTATGAGGACAGGAGAGGGCTCTCTTCGGGTCGATCTCTACAAAAGATGATCGATGAGGCTCGAGATGACTGAAATAGAAGCTAATTTTGGCTAGGTATGAACTACAAAGGTTTGATTTGAGTTTTTAGGAGTTTTGGTGTTGAAACAGGGAAAGGAAAATTTGGGCTTGGGGATGAGGCATAGTTTTTTCAGAGGTCTATTTGGGGCAAGGTGAGTGATCGTATTGATGCTTTTAAAGGGACTGAATGGGTAGATCAGACTGGTGAGGAGCTAAGGAGAGCAAGAAGCTTTCAGGGATTCTCCTTAAACAGGTGAAAACATTGAAAATCAAACAAATTTAAAGGCAGAGCATAACAATCTATGGATTCTACCTTAACACTTCACTTGTTCAATTGCAGAAGATGAGAGAAGGAAAATGATATACATAACAACTTACAATTACTGAGAGAAGCACACCATCAACATATAAAGCCACATGGATCCCAAACAGTGCTGCAAAACCCTGGTCTTTCCTTAGCCAAAAATGCAGAGAAAATATGTACAATAGTATGCCAAAGCAATCCCAAGTGTCCAACCCTGAAAATGACTTAGAGAATACATGATATAGACTAGCCCAACCCATTCCCTTGCCTCTAGGGGTCAAGCTCATCATTCTAGGAGCTGATCCAACTGATTCTAAACCAAGTACTGAAATCTAGGCAATCAAAACAACTTGCCTCTATATGTTAGGAAACTGATTCATTCATTTAATTTTCACTTTTTAGTGAATGAATCATCTAGAACAAGTAAATAAGTGCCAAAATTACATCATGTTTACCCAATTACATCAAGATAGATCAAAAATTACATCAAGAAGCAAAACTAGTCAAACTGGCCGAATTTCTGAGCTGGAAGGTGAAAAATTGGGCAAAAATCCTCTGTGCGCCACGCCAAAATCTCTATGCGTCGCTCCACTTTAATGCTGATTTTGAGGCACTTTCTGAATTCCAAATTTAGCCTAAGTGTGCTTGTTGGAAAGCCCTGCCTGTCTACTTTCCAACCCAAGTGGAATTTTCCAATTTGGTGTCCATTTCCCCCTCCAAAAGTGCATTCTCCCAAGACTGCTTCCTGTGTGTCAAAATAGGGGCAGTGAGGTCATTTTTTGCATGTTTTTTGACCTTTTGGGGACCCAAAACTTGCCCAAACTTCTTGTCCATGTACTAGCAGTCATGATTTTTCATGCTGAATCCAAAAATGCAAGCCATTTGTGATTTGGAGCTCCCAATCCTAAGCGCCGCGCCACTGGGAGAAAAAACATGTGTTGTGCCCAAAAATTTGTCATGTGTACTGTGCTCGGACTTCCCTTTGATGATGGTATGAAACTAGGTGTTGTTGTGAGATCTGCCACCAAGGGGAACAATGCTAAAAGGGAGTGTTAGGAAGGGGAATAATATGATGGGAATAGGGGTTATGGGGGGAAATTTTGTTCAAGGATATGTAGGAGGGTTTGGGAATTTTATAAGGTATGGTTTTGGGGTTTTATAGGGGCAAGTGTGTGGAGGGATAGGGAATTGAGTGCAATGTAGGATTGATGAGCTTGATGGGGGGGGGTAGGAAATGAGGAAACAAAAGGGAAATGGAGAAGGGAAAAAGTCCTTGGTGACCAATCAATGATTCAAAAACCCCACAGCAAATTTCCTTTGAATGTATTTTAAAGGGAGGGTTTAGATTTTGTTTCAAATGTTACCACCCATAAACCACTCACACTTATCACCAAATTCAAAGCAACAGCAAGAATGAGGGCCCACCTAGCGAATTCATGCAAGGTATGGGCGAATTGGTGAAATTACAAGCAAGTTTTGGGCTTGAGGCTATACCTGTCGCGCTCAAAACCCAGTGCACCGCACTCTTTATATGTGTCACGCCCATTATAATTTACACTGGGTGAAATCTCCCAGTGCACCGCGCGCTCTATATGCGTCACGCCACCTGCTATATGCGCCGCGCTGCCTCCAAGTCACACAAGCGGCCTCTTCCACACACTGTTTTTCTCTTGCACTTTCAAAACACAATTTCCCCCTTGGATTATGAAAGACACTTGTTGCAAAGGGATAAATAGCTTTAGAAATATCTTGACAAGAGATGGTTCTGATTTTTACTTCTTCAAAAACCCATTTTGTAATGTTTTTTACTATGGCATTTTGTCTTTTAATGAAACTCTGTCTTTTGGCTATCTCATTGATTTTCTGAGTTTTGAGCTGATGAAATTGGTTGTTTTTTACAGGGATGTTGGCGTTGATTTTTGGCAAAGGAAAACCAAAGCCTGCTTTGAAAACTCCATGGCGGAAAAATACATGATTATTACAAAAAATGAATTCGACAATTTCTTATTCAAAACAGAGTTTTGAACAAGAAATGTCCTCAAATGTGTTTGATGATGAGCTTCTGAACTAGGAACCTCTTCAAAAACCATCCTCATGGCCTGCGGGCATTATTCGACATGTTTGAAGACCAACCACTAGACCTAGACTCTTAAAATAACTCTTTTGACCAAAATAGCATAATGACTATGAATGACTGAAATGAACTTTGATGAACATAGAGAAATTTTGACTAGCCTGGGCAGGTACAAGCATGATGGAAACAAGAACACCAAACCCTTCCGTCAGACAATGGCATGCCCCTAGCGAAATGCAACTGATTGAAGGCGATGGGACACGTAAACATGAAATGCAAAAAGAGTTTTGATCTCTGACGGAGGGATGACCAGATCGACTCTAACACACGTCACTTTGCACATCATATCTCTTCCACTTTTCATGCCATGTCACTATGATGTCATCTCTTAGCCACATGTAATTCCACGTCACTTGAGAAAGGCCCACTTGGCCACCCAAAAATGTCAAATCCACTTACCACATTTCCTAACCACATAGTGCCATGTTATCGTATGTGCCATGTCATTGTCACCTTGCGCCACTTGGATACCACCTGTACTACAATCTGGATGCCACCTATACTACCATGTGTCACTTTGGCCACCCAAAGGAGTTGAATCCATATGTTACATGTCCTCACCTCAAGGTGTCATGCCATTAACATGTCACTTGTTTTCCATGTCAACCACATTATCATTGAGACCTTTCTCCATGTTTGTTTCCATGTTATATTGGGGTCCACCTTATATTTAGCGGTGTGAAATTTGGGATCTCGTTGTTTTCATATGCATTTCCATGTTTCTCTCTCGGAGGCTCAGATGCCTTGGTGCACCCCAGATGGGCCCAAATCCCCAGATGGCTAGTTACATTGGAACCTTGATCATTTGGAACTATGCTTGGGCTCCATCAATTCAAACTAAAGTTTTCTTCTTTCCTAGGGAGTTAGGCTAAGTTCCATATGCCATTAGAAAGCTCTCTGAGAGAGCTATCAAACCAATAAACTCCCCTTGAACTTGACATCAATGACAACAATTGTCAGGTGTCGACAATTTACACATGCATTCCAATAATATATTTCAATGTATTAAAAGTACCAAATAATTGTGTAGCTTTAAAAATGAACCTAAATTCTTAAAAGTTATACTTATATAATAAGCTTCTTAATATAACCAAGTATCTTTGCATAGTAAAATCATCAATTTCTAGTGGCATGTGCAAAGTTTATACTATGCGTAAAATATGGGGTATGATTGTCTCTTTACTCATGGATTTGACATAGATTACTTCAATCACTTCACCTTGAATTGTTGGGTAGTCATGTAGGGGTTGCATCAATAATATAAGTATAGTGGATACATTAGGATCATACTATGGGAAATCTTATTCAAGCAAGTTAATACAAACTACATTATAGATTAACAAAAGAAAATCAGGTCCTACCTAAAATGAGCACTCATAATGCATGAAGTCATGTACGACATTTAATTTTCATACACCTAATTGTATGAATTTATATGCAAACAATATTTAGGCCCTAAATAAAAACCATATAGCTTAGGCACCATATTTGAAGCCTCAAACCACCACATTAACCATATCTATTATATTTTTGGCCTCCAAATGGGATATGGACCACATTAGGAGGATTTTGTGCATAATGAATGATTCTCAAGTCCTTGAACATGGTAGAGAGGGAAAATTAAGGGTGTAAGGCTCTAAATGAAGCTAACAAGGCTCAAGGGTCATGGATGAGGCATCAAAATGTAAGTTTTCATAAAAGGATTGGATAGGGAGCATTGACCATGTCTGAGGAAGAACTAGGTATTTAAATATTAAAGAAACTTTATAGTGTTAAAAATTATGTTTTGTAAAAGGATGAGAAGTTTGTAAGTTTTAAATGGAATGTCGTAAAAATAATGTTTGTGCATTCTTAGAATTTAGATTTTTTTTGCTAGCTTAAAATTTTTTACCCACATATTTGTTGATTTGGTTTCTTTGGATTTAGCTTTGGCATAACCATCTTGGTTGTCTAGAATTAAAAAACAACAAAACCTTCAATTTTTGTTTTTTAATCCCTTTCAATATTTTTAATTTTAATTTTATTTTTAAATTGAATACACAAATCCAATATATCAATAAATATATATATATATATATATATATATATATATTATATATATATATATATATATATATATATATAGATATACAATTTTGAAATAAGAAAAAAAAAAATTATGTTAAAACCTTCGATCCTTACACCAACATTTTTTAACTTGTAATTCAAAAATATGTAATTTTAAGTTTAAAAATTCTCTCAACCTGATAGAATGTGTGACATATTTAATGAAACTCTAAAATCTATTTCAAATATTTCAATCTGACATTCACATCTCTTTCATATAAAATTCGTATTCATCTAATATTTGCTTTTTCTCTTAGCCGATTTCTAAATTCAACGTTATTATCACAATGAAATTATGATTCACTTATAATTTATTATTAAATATGAAACAAATTTCTTGAATTTAATTTCAAATTCTTGACTCATTATTAATGGTTTTTGTATTAATTTTTTAACTAATTATAAAATATCTTAATGTTTTGTGTTTTTTATTATAAATTAATACTTTATATTACTAAAAAAATGTTCATATATACATGGTTGTAGCATCTATCGACCAACAGAGGATTTCTTTATGTATTTATTGGGCTACTAAGGTCCCAAAGACCAGAACTTTCCTAAATCAATTTTGGTGCAAAAATAGGCCATGCAACTAGATCTAGATTACAAAAGAGATTACAAAATCCCTTATTATTGGGTTATCCAAGCCGTACATAACAGAGAAAAAAAATATGACAAGAAAGAGAATCATTCAGACTCAAAAGATAAAATAGGAGTTGGGTCTCCGACACTCAATCCTAGAGGTGCAACAATGTTAGATTCACATTATAAGTGTCCCTCCACATGGGCAAGCCTTGCATCCAACCTATCCAGGGTGAAGTGTTGGTTCCTCAACATTATTTTAATGTCTTCCAAGGAGGAAAATAAATTATACCTCTCAACTTGTTTTTCCTTCAAAACCAACCCCAACAGTGTTAAGTTCCAATGCAATTCTCCATTGAGTTCAAATTATTCTTGTTTCATCCCCTGATGTTACTAGGGTCTAGAATCCAATTATATACCTTGTTCATAATTTTAGAATCCAATTGGATTACCTCTCCACCCCATCTTGGGTTTCCAACTTGCAAATTTATAGGCTTTATTCTTATTTTAGTAATGTGAATTTTCTTCTTTACACTAGTCAAAAGTCACATGAAATAATAAAACTCTAGCAAAGAAATTAAAAACAATTCTAGTAATCACCTTCACTAAACTCGATCTACATGAGTCACTGTTTCTTAATAAAATACATCTCAATTTAAATTATTTGATTGGATATCTAATGAACTAGATCATATCTACAGAAAAAGTTGATCCACATGAAACTATAACATTGTTTCTTATTAACATACATTTCAATTTAAACAACTTAATTTCACTATTTTTTAATAAAAATAATTAAATAAATTTACGGGTATAATCTTTATTCTAAATATTTTTGTTCACTTCTCTTTCAGTTTTAATTTTTATACGATATCTTGATTTTTTTTCCACTGGAAAAATCGTAATCTTTCATTAATTTTGAAAAATTACATGTTGTAGATGCTATTAGCATATGTTGTATCCTTCTTGCATCTAAGGGCTCTATCAAAAATTTACAGTTTGCCAAAAACTTGAGCTACTTTGAGCTTTCATCACCACGCAAGGTGTTCAGCCATTTTCTGTTATGGAGAAAAATAAAAAAGTCTGTTATATGGCCGTACATATGCCACGCAGGGCAATGTCTTTACTGTGAGTAACTACTTAAATAAACTTAAATATATAGCCTGTAAAATATATACACAGAGTTTGCCAAGCATGTTCATCAAAAAATTACAAAAAAGGCAGTAATCAAGGGCTCTCTGCCCTGTGGTAGATTTGATCATTATAAGGCCGGTGGTAGTAGCGATATTCATTTGCCCCTCGATGTTCCTAGATCATCCACTCTCCTCGGGGAAGTGTCATGGCCTCCCTGGATAGCCCGTTAGCACAGCTGTTATGTTCCTTGTAAATGTGATTGCATGAGATAATGTTAAACTATGCCTTGAACAAATTCACTTCATCCAAAATATTACTGAGTGTGTGAGAGTGACAAACAATAATATTATTGAACCAATTTACTATGATCTTTGAGTCCCTATATATGTTTAGATTCATGCAATTATGACCCAATGAGAAATGCAGAAGATGACAGAGAGTAATGAGTTCTGAAAAATTGTTTGTTCCATCTCCTAGTCCCATCTTTACTTTGTAGTAATGCTGATCATTTAAGTAAAGAATAAAGCCACCATTGCATCCATGGCGTTGTGCCGCGCCATCAAAGAATGCCCAAGGTAAATTTTTGTCAATAGGTGCTGGGTCATGTCTCCTCCGGGGTCGAGGTTGATGAGGTTCAGGCAGCTCGTTATAAGCAGATATAATGCGGGCTATGATGTGAGGCCAGCACACAGGTCTGTTATCAAATATAACCCAATTTTGAGCCAGCCATATATGCCAACTGATGATAAGGGGTAGATTTTGTAATTTAGAACCTTGATGTTGATTACACTAGCTTTCCCATGCTCGACCGATATCTTCACCTTCCCAATGCCTAGAAATATGCATGGATGTAGATATATTTTGCCAAAGATTGATCAGGGAAGTACATTTAAGAAATAAATGGAGAGTCAATTTAGAAGAATTCTTGCATAAGACGCACCAATGTGGACCATGAAAAGATTGATGGGTGAGAGACTCTCCTGTGGGAAGTTTGTCCCTGAGTATACACCAAAATAATAGTTGGTCCTTGGAGGAAATGTTAATTTCCATATACACTTCCACCAGAAAGTAGTCTACTCCAGCTATTTGTGAGAGATCAGGTTGAGGTATCCAGTCTTTGGAGAGTATATGCCATTCTCAGCTAGACACCAGACAAGTTCATCAGGTCCATCTTTTATCCTGATGTGAGATTCACATAATGCAGTGATGTATTCTTGCCATTCCTGTTGCCAAAGAGGGGGTATATCTAGTTGCTGGGCTGATTTCCATCCTTGAGAGAAAATGTTGGTATTCTGAGGGTCCACAATATGTGTTATCACCTTGATCTCAATAGAGTGTAGATGATGTATGAGATCTCGAGACAGCTGAAATCTACCACCACCTCCAGTCCAAGGATCCAATCCAATGCGAGCCTTTGATCCATCGTTTATTATCCAAACGAGGTTGTCCCTGATCCTAGGCAAGGAGTGTAGGAGTGCCTTCCAGACAGATGAAATACCAGTTTTAGGCCAGCTTGGCATGCGAACCCAATCCATGATTTGTTGTGGCCATATATACTTATGATATGAGATAGAAGTCCATAGATTCTGTCCAGTCAGAAGAGTCCAGCCCATTTTTGCAGCCAGGGCTTGTGCAAAGAGAGGAAGGTCTTTTAGTCCCCAGCCTCCCCATTTTTTAGGTAGAGCTATCTTGTTCCAACTGACCCAGGCAAATATCTTTTTGTCTTGGTGGCCATTCCAAAGATATTTGTTACAAAGTTGTTGTAATCGGGCCAGAATGTTCCTGGGGATCCATGCAAGTGCCATCCAAAATACAAGGGTGGCCTCAAGAACATATTTGATAAGTACTAATCTACCAGCTCTGGATAAGTATCTGTGACTCCAGATTGAAAGCCTTTTTTCCAGTTTGGTGACAAGCCAAACCCAATCTGCAATTTTCTTACTAAGAGGCTTTATCCAGAAACCCAAGTATTTGAAACCCCTGTCCAGAGGTATAATACAATAAGGGAAATGTTGTTGAGCAAGTTGTGACTCCTGGATGGAAGTGAGGGCTAAGGTAATGGTAGATTTTTCTTGATTTGCCTTCATACCAGTAGCCGACGAGAAAAGTGATAGAATTTTGGAAAATGTGAGAGAGTCCCAAATGCTCCCATCCAGGAAAATGAGAACATCATCCTCAAATAGGAGGTGAGTAAGGAAACAGGCATCAGATATCTTAAGACCCCGAAGGCTACCATATCTTTTGGCAGAGGTGAGCAAATGGCTAAGCCCATCCATGACAATCAGAAAGAGAAGGGGGGAGAGAGGGAAGCCTTGTCTGAGCCCCCTCTCAGCATGAAAGAAATGGGAGGTAGATCCATTGATGAGAACACTGAATGTAGGGGAGGTAATACAAGCCATAATCCAAGTGATGAAGTCATGGGGGAAGCCCAGGTGTTTCCCGGAAAACTAGTGTCTTTTCGATCTGCTAGTCCCACTAAGACGGGTAGATATCTTAGAAACAAACAATCAAAGCACTTTGCAATTTCCTTTACATATGATAGATAAAAGAGAAGCAAAGGGGACCAACCTAGATCTTCTGATTGGCTCCTTGCTTGATTTCTCCTTCCCTTGATAGAGCTTGCAACTCCTCTCCTACTTGTCCCGCTTTAAAAAGTACATGTAGAGTCAAAGTAACAAAACACCATCAAAGCATCTCGATCTATGATATCATAAACAATGTAGAATTAGAAACACATTGACCATACAATTGCATTCACAAATACACGATTGTATGGAGGAAAACTCAAAGAACTTTATTAAGAAATAGAAGGGAGAATTACAACCCAGCTGTCTGATCCAGCATCATCCTCCCAACATCAAAGCCCTCTTCACCTCATGAAAAGCAAGATCACCCAACAATACAATGTTCTCTCTCAAAGAGAAACCAACAGCACTTCCTTACAGATTACAAAATTCCAGCCTCCAGATCTCTCAGATGAGGGATCCGTTTATAGATATCTTTCAAGGGTGTGAGTCAGCTCTGGGTTTCTAATTAGTGTCATTCCACTGATAGTTCTTGGTTCCACTTGGAGATTTCTTTGATCTCTTACTCATCCCTGGGCGAGTTCAGAGAGGCAAGTGTCATATGAGAAGTTTCTAGAAGATTCCCTGGGTTTCCACTTAGCAAACTGTCTCTGCCATTTGTCTATTCTCACTCATCGCACCCCACAGAAGGCTCTTTTAGTATGCATTGCACCTGGCTAGTGTAGCAGCCAGTATGCATCACACCTTGACCATGGAGCAGTCAATATGGTCCAGTTTTGGCCAGTTCTGAGTGGTTTTTCAAGTGGAACTTCTAGGAAATGATGTAATTAGTTGACCATGATCCTTTAGGGTATGAAACAACACTTTTAGGGTTTAAATAGCCCTTGTTTTATCGACATATGTGATTGGGGTTTAAGTGCCCAAATATGTCTATAATAGTTGCCCCCTAAAGCATGAGGCCGTAAATCTTTTGATGTCGAGTGAAATGCTTTATCATGAGGATCCGAGGTATTTGAGCTGGAAGGTGACCTGTACAAGATACAATACAATACATCATCATCATATTATTTTCATGCTCTAGCTGAGGCGGGCATTCCCATGCTCAGCTTTATAAATTCATTTTCATGTACATAGGACAGATAATCGTCTATTGTTGCAGAATGGTGATTGTTTAGGTGTAGAGTCACCATCCCTTAGATTGGATGATCATCTGTGTAGCTTCTCTGTACATTTGATGTCTTTATTTTCCTAAATATGCCGCAGCCCGAATGGATGAAACTAGATCCGGTGTCTTCAAACTTGTTCAATCTTCGCTCGATGTACAAGTCGATCCATGTGAAAAGATGTTCTGAAGTGGAACATGGAAAGACATTGCCTGATTACCAGCCAATAATGTAAGCTGTTAACAAGCACGAGAGGAGTCACCGATAATGATAATGACGCTCAAGGTACTACAGTACAATTCATGTGGTGTTAATATATGATTCAATGTCGAACACCACGCAAAATCTTTCGGTCGAAGGCCATTGATGTAAACTTGTCGCCGGAAGTGAGAAACTTGCCATTGAGGCATGCAAGCTTCAAAGTACTGAAAGGGTTGTTTCTAAGTCAACTTCTTGGATAATGAGCTAATATTGACAAGAAGTGACCCGTCATAGGAGGGCCTTCATGTATCCCACATCTACGACATGAAATGAAGCAAATGATTTTCTGGAGGTGAAAACAATCAGATGATACAAGGTTTAGGAATGGCGGTCATGAAAAATGGAGGGTGAAGGTATTGCAGTTGATGAGGTGTTAACTGGGTAGTGAATTCTCTGAATGACTTCTCTTGAACATGTCGGTGACACTGATATGGATTGGTAGTGTTAACCCCAAAAATGGATGGTGTGGAGGACCAATGGTGATATGACCGGTGAACAGAATAACCCAACCTGACTCAATCATGGTGATGGAGTGAAAATGTCATGTTCAAGAGAAACCTGCTACTAATAAAATTATTCAAGTTTTCTTCCCTTTTTCCCCAGTCATTGCTGACTAGTACCTATTTATTTTTGTCAAGCTTCAGGAGGATAACATATGCTTGTTCTATAATTTTCCCTTTGGGAAAACCTGTCGCTATGTTTTAGCGAGCCTGGCGACAGTGAAACTTGTTCTTGTGTGGATGGACAAGTTTGTCGCTATTGTTTTAACGAGTTTAATGACAAAGAAAACTCGGTCCTTTTCATGTTTAGAGAGTTTGAAAAGGGATGAAAGGAAAATCCAGTAGTCCTTTTTTGTAGCATAATCCCTTAAGTCCGAAAAAGTGTAAAATAATACGAAAGGGATGACTTTTCGATCGTTTTAGCGAGCCGAAAAAGACAAGTGCTTGATCTTTTTGTGGGATGATCCCTTAGATCCAAAAAGAATAAAATGTAGGTGAGGGATGGCGCTTCCCCTTACTTTGAGAGCTAGAAAGGCCAATAGCTCGGCAATCTTTTCATAGTTAACGAGTCTAAAAAGAGCTTAAAAGAGACTCGTTTTTGAGGAACAAGTGATGTTTTCGGGTAGCAACTGGTTCCAGGTAAGTTTGGAACTTCTCAAAACATGGCAGTGTGGAGAGGGTGGCTAACAGAATCACTCATCGCAGCTATTCCTCAAAAGGGTAAACAATCAAGTGGAAGCGTATGATCGGCCAAAAGAATGGAGGTGATGGAAGAACACAACCAAGGCTCAAAAGGCTGATAGCAATGCAATCACAAAGGTCGTTTACTGAAGGCGGGTTTATTTTTTAATGAGCTTGAACCTTGCATTAACATGTGCTCAGTGGCGGGTTTATTTTTTAATGAGCTTGAACCTTGCGGAAACATTGCTCATTCCAGTAATCAAAGATGTCTCTCATTGGTAGGTTCATTTTTTAGTGAGCTTGAACTCTACGATAACATTGCTCATTGCCTTTTTATGTAGACTAGAAACGACCAAACTACAGAGCTAACTACACTAAAAGCTAAGGAACTACTGAGGTTAGGTAGGATGTTTTTGTCTTCTTCAGACAAAACACTTCCTTTGCTTCGTCTGTGCACTGCAGACAAAGGTGAATGGTGGTCAGACCAATCACCTAACCTAAGAAGTTGAATTAAAAGCTACCAAAATCTAAAAAGCTAAGAAATGAAATTGGTCGATTCTTCGCTTGCATAAAAAGGTTTGCATGCCCCCAGGCATCGAGAAAAAGAGAGTGTCTCCAGTAACCAGATGGAAATCACTGTGGTTAACCAAGATTGTTTCGTCTGTAGAGCAGATAAAACATTTCTTTGGCTTTGTCCGCAGCGCAGAAAAAGGTGAATGGTGTGTCGAACCAATCACTTAGCTTACAAGGAAATTCATATGGTAGGATGGTTTTGTCTTCCATCTAGACAAAACACTTCCTTGGCTTCGTCCACGGAGTGGACAAAAATGAATGGTGTGGGTCGGCACTTCCAATCACATAACCTACAAGAAAATGGTGTTCAGACCAATCACATTACCTATAAGGAGATGATGTTTCAGACTAATCACATTACCTACGAGGGAATGATGTTTTAGACCAATCACATAACCTACAAGGAAATTATGTTTCATACTAATCACATATCCTACGAGGAGATGATGTTTCAAACCATTCACATAACCTAAAAGGAAACCTATCTTTTCAGCTGGATCTGTTTGCCGAAGCAAACCAGGGTGCATGCCCCCTAAGCTTTATTACATTCACTAGACTACTCGCTGTAATCAAGTGGATGGAATGAAGGTTGAAGGACATTCTTGACGTAAACAGACCATTTAGGGATGATGTTTGACTTGTAGATGTGTTTGAACCAGGAAATGAAAGCTGGTCAATAAGTTGTACCATTTTTCCTTCATGTGGGAAACACATCACTCGAAACAGTGTGGAAACAATATCTTCCATGTTATAAACATAGTCATGCCCAAGGAGTAGATTTTAATCTAGTGGCCCTTGGACTACCATCACGTTCAAGTGAACGGTTTTCCTTTTCAAAGTTATCAGCAACTTCAGAAGGATCGCTAACGGTTGGTTGGTTCCCTTGTTAAAGGCTGACAAATTTTGTGTCTCAAGCAGAAGCGATGGTGAACCAAGCACTTTCCAAGCAGTTGAGGAAAGCATACTCACTGAAGCCCCTTCATCTATAATAGGGCCAAAGACTATCATTTTGTAAACTTTTACTATGATTCGGAATGGTACATTAGATGGAAGGTGGGGTCTTGCTAGTTGATTCCAATCAAAGCAAATGACTAGATTGCTCGAAGGGGGTACCGGATAAACGGTTGAATGAACCCCTTGAACTAGGGAACTTTCCTCCTATTGTAAAGGAATGGGTGGATCGCCACCAAGTTCATCAGCTTTTGTATTAAAAAAAAAAAATTGAATGGCCTCGTTTTCATTCTCTTTGGAAATAGTATCATCTAAAGGTAGACCTTCTGACGATAAGACTAGGTCGACTGCCATCTCGACCTGCTGTCTCTGGTCTGGTATGGGCTCAGAAGGTTCACTTTCAATGATGGGCGTTCCGACTGACGGTTGAGTTACGTCAATCGGGTTTTCAACTAGCGATGGACTTGGAAAGAGTTTGTTGTATCCAGGTGGAAGTCACTGCGGTGAAGCAAGACGGTTATCCAAGACTCCTTTGGCTTCATCCATAAAGGTACAATGGTGAATAGCATGATTACCTTCACATAACCTACATGGAAATCTTACCTTTCCTTTCTGTCCATTGACTTCATTTTCACTAGTTGATGGTGTGCTATCAACCTGATTTCCAGAGGTTGATGACATTGGATAGTGCAAATGGGGAGACCATTCTCTCAAGATCTGCGGAATGCAAACACAATCTAGATGAAGGTAGTCTCCCTTGCAAATTATGCATGGAGATCTAGGCTTGGAAAGCTTGGTGTGCAGATTTTCACCAGATGCTGCATGGTTTCCCCCTTGCTTAACTGACTTCTTCTTCTTCTCCTTCCCTTTCTTCTTCTTCTCAGTCACCTGGTTACTAGCATCACTACTTTCACCAAGCGAAGAGGAAGAAGGGGAGGGAGAAACAAATGAAGTAGAAGGCGAGGGGTCAACTTCAGTGTCAACCGGTTGCTGATTCGATTGCTGAGGAATTACGGTGTTTTGAATGACAGAGGTCAAGAACAACCATACTGGCAGGCCAATTGTGATTCCCGAAAGGGACAATGTAGCCATGTATGGAGCACCAATATCTCCCCAGGAAGAGAAAGGACTAGGATTCCCTTCAAGATGGATTCCTTGATTGGTGGACTCCATTACCTCAACCTAAGATCAACGAAGGAATAGGGATGTTGTTCTGAATTACATGAATTTTATGACGCTTTGACACAACTTTTCTTTTTCAATTTTTAAGAGTCAAGAAAAAGCTAAAGATGACTCTAGTTGTCTTCGATTTTTAATGAGCCTGAAGTGACAAGTGCTCAGATGGACCTTTTCTTTTAAGGAGTCGAAAAGGAATGAAAGTGACTACTATGGAAATCTAGACAGAGGGATTACCAAACTAATTGCAAAACTGCAATACACACCTTGGTGGTAAATTAAATATAAATTACCAAGGACTTATGTACGGTAGTCAATCTTCCCGAATGTTGTGTTCAGTGCATTACGATCAATAGGGCGGCAGACACAACTTCCTATAGATAAAGGATATCAGCCTATTGTGGTCTCCCAATATATACTCGATGGTATGGGGAGCACAAGTCCGTATTGGCACTTGTCGTATCAAAGAGGAGGAATCACCCAACATTCAATGAAAACGATAGTTACCAAGTTTTAGGATGCCAAAACACGTCTCTAGCCTAGACTTCTAGATGTGTTGCGTTAGGTTCCAAAGCATTTTTATGTTCATTGAGATTTATTTTAGAGTTGATATTTTTTAGAAGTTTGTCTTTCAAGGTTCACTGCGTGATGTAGGTGTAAAATTCCTAAATATGCAATCTAAAATGATAAACATTCGTTTATTTTCTTTTAGTAATGAAAATCCTAGCTACTAAGGAAAGAAGAGTACGATTCTTTCAACAGAGAGCAAAGAGCACACACTAAATGAACTTTTCCTAAATCATTTTTTCGCACACAGTCTAAATGCAAATGCAAATGCATGTATTTGTTTTTTGCTTCCTTAATGTGAGAATGCCAAAAAGGAAAACTAAGTATAGATCTTAACTATTTTCTTCAAAGGGACATTTTGACAATTTCTTTTCAAAACAAAAGGAAGACTTAAACGACACTTTCAATTTCAAATGAAAACTGCTTTCGACACTTCAAATATTGACAATTCAAATCAAATACAATGACAAAAGTACAATCGACTATCTTGAGGAGGAAGACTTTACGACACTCTTCTTTTTTGACTCAAAATGACAGTTACGACACTTTTGCATCAAAAGACGACAGTTCAATTAAGCTACTTTTGACAAAGAAGGACTGTAAATGATGAAAAATACATGAAAAACATTTATAAATCCTAATGAATGGAGGCTGAATAATGTAAAGGAAGGAGGCTTCAGCAATGAGATACTGATCACATGCAACAAAACCACTGAATAGAGCTGAAAACAAGGAGGAAAAACCAAATTACAAAGAGAGAAACAATATCACTCAGTCATCACACCTATCCTTTAGGGAAACAGGGATGCATCTCACCTGCAACACACGGGAAGTGCGATGCATACAGGCTGCCAGTTACAGACAGTTCGATGGGCCAGGGAGTGAAACTGAGTTTGGTTTTTGCTCAAAATTTGCAGCTAAGTTCAGTTATTTCAGTTGAGCTATGATGGACAGTAAAAAACAAAGTACAGTGGAATGATCTTAGGAGGTTATTGAGCTACCACAAGGGCACTTAGAATGCTTGTAAGTCAGATGTTCAGTTCATAAACCAACCCAGAGATTGACTGAAGCAGCATTCATTTACTTTGCAATTGCATAGCAAGAGTAGTTCGAAGGATAGCTGGCTAACTTAACGCTCCGTCTGTAGTTTATAAAGCAAACAACAATAACTAACTAACTAACTAATCACTCCCTAGTGGAGTCACCATATTGTTTCCAAGAAAACTAGTGGCTTTTTTATCTGCTAGTCCCACTAAGATGGGTAGATATCTTAGAAACAAACAATCAAATCACTTTGCGATTTCCTTTACGTATGATAGATAAGAGAGAAGCAAAGGGGACCAACCTGGATCTTCCACTTCGCTCCTTGCTTGATTTCTCCCTCCCTTGATAGATCTTTCAATTCCTCTCCTACTTGTCCCGCTTTAAAGAGTACCTGTAGAGTCAAAGTAACAAAACACCATCAAAGCATCTTGATCTATGATATCATAAACAATGCAGAATCAGGAACACATTGACCATACAATTGCATTCACAAATAACAACATTCACAAATACATGATTGTATGGAGGAAAAATAAAAGAAATTTATTAAGAAATAGAAGGTGTTAGGGCCTAAATCTACCTCACGCTGAGAAAGGCAAGATCTAGGGTAACATCAAACCACGCTTAACCTGGTAGCTAGCCCTACCAGGTCGGGAGAGGGCTCTCTTCTTGTCAATCTCAAAAAAATATGATCAATGAGGCTTGAGATGACCGATGTAAAGAATGATTTTAGGCTAGGTATGTGTTCAGAAGATTTTGATTGAATTTGATGATGTGTTGTTGGCTCAAATATGAAAGGCAGATTTGGGTCTGGGGAATGAGGCTCATTTTTGCAGAGATCTCTATGGGGCGAGGTAGGAAAATGGTTTGGTACTTCAAATTGAGTGAGATGGAGATCTTTTAGACTGGTGAGGAGTTGAAGAGGGCATGAAAGTCTTAGGGATCCTCTTCAAACAGCTGAAAACATAAATAACTAAACAAACCCTAGGTAGAGCACTACAAATCAATGAATTCTACCTTTATCCTTGTTTGATTTATTTAAGATGAAGCAAAGAGAGATGATGGCATACATAAAACACATGTAAA
Source organism: Pinus tabuliformis (assembly GCA_031772625.1). Lineage (NCBI taxonomy): Eukaryota > Viridiplantae > Streptophyta > Pinopsida > Pinales > Pinaceae > Pinus > Pinus tabuliformis. The sequence continues at coordinate 1,116,824,426 of CM062819.1, forward strand.
CTTGCAATTACAGAAGGAAACACAATACCAAATCAATTTTCCACAAGAATCCCATAAAGTGTTGCAAACCCTGGTCTATTCCTTTTCCAAACTGCTGAAAAATGAGTGTACAATAAAGCTATAAGCTTTCCCAAAAGTCCAACCCTTGCTAATGATTAAAAAACAAGTAGATATAGGCATTAAACAACTCATCCTAGCCTCTAGGGGTCGAGCTCATAAGTTTAGGAGCTGTTTCAACAAAGTCTAAACTGAGAACTAAAAAGTAGGCAGTGGAACAGCTTGCCTCTAAAAACTAAGGAACTGATTCATTCAGTTGCAAACTACCTTTTCATGGATGAATCTACTTCTATGAGTGAAAAATTAGCATAAGTACATAAAAATCCATCAATTCACATTAAATTACATCATGATTTTGACTATTATAAAGAAAAAAGTCAAACTATGAAGAAACTAGGCGAAAAATAGAGTTTTTTGGCCAAAATGAGAAAATTTCCTCCTATGTGCCCCGCTGATTTCCCTATGCATAGTGCATTTTTTAAACTGCTTTTGGAGGCCTTCCTAGTGTCAACATTTTCTCCAAGTGGGCTTGTTGGAAAGGTCTGCCTGTCTACTTTCCAGAACAACTAGAATTTCTAAATTTGGCCTCCATTTGCTCCTCCAAAACTGAGTTCTCCCAACACTACTTCTTGTGTGTCCAAAAAGGGGCAGAAAGGTTATTTTTGAGGTGTTTTTGACCTTTTTGGAAGCTCAAAACCAGTCAAAATTTCTTGGCCATTTGTGGGCATTCATATTTTTCCATGAAAAATCTAAAAATTCAGAGTTTTCCTCAAAAGAAGGTCCCTAGCAAAAGCACGCGCCAGGTGGCGCGGCGCATTAGGCAGAAAAACCAGTTTTTTAGGCCAAAAATTTCAAAATTGCAAAAAGTGTCCCAAATTTCTTGAAATTTGGGCTAAGTATCCTTCATTAAGTGCTATGTTTAGCCAAGGAAGCCTTAGTGAAGATCTGAATTCTATCTTTCTCTTTTCTCTTCCTTGATGCTTTCTTCAACTTGGCCTTCAAGATCCTGATTCTTGCCTTGCACACTTTGTTTCTCGCCAAGTAGTGGTAGGCCATGTGCCTCAACATAGTTTTCTCTCTGTTGGACTTCTCAAGCAATTTTTCCAAGTGGATATTTGTCCTCTCAAGCCAAGACTCACGATCAGCACTGATTTCTTGTTCAAGTGGTGTCATCTTGACTTTCCTCCTCTTGGCAGCTTGCCAGTTTTCTCGTATGTTTTTTAGCTCCATAATGGTTTGCTGATCCTCTAGCTATTTGTTTATTTGCTTCAAATATTTGATTATCCACTTGGCTCTTTCTAGGTTGAGGGACAAATCATGAATGTCCTCTTGCTGCTCCAGAATGATCTCTTTAAGCTTTGAGCTTTGTGAGCCCAAATCGGTGTCATCATCCTGAATAAGTATGAAATATGTCTCATGCCCTCCTGAAGGCCCCTCATCATGTAATGGTTGCTTGCTTTTGTCCTGTACCTGCTTTGATGATGGAGGAAATGAGACCCCTTCCACCCCATGTGGAGATAATACTCGTTTTTTCGCTGCAAACAACCTTCTAGTGCCCTTTTGATAGGTGACAAACACTGGCGCACTAGTGGTTTGTGTCTCATGAATTTCCTGTTGATGTGAAGGTCCTCCTGTCTCATGAAAAATTGTTGGGGGTACTTGAGGACTTGTAAAGGCCTCATGTGAAATGAAATCCTCCCATGACATGTTCTGTAAACCAAGCTGATGCAAGACCACAATTTTTATTAGTGTAAAATTATATATATTGTTATAATGTTGCTGAGGAGGCTTCCTATGCACTAAGGTGGTCATCTTCTCAATGTTCCGGCAAATAAAATAGGGGAGATTCATCATTCTCACCCTAGTGAAGTGCATCAACAATCTGATGTGATAGGCATATAGGCGAGAAAACCGGCCCTCACAGCTGAAATATTTAATTATGAGTTTCATCAAGGGAGCATATGTGTCCTTCAGATATCTGAAGGGAAAAACTCTACTGAGATGCCTCTGATAACCAACCTTGATGTAAGGCTCATAATGCTCTCTATCAATCTACTGCCTTTTATTCCACTGCTCACCAACATTTGGAACGCCAGTTGCTTGAGAAATAGTCTAGAGTGTCAAGGTGAATGTCACACTTTCCAAAGTGACTTGACCATTATGAAGATGGAGCACAAAAAATATGGCCAGCTCATGATGATACTGGACTCTCTCTGCCATCTCATAGAACTGATAACAGGATTGGTGTTGAAAGCATGTGACAACAGGAGGATAGGCCAGCAACTAAGCAAGTGAAGTAGGCTCCTCTCGTATATGTTTACCACCCTTGTGAGGTCTCCTTGGTGCATGCATTTCTCTAGAAGAATCACTGAGTATCTCCTCATCCCAGTCATAAGAAGGGTTTGACTCCATGTTTGCCAATGTTTGAGTTTTCTTTGATGAGTATGAAGAGATTTATGGTGTCTTTAGGTTTTTTCTGTCAAGGATGAGAATGTATGAAGGACTGTGGAGGGAAAGTGTATGAGGGGTTTTGGGAATGTTGTTGACAGGATTTTGGGGAATAGAAGGGTTTAGGGAACAATATTTAAGCTTTGGGAATTTTTAACTAGGGTTTGGGATAGTGGGATTAGGGATTTAGAATTGGTAAACTTAGGGTATGGGGATTGGGGGAATGGGTTGATGAAAATGTAATGAGAGGAGAAAATGAATGAGGGAATGAAAGAGTGAGGGAGTGAGAAATGGCTAGGAGTGGAGTTAACAGCAAAAAAACACAATTTGTAAACCCTATGCAATTGTTTTTGAAAAAAATTGCAAGGAGGTATGGTTTCAAGTTTTTCTCAATAAATCACCATAAACACCATGAGAAACTCATTCACTGATCATGGAGGAATGTTTGACTTACTTGAACAACTGAAGATTGAGAAAATTTGGTAGTTTGGGAGGTGGTTGTGGATGAAATCGGCTTCCAAACCCTGTGTGTCGTGCCACAAACCCAGTGCGCCGTACCCACTCAACACGTCGTGCTTGTGTAATTTTTACACTGAAGAGTGCAGCCCAATGCGTCGCGCCAGATGGATGTGCTGTGCCCACAACCTAATGCACCGCGCCACCGAAACTTGCCAAAGTTGCTGCGATTTTTGCTCTTTGGCTTCAACACGACCTTTCTCTTGTTCACTCTTTCTCCTTTGGATGCAAATGAAGTCTTTAAACAATAGAAATAGTTTATATACATAGGATTTTAATTTTTCACTTATAAAAACCCACTTTGTAATGTTTTCCTTTGACTTGCTTTTAAAACTCTGTTTTTGGGCAGTTTCCTTAATTTTTGCCTTTGATGAACTGAATTCTTTGACTTTTTGTTTTCCTTGCAGGTGATGGAGTTGTTGAAGCTTGGCAAGGTGACCAGGGTTGCCACTGAAGTTATTACATATGGAAAAAATGAAATTACATCAAAATTTGTACATAAAAACATAAAAAACCTCTATTTTTCCTCAAAACAGGGTTTTGAGGAAAAATCAATCACTGAGCATGTGATTATGGAATTTATTGTTGCTAAAACTTTATTTGTCCTCCTCATGCGCTTGCTGACAGTTATTGAGAATTTTGAAGACCTTATTGAGAAAACCCTAGACCTAATGAGACCTAAAACCCTAAAAATGACTTTTGCAGATTTAAAGACAAAAATTGATTGTTGATGATCTAGATGAATGAAAATGGGCCAGCATGTAAAGTACATGAGGGAAAATGTATAATAAGCCACTACCGTCAGATGATCCATGATCCTAATGGAATGTAGCTGACCGAGTGAGACACCTAACATGCAATGCAACAAGAGAATTTGATCACTGACAGAGGGATGAAGATACCAACACTAACATTGGCTTCAATGGGGATGGTAGCTCCTTGGAGGTGCCAAGAACTACAGATCTCTGGGAAAGCAGGTAGTGCCTTCGTCCATTGGGCTATGGAGTCAATAACTTCGACAAACCAAAACCAAACTCTTGACTCAAATTTCAGGACTGAAATCTAACTCAAACTGACTCAATTTCAAGACTGAGATTGACTGAAAGACCTGACTCAAACAAGCCAAACCAAAACTGAAATAAAACCTCAGTTTTATAGCCTTCACCTCGGGCCCCAAACTAAATGAACAAAGATAGTACACACTTTCAATGAAATAAAACAAACAGGTATGTACAATGATACATATTACAATAGAAAACATTTCAAAAATAGTACCATTTGAGCAACCGACCATTGACTGGCCCACCTAGACAATCTTCTCCATTCATTTCTTTCAGGAGGAAAGCATTTTGGCCCCGATATGCAGCAACATTGAAAGGTCCTTTCCAAAGATTCTCAAACTTTCCATGCTTACCTGTATCTTCATTTCCCGCATCCCATTTCAGCACTATGTCTTCTATTTGAAACTTGTCCACCTTTTCCTTTCAATCATATATCTTCTTGATTCTCTCTTGCAGCTTGAAAGTGTTCTGAAAAACCTCCTCTCTAGTTTGATGCAAATGGATCATTTGATTGATTCTCTGCTGCAAATGATCATCCTTGCTGCCAGCTTCCTGCAAAATTTTAACCACCGAAAATGTGAGAGAGGTCGGGAATACTGTGTCAACACCATACACGAGCTCAGAAGGGACACGCCTATAGATTTCTTTTGACTTCCTTTGTCTGCCCAAAGTGCATTAACAAGCTTTTTGTGCCAACTCTTCTTGTTCGTTTCAAGCAACTTTTTGATAATATTGACCAAGGATTTATTTGAGGATTCTGCCAATCCATTACCTTGTGGGTAATATGCAGTTGAGTGCCCCAAGGTAATTTGATATTTATTACAAAAGTCAATCATTCTTTTAGATTTAAAAGTTGATGCATTATCAGTGATCAGCTTATTTGGACAGCCAAAATGAGACAAAATATTGTTTTCAAGAAATGAAATGATTACCGAATCAGTGGCTTGCCTAGTGGGAATCGCCTCAATCCATTTAGTAAAATAGTCCGTCACTATGAGGATCCATTTGTGTTGCGCTAAAGAAGTAGGATGGATCTCGCCAATGAAGTCCAAACCCCACTGCTAAAACGGAAAACTTACTTCAATCGGCTTGAGCGGTAAAGGCTGCAATTTTCTCCTACCTTGAAAAATATGACATTCGTGGCAGCTTGTAACAGTTTTGTACACATCAGCAAAAAGAGTTGGCCAATAATATCCCGCTCTCAAAATTTTTTGGTTGTTGTCTTCCAAAAAATATGACCTCCACAATCTCCCTTGTGAAAGTCTTCCATAACCTGTTTTGCCTCTTCTTCAACCAAACAATTGAGCAAGACACCATCGGGATCTTTCCAATAGAGTTCATTATTCATGATACAAAACTTGGCAGCCTTTAATTTCAGAGTCCTACTTTTGTTCTTAGTCATTCCAGGTGGTGGTGACAGATTTTGGAGCACATAAACAATGTCCGAATACCAAGGAGAAAGAAGAAAAATTTCTGATACCTGAGCGGACAAACTTTCTTCATCTTCTTCAGACATAGCAGCAATGAGAATAATGTCCAAGGCATGAAACACAGCCATTAGTTTGGCCAGCCCCTGTCCTTTGATGAGCTTTGTTGGTTTGATCTCCACGTTATATTCCAACAAAGCAGCAATCAATTTGCCTCGTCTCCCTTTTGGATCTGTTTGCACTAAAGCATCTTTAATAGTGGTGTTAGGGACATAAGCAAGGATGTGAGAATGTAGAATATAGACTCGAAAATCTTTCAATACCTTTACCAAAGCAAGAGCTTTCTTTTCAATAATATTATACTTTAAAGCTACATCCCTTATGGTTCTGCTAAAAAATACAACTGGTTTCTCGAGCTGGTCTCTTTTCTGCATCAAGACCGCTGCCATAGTATGATCCGAGGAAAATGAAAACAAAATGAAATCTTGAGTATAATTCGAGCTTATCAAAACCGGAGTTGAAGAAAGGGTCAACTTCACCAAATTGAAAGACTTAATTGCTTCCTCAGTCCACTTCGCTACACTATCTTTCTTGAGCATATTTGTGATTTCCCTTAAATGTTCTGCAAGATTGGGCACAAAGCAACATAAGAAATTCATCTTACCGTTGAATGATTGGATTTCATTTTTACTTCATGGAAAATCAATCTTCTGAATGGCTTCCACTCGAGCTGGATCGATGCAGACGCCCTCCTTTGATATAATATGACCAAGAAGCTTGCCTTACTCCATGGCAAACAGAGTCTTCTTTGGATTGAGAGATATACCATACTTTCTACACTGCTGAAATAAAATCTTCAAATGATAAAGGTGATCTTCATCTGAATTAGATAAAATTGTCAAATCATCAAGATAAAAAACTAAAAAGACATCTTTTTCATTAGCAAATGCAATATCCATTGCCTGCTGAAAGGTTGCACCAGAATTCTTCAATCCAAAAGGCATCTTGGCTTAATGAAAAGTTCCCCACAGAGTGGTGAATGTTGTTTTGTCTCTATCATCCTCATGAACTAGAATTTGGTTATAACCCGAATACCCATCAATTAGCGACATGCGGGATGCTCCAACTACTCTTTGAAGTACGTGATCCATCTTGGGCAACAGATAGTTATCTTTCAAACATACTTTATTCAGATTTCTGAAATCAATACATAATCGAATCTCACCTATTTTCTTGCGCACGGGCACCAAATTAGAAATCCAATCTGAAAATCTTATGAGGACGATTATACCAGCTTTGTACAACCGATTCACTTCCTTTTCTATTGAGGGCAGCAGCTTTGGATTTATTCTTCTTAGCTTCTGATGAAAAGGCTTTTGATTTGGCTTGATCGGAATGATATGTTGAATTATGCTTGTATCATATGCCTTCAAATCTAAATAATCCCATGCAAATACATCAGTAAATGAAGATAATAAATTTATATACTTTTCTTTTACCTATGGAGGAAATTCCTTTGATAACTTCACCATTCTAGGATTTTCTGTTGATCCAATGTTCACATCCTCAACTCCTTTCTCGGTTGGCAGAAAGCTCGGTTTTCGAGCTACATCATCTTGATCGAATAGCTCCTCTAAAGGTATAAGACCTTTAGGAATGACATTGTCCTTCAGCTGCAAAACTTCCATCTGATTGACTTCTATATCCGCCTCACCATCATTAGGCTCCCCATCGATAGAAGTGTCTTTGAATTTAGTTTCATTTTGCATAAATTCATCGATCTCTTTATCATCTTGAAACACTTGCCAATACCTTTGATTGTCAGGGATAGTTGGGTGATGTTTCACATGAATTTCAAACTTATTTTTTGAATTCATCGGAATTTTCAAATTATTTTCTACTATTGCAAGTGAATCTGCAATGACATTCTGAACACGAGGGACATGTGTCAAAGTGTAATCTGAAAACAATCTCAAGATATCTAATACCACATTGCGGTAGGCCCACATTCGAGGATGCTTAGCTTGGTATTCCCCTTTCACTTGCTTGATAACTAACTCGGAGTCACCATATACTGAAATTATTTTAGCATTTAACTTTCTAAGAAATTTCAAACTAGTAAATAAAGCCTCATATTCAGCCTCATTATTTGAACAGTCAAAAGACAATTTATAATAACAGACCCTTACATTACTGGGCACTCTGTTTGGGGAGAAAACAGGGCTACGTATCCAAATGCCAATTCCAGGACCTTCCCTTCCTATTGTGCCATCAAAATCCATGCTCCACAAACCGGCTTCATCCTCTTCCAAATGCTGAAATTATGTTTGCTCTTTTACTTTTCCTTGCAGTCCATCAATATTTTGTTGGTGTCAGAAGGCTGATTGCTCAGTGGTACTATCAAGTCTTTGTCTTTCTTGCTTTAAGACCTCTCTGAAATTTTTAGTGATCTCTAGAATGTCTTCTACTTCAACTACTTGGCTATTTACATCATTAAAACTATCGGAATATAAAACAAATGATTCTAAATCAGTATGTACATAGTTGATTGGATGATTTACCGGTTTCTCCTTGCTAGTGATCATGTGCTTTATCTTTTGCTCCCGGTATAATTTCCTCATTTAAGCGAACACGGGAATAGTATCATAGGAGAAATCAAGCTGCAATGTCCCTCTAAGTTTTTCTCCCCAAGATCTGGAAAGAAGCATGCCAAATCTAGGAGGAATATCCGCCACAACCACATCCATCAAAACATTTTTCGCTGGAATCTGATCCAAATTGACCACCAAATCTTTAATAAGACCAATGCATCTTACTCTACCAGAATCAAAGGAGAAAAGGTCATGATACTTTCTGGTGATATCCAAACCCAATTTCTCCATGACTGCCTTAGGCATGAGATTATGAGAGGCTCTAGAATCAAACATAGTATTGTGTAACACATAGTCATGCACCATAAGGCTGATGTAAAAAGGAGCTACATCACTATCTTGAGACTGACCTTCCAATGCTGGACCAAAGATCAACTCAGGTTGATCATCCTCCACATTTCCCATATCAGATAATGGATCTAAATTCAAAATTTTAGACATCTGACCTTTATAGCTATTGTTCTTCGTTAACTCAGTCAAAGGAATAGATACTTTTAACTTAGCAATTTCATTTTCTAAGTTAAAAACTAAAGTTTTCTCTACCTCTTCAGTTGAAACATCCTTCTTTTCAGTTTTCTCCTTTGATATACTTGGTCGATTTGATCTTTCATTTGCTGATGGTGTTTTGCTGGTGGTAGGATCAGCTATCTCGTTTCCCTTTTTTTGCACAATGGGAGGATCATTCTTTGGCGGTGTCACCTCCTTCCTTTTCTGAATTGGATCTATGGGTACATCTCTACTCCTAAGTGAATATTGTCGCTACTGGGCTGTCAAAACATTCATGTACCCTCTTTGATATTCATCAGACTCTTCTTCAAGAACTATTTTATTTGCCAAGATGAAATTTTCATCCCTTTGTAGAGCTGGGTTCTCGGAATACTCCTCATCTTCAGAATAAAAATTGGCATATCATCAAGTGTAAAGAAATGATTCTCCTCTCCAATTACATTCTCTTCATCATCTAATTCTGGACCATGTAAAAAATTCTGTTGTAAGGGTGTCTTACCTATTGTTGTGATGCTTGGTCTTGTGCTCGTTGCTCTCATTGCTTGATTCTGAATTGTGGTTGTTGCTGACCACGAAAATTTGGATTTCTGACTTGTGCTTCAAGCTTATCAATTGTTAATCTATCAAACATCTTCCCAACCTTACGGAGCACTTGATCTGAAGTGGAAACCTCTTCCTTTATCATTACCTTATTTTCAGCCTTTGTTCTAGCTCTCTTGGCAAGCAGATTTGCTTCAACGCTGACTGCAATTTTTTGCATGTCTTCCAAAGTGGCAGGATCTCTTTCTCTTAATTGATAGGCCATATCAAGATCAAAACCATCAGGAAACTTAATCAAATCCAGTCCCATAGGTGGCTTTATATCAGCAGGAATTGCATTATAAATAGAATTGAATCTAATACAATAATCTTGAACAGATTCACCAACATTCATCTTGATGTTCTCATATTCGGAAAGGATCTGAAGAGGGTTTTTCTTCACTTCCCAACGATCCAAGAATTGTCTCTAAAGATTAGGCAATGTAGTGATACTTTCAACCGGCAAAGCTCTGAACCACTTCCTCACTTCACCTCCAAAAGTTTGTAAAAATAGTCTCATTGTCACATTTTCCACATCAATCTCATGAAGGTCAAAGAAATGTTCCATCCTATCCACATGTTGCTGAGCTATGATACTTTGAGGAGTGCCATCAACCAATGGAATTTTGATTTTATAATCGGCGGGCATGTCGTCCAAATTTTGAGCCAACATAAGGGGTGTGTGTCAGGCAGCCATTGCTCTAGGTGGATTTACGATGGGTCTTAGAGATGTAGGAGGACTCGGAGTAGCTAATGTATGAGGTGTATGAGGTGTCGATGGAGGTGATGAAATTTTTGATGTTTATAGGGTGGAAGGAGTGGATGGAGGTGACAATACTAGAGATTTTTTATCAGAGATAGAAGGCTGCACGGGAATGGTGGGAATGAAAGGGGTTTTGGTAGGAATTTCTGAACTAGATGCAATAGTAGACAACCCAAGAGTTGCAAATGCAGACTCTAAGAATTCGGGAATTTTTGTAGCCACAATGGAAGTTTGAAGTTTCAAGATATAATCATCAATTGATTTATTGGCCTTTTCAATTTCTAGATCTTTGACAAACTCTGGGTTTAGGACAGTAGAACCAACAACACTTTTAGATTTAGTCTCAAACAACGACAGATCAAAATGTTCGTCAAACTCAAGATCTTCAAGATACTAAAAAACAACAGGACATGAATGAGATTTGAACACAGGAATCAAAGAACTTTCTTGATGAATAATTCTTGGAATCAGGATTTGGATCAGGATAGTGTTCATACACAGGAAGTGGATCAGGATCAGGATTTGCTCTGGTGTGTCTTCTAGAAGCCAGTGTGTTGAATTTTTCCCAAAAATCAAACGGACAAAATCAACTTATTCAGCCTATCAAATTCTAAACTCATCATCCAAAGTCTAGAATTATCTGATGTACTGGGGCAATTTTTTAGATCAAGTGTTCATTTTATAAACTAGACCAGAGATTGACAGAAGCAACATTCATCTACTTTCGCTAATGCAAAGCAAGAGCGTTTCGAAGGCTACCTGGCTAACTTTAGGCTCCGTCTGTAGTCTACAAAGCCAAACAATGAAAATAAACTTTCTTCCCCAGTATGGTCGCCACTATGTTAGGGCCTAAATCTACCACAGGGTGAGAAAGGCAGGATCTAGGGTAACATCAAACCACGCTTAACCTAGTAGCTAGCCCTACCAAGTCGGGAGAGGGCTCTCTCCTTGTCAATATTAGCAAAATATGATCAATGAGGCTTGAGAAAACTGATGTAAAGACTGATTTTAGGCTAGGTATGTGTTCAGAAGATTTTGATTGAATTTGATGATGTGTTGTTGGCTCAAATATGAAAGGCGGATTTTGGTTCGGGGAATGAGGCTCAGTTTTGCAAAGATTTCTATGGGGCAAGGTAGGAAAATGGTTTGGTACTTCAAATTGAGTGAGATGGAGAGCTTTTAGACTGGAGAGGAGTTGAAGAGGGCATGAAAGTCTTAGGGATCCTCCTCTTCAAATAGCTGAAAACATAAATAACTAAACAAACCCTAGGTAGAGCACTACAAATCAATGAATTCTACCTTTATCCTTGTTTGATTTAGTTAAGATGAAGCAAAAAGAGATGATGGCATACATAAAGCAAATGTAAACTTGCAATTACAGAAGGAAACACAATACCAAATCAAGTTGCTACAAGAATCCCATAGAGTGCTGCAAACCCTGGTCTATTCCTTTGCCAAACTACTGAAAAATGAGTGTACAATAAAGCTCTAAGCTTTCCCAAAAGTCCAACCCTTGCTAATGACTGAAAAACAAGTAGATATAGGCATTAAACAACTCATCCTAGCCTCTAGGGGTCGAGATCATAAATTTAGGAGTTGTTCCAACAAAGTCTAAACTGAGAACTAAAAAGTAGGCAGTGGAACAGCTTGCCTCTAAAAACTAGGGAACTGATTCATTCAGTTGCAAACTACCTTTTCATGGATGAATCTACCTCTATGAGTGAAAATTTAGCATAATTACATAAAAATCCATCAAGTCACATTAAATTACATCATGAGTTTGAATATTAGAAAGAAAAAAATCAAACTATGAAGAAACTAGGCGAAAACAGAGTTTTTTGGCCAAAATGAGCAAATTTCCTCCTATGCGTCGCGTTGATTTCCCTATGCATATCGCCTTTTTACAACTGATTTTGAAGGCCTTTCTAATGTCCAAATTTGCTCCAAATGGGCTTGTTGGAAAGGTATGCATGTCTACTTTCCCAAAAAAGTGTAATTTCTGAATTTGGCCTCCATTTTCCCCTCCAAAACTTAGTTCTCCCAACACTGCTACCTGTGTGTCCAAAAAGGGTTAGAAAGGTCATTTTTGAGGTGTTTTTGACCTTTTTGGAAGCTCAAAACCTGTCAAAATTTCTTGGCCATTTGTGGGCATTCATATTTTTCCATGAAAATCCAAAAAATGCTGACTTTTCCTCAAAAGAAGGTCCCTAGCAAAAGCGCACGCCAGGTGGCGCGGCGCATCAGGCATAAAAACCTGTTTTTTAGGCCAAAAATCTCAAAATTGAAAAAAGTGTCCCAAATTTCTTGAAATTTGGGCTGAGTGTCCTTCATTAAGTGCTGTGTTGGGCCAAGGAAGCCTCAGCCAAGATCTGAAGTCTATCTTTCTCTTTTCTATTCCTTGATGCTTTCTTCAACTTGGCCTTCAAGATCTTGATTCTTGCCTTGCACACTTTGTTTCTCGCCAAGTAGTGGTAGGCCATGTGCCTCAACATAGTTTTCTCTCTGTTGGCCTTCTCAAGCAATTTTTCCAAGTGGATATTTATCCTCTCAAGCCAAGACTCACGATCAGCATTGATTTCTTGTTCAAGTGGTGTCATCTTGACTTTCCTCCTCTTAGCAGCTTGCCGATTTTCTCATATGTTTTGTATCTCCATAATGGTTTGCTGATCCTCTAGCTTTTTGTTTCTTTGCTTCAAATATTTGATTATCCACTTGGCTCTTTCTAGGTTGAGGGACAAATCATGAATGTCCTCTTGCTGCTCCCGAATGATCTCTTTAAGCTTTGAGCTTTGTGAGCCCAAATCGGTGTCATCATCCTGAATAAGTATGAAATCTGTCTCCTGCCCTCCTGAATGCCCCTCGTCATGTAATGGCTACTTGCCCTTGTCTTGTACTTTCTCTACTGATGGAGGAAATGAGACCCCTTCCACCCCGAGTGGAGATAATACTCGTTTTGCCGCTGTAAACAACCTTCTAGTGCCCTTTTGATAGGTGACAAACATTGGCACACTAGTGGTTTATCTCTCATGAATCTCCTGCTGATGTGAAGGTCCTCCTGTCTCATGAAAAACTACTGGGGGTACTTGAGGACCTGTAAAGACCTCATGTGAAATGAAATCCTCCCATGAGATGTTCTGTAAACCAAGCTGATGTAAGACCACAATTTTGATTAGTGCAAAATGATATATATTGTTATACTACTGCTAAAGAGGCTTCCTATGCACTAAGGTGGTCATATTCTCAATGTTCTGGCAAATAAAATAGGGGATATTCATCATTCTCACCCTAGTGAAGTGCATCAACAATCTGATGTGATAGGCATATAGGCGAGAAAATCGGCCCTCACAGCTGAAATATTTAATTATGAGTTTCATCAAGGGAGCATATGTGTCCTTCAGATATCTAAAGGGAAAAACTCTACTGAGATGCCTACGATAACCAGCCTTGATGTAAGGCTCATAATGCTCTCTACCAATCTACTGCCTTTTATTCCACTGCTCACCAACATTTGGAATGCCAGTTGTTTGAGAAATAGTCTCGGGTGTCAAGGTGAATGTCACACCTGCCAAAGTGACTTGACCATTATGAAGATGGAGCACAAACAATTTGGCGAACTCATGATGGTACTAGACTCTCTCTGCCATCTCACATAACTGATAACAAGATTGGTGTTGAAAGCATGTGACAGCAAGAGGACAGGCCAGCAACTTAGCAAGTGAAGTAGGCTCCTCTCATATATGTTTACCACCCTTGTGAGGTCTCCTTGGTGCATGCATTTCTCTAGAAGAATCACTTAGTGTCTCCTCATCTCGGTCATAGGAAGGGTCTGACTCCATGTTTGCCAATGTTTGAGTTTTCTTTGATGAGTATGAAGAGATTTATGGTGTCTTTAGGTTTTTGTTGTCAAGGATGAGAATGTATGAGGGACTGTGGAGGGAAAGTGTATGAGGGGTTTTGGGAATGTTGTTGATAGGATTTTGGGGAATAGAAGGGTTTAGGGAATAGTATTTAAGCTTTGGGGCACTAGTTAGGGTTTGGGAATTTTTAACTAGTGTTTGGGATAGTGGGATTAGGGATTTAGAATTAGTAAACTTAGGGATATGGGGATTGGGGGAAAGGGTTGATGAAAATGTAATGAGAGGGAGAAAATGAATGAGGGAATGAAAGAGTGAGGGAGTGAGAAATGGCTAGGAGTGGAGTTAGTAGCAAGAAAACACAATTTGTAAACCTTATGAAATTGTTTTTGACAAAAATTGCAAGGAGGTAGGGTTTCAATTTTTTCCCATTAAATCACCATAAACACCAAGAGAAACTCATTCATTGATCATGGAGGAATGTTTGAGTTACTTGAACAACTGAAGATTGAGCAAATTTGGTAGTTTGGGAGGTGGTTGTGGATGAAATCGGCTTCCAAACCCTATGCGTCGTGCCACAAACCCAGTGCGCCACGCCCACTCAACATGTCGCACCTGTGTAATTTTTACACTGAAGAGTGTGGCCCAATGCATCGCACCAGATGGATGCGCCACGCCCATGACCCAATGCACTGCACCACTGAAACTTGCCAAAGTTGCTGCGATTTTTGCTCTTTGGCTTCAACACGACCTTTCTCTTGTTCACTCTTTCTCCTTTGGATGCAAATGAAGTCTTTAAACATGAGAAATAGTTTATATACATAGGATTTTAATTTTTCACTTATAAAAACCCACTTTGTAATGTTTTCCTTTGACTTGCTTTTAAAACTCTGTTTTTGGGCAGTTTGCTTTATTTTTGCCTTTGATGAACTGAATGCTTTGACTTTTTGTTTGCCTTGCAGGTGATGGAATTGTTGAAGCTTGGCAAGGTAACCAGGGTTTCCACTGAAGTTATTACATATGGAAAAAATGAAATTACATCAAAATTTGTACATAAAAACATAAAAAACTCTATTTTTCCTCAAAACAGGGTTTTGAGGAAAAATCAATCACTGAGCATGTGATTATGGAATTTATTGTTGCTAAAACTTTATTTGTCCTCCTCATGCGCCTGTTGACCGTTATTGAGCATTTTGAAGACCTTATTGACAAAACCCTAGACCTAATGAGACCTAAAACCCTAAAAATGACTTTTGCATATTTAAAGACAAAAATTGACTGCTGATGATCTAGATGAATGAAAATGTGTCAGCAGGTAAAGGACATGAGGGAAAATGTATAATAAGCCACTACCGTTAGATGATCCATGATCCTAATGGAATGCAGCTGACCGAGTGAGACGCCTAACATGCAATGCAACAAGAGAATTTGATCACTAATGGAGGGATGAAGATACCAACACTAACAGAAGGGAGAATTACAACCCAGTTGTCTGATCCAACATCATCCTCCCAGCATAGAAGCCCTCTTCACCTTATGAAAAGCGAGATCACCCAACAATACAATGTTCTCTCTTAAAGAGAAACCAACAGCACTTCCTTACAGATTACAAAATTCCAGCCTCCAGATCTCTTAGATGAGGGATCCATTTATAGATGTTTTGAAAGGGTGTGAGTCAGCTCTGGGTTTCTGATTAGTGTCATTCCACTGATAGTTCTTGGTTCCAATTGGAGATTTCTTTGATCTCTTACTCATCCCTGGGCGAATTCAGAGAGGCAAGTGTCATATGAGAAGTTTCTAGAAGATTCCCTGGGTCTCCACTTAGCAAACTGTCTCTGCCATTTGTCTATTCTCACTCATCACACCCCACAGAAGGCTCTTTCAGTATGCA